>GL379879.1:143380-166755 GCA_000143925.2 Caenorhabditis brenneri | reverse complement strand
TCTTTCTTGCTCATCGCTGATCCTTAAGTTGCCACTTCTTTCGATTTCTGCAAATTCAGTCACCATATTTATACGAAATAAGCGGATTATTGCTCAGAGTTTCCTTTATTGGCCTGATTTTGTTGATATGTATTGATTTTTTGCTAAAATTTCTGTGAAAATACACAATTCTCACAAATCTTCAAAATGTTGCTTCAATTGGCATAAATATTGTTTCTCACTGCCAATAATTGGCTTTTGTTTCTTATTTTTGCTAGTATTTTCGCCGAAAAACTTGCGATAATCGGTTGAATACAAATGAAAATTTGGGCATGACCCGTGTCCTTTTTTCGGGTTTCCTCAGATTTTTATTTAGAAAAAGGACTTACATTAGCTTTGCCTGCTTGCTCTCGTCTCTTTTTGATGTCAATTTCGTTGAATTCGACGTTGATTCGTCCTTTTCCGTGCCATGTCGCCGTCGATCTTTCGATTTTCGTCGGACACACGATTGCTAAACATTGCTCAGAGCGGAATTTCGGAGTGTCGTTGCCACTCATTTTTTCGAGTTCAGCTGCCTTTTCTAGGCTTTTTTTCGACTGAATCTATAAATTTCTGAACAATTAGTGCCGGAATAAACCGGAAATAAGTTTCTTTTCAGATTATGATGTCTTGTCAAGCTTTCTTGCCTGTCTTTTCGCTAGTTTCGCTCGTTTTCTCTTTTCAGGCTGTCTTTTCTCGTCCGTCTTCCATTCCGATCACTTTTTACCTGTTTTCTCGGCTTTTTGCTAATTTTTCCGATCAACTATTCATTTATGCGAGGTGTAAGTGCCTCGTCTTTTAATATTCTTCCCAATTTCTCCTGCCATCTCCGCTTCTGGCTTCCTCCGATCATTTCGCTCTTCGAATCGCCTCTTGCCACCTGCCATTTTCTCGGACAGTTTTTCCGGCTTTTTGAGCTTTTTTCGAGCTTTTTCACGACATTCTCGTGGAATATTGTTTTTTACTGCCTTGGCTTGCGTGAATCGTAGTCACGACCAAGGTCTTTTCGAAAATAAACGGAGCGAATAAAAAAACGGAGAACGGAGAAAATAATCATAAATTTGCGGAATTTCAGCTTCGGCTTTTTTAATCTTTTTACTGGTTCGAACTTAATTGATTTTCGGGCTTAAAATTTGATTCGGCTCGATGCACCATGTTTTGCATGGTGAACCATGCGACGGCCCAAAAATACCCTAAACCAAATAAGACGAACACAGTGTTATAAGACGCCGATATTTATTGCTGTCTTTAATAAACGAATATAAACAAAAGGGACGAAAACTTGAGAACGGGGTTACGAACGACAACACTGTCGAACTAAAAGCGAGACTGAATTTAATCCGAGGCGCTTGGCCTAAACGGTGAGTATGATGTGCAGGTGTGCGTGATGTGCAGGTACAGTAGTCTCAAGTGGCGGGTGTTCAAATCGTCCTTTGTCCAAACAGCTTGTTGCGGCGACTTATAAATATATTTATGAGTGGAATAACGGAATAAGATGGGAACAAATACTAATTAAAAGAGTCGTGAAAGGAGTGATTAATATAATCACTACGAATTCGCGACAGAATATGAATAGAATTGAGGACGTGTGTGGAGTGATGATGAGATCAGCATAAAGATTGGGATGGTCGTATGAGCCTGACGGATGGGCTGGATGAAACACACCGAGAGATAAATTGATTATGAGGAGTACACGATGATATAGGGTCAACAATCATCTATTCATCCTGCTGTTTGAAATGGTGAGTTTTTTGAGTGATTGTGTTCAAAATATAATGAATTACGGATTACCCGATTTTCTTTTCAGGAATCAAGGAAACCAAAGCGGTGTGATAAACTGAAATCCCTTTCCAAACCCAAGGAAGAGTTTAATAGGAGATCGACCATTACATACTACTGCTTGAGTTAGGGTCACTACACTAATAAAACAAGAAGAGAACCTGATGCACTAAGTAGATAACCAAAAACAAGCATGATAATTGTGGATATACTGGCAAGATTTGGGCCTCCAAAATAGTCAACAGAATCGATTAACTAAAGATATTGAAGTTTCGAATGCTCACCAAGTGCTCAATCATGGCATATGAACCGAATGAATGGGAGCAGGTCTAGCAGGACCAGCAACGGCTTTCTGACCAAATCTTTTTATCGAACCAAGAAGTGTGGGTGTACATGGCAGTTAAGAAAATCAGAACCTAGTCAGCGAAAAACTTAACCAACCTGAAGAAAAGAGGAGTCGAGAAGTTTTAGCATCTCAGTAATTCAAGGTGAGAGCTCATTTCATTCATTTCTAAAAACTAGCAGTACCTTGCAGGACGTGCTATGGATGCTAAACGCCTAAGTGCTTTTTTTGCAAGCTACCAACATCAGAAGATTACCAGAACAACATTGGAACAGATGTCTGGAAGTTTCAATGGTGACTGGAATACCATATGGAAAATACGAGAGACTGAACATATCAGTTCGGAGATGGTCAAATCAGCCAACTACTATGTATCACCGACATCAAATACAAGGAGGATAGAAGTTAGTAGAACAGGATGCGTTTGCAATGCTACCAAAAGTAAGAGTGTTCAGTAAATGCTTCGTTAATACGGAGACTTTGCAGTTTTCGCAAATCCTCCTCAATTAGACGGTCTAGATGGGAACTCGATCAGCCAATAAAAGCGGAGAAAGCCGGATGGAACTGTAGGACAGTAGAAAAACCTCAGTGAGCTTCACGAATCGGGATTGAAATTCGCCAGCTGTGAAGAAGCGTTAAAACCAGCGATGAAAATTTTTGGAGAACATAGTTCAAACTGCCAGGTTTAAAAATTCAAAACAACCAAGTCTGTGGTACTGGTATTTCAAAAGTCGCTGTCAAGCTCAAAACCACGAGAAGATGAAGCAATTAGCCCATACGAAAAAGGATGAGAAGAAACTGAATCAACTGCTATTTCGGCTGCTGGACAGCCAACCTGGAGTTTTGAGAAGTGAAACTGAATAGGTCAAGCCCTTGGATCCAACAGCTACCCCAGGACCGCAAACAATTCGGTAATTTTTGTATCGAATATGGCCTGTCAACCAGGAGAGGCAAAAAAGGAGCAGACATTTTTTCGAAGTTTCTCGACGTTTTGGAGTTTTGTCAAATGATAAGGTGAGAATTCATATCCCTTATAATGATGAACCAATGAGTTTTGCAGTATCCACTTTCCCTGGTGGAAGTCTAGTACAGCTGGAAACACGAGAAATTTTGGAAGATACGGACAGCGAAGGAAAACAGCTTTTATGACAAAGTATTTGATGCGTTTAAAATTTGTTTTGGACGTTTGAATCAAAAAGCAAAGCCAGCAAAAGTTCGAGAACCTAATGGGCAACTGGAATAATCAGCAAAGCGCTGACGTGGCTGGAGAGCAAGTAATTTGTACATTGTATTCGTAAGTAGGAACTTTCGACAAATTTTGTAATAATTACACAATATTTACAGATAGTGAACCGACAATGAGAAGATTCGAAACGTCCAAGTATTACCGCAACGCTAATACAACGAAGGACCTCAGGAGTATGTCAAGCAGATGATCAAGAGCTATGAGATGCCGCAGGTTATACTGAGAAAGTTAGGCCTGAATTCTATGAGCAGTTTCTTTCTCCAGCAGTGAGAAGGTCCAAACAGGCTTAATGGATTCAAGTTCTCACAAGTTTTACAAACAGCTCAGATATCGGAAGAAACCCCTAGAAGAAGCTTCAAAGGGAACGATGGTGAAAATGAATATTTGTCGCATCTGGATCAATTGGACAACTCGGACAAAGAACATCCGGTGGGATACCAAGGGTATGCTTTGGAATAAGCTGTTGTCGCAGTTCGAAGTGAAAACTTTCACTTTCCACTGACTGATCTAGGCAACCAAACTCTTGGAGTCACGCAACAATATGCTCCATTATTGCAGTTTTACTGCCAGCTCAATCAGAGGTACGATGGTCAGCCAAACCAAATGAACAGCCAGAAGGATAAAAAACAGAAGTTCAACCAAGAAGTGAATCGGTTCAATCAACACCGGAACGGGTTCATGAGTTCTGTTTTTTTTCAGAAAAAGTGAGTGTCTTTTAGAACGTAGATCTAAAATGGAAAACAACTTTCAGGTCATCGTTTGATTACCTGAATTTTTTAACTGGTGCAGAGAAACAACTAGAATCGTACTAGTAAAACTGGCGAGAACGACGTGACTTAAAAAAATGGATAATGAAGGACTGGTTGTCCCGAAATTCTCGAGATGCTACTCAAATATTTTGATTTGGCAACAAAATGGCAATTTGCACACAAGCAGTTACTCGGTCCGATTGCAACTTGAAGTATGTTTTTTCGACAATTTGGTTGTTCAGAGTTTTTGAGATTTGGAACAATAACACCGTAAACTGAGCACTTTACGGCCTCATCGAGTAGCAATGACTGGAAGTTCTCAGAAGCTCCAGAAGCTACCTACCGAGAGAAGCTGAATAGCCAAGAACTCACATAGTTTTCGTCGGAGATCGAAACCAAAAAGATACGCAGTGCTTTCTGTTATGATTCTACTTGTCTGAGTGGTTCAGGAGGTCTTCCCAAACGGAAGATCACCTGTTCCGCTTGGTTTGGCGGTATACAGAAAAAAAACTGTAAGTGAACGTTACCAGTTCTTTGAATTTGACAACAGTCCACTCCATGATCCTCTAGATAGCTTATCAAAAATTTCAAAAGATCCAGCAATGAAGAACGGGATGAAATGTCGGAAGGGTTTTGCAAAATTTTGATCAATATTGCCGGGAAAGCCCACCAAGACTTCACAGCAACAAGTCCCAGATCAAAATGAACGAAAATGTGAGTTTTTTTTTTTTGAAAAATCTCGTTTTGCTGAAGGAAAAAATCAAGAAAAACATCAAAAATGTGCAAAGCTTCATATCCCTTCATCGAAATTCAAAGAGCCGCAAAAAAAGTGAGCGGCACCTAAATAGTGGCCTATGAAACCATCAGTTGTCGAAAAATAGCACAACGAATAGAAAAAAATCAGAAACCTGATCAGGGTGGAATGCGAATCTGACTGTTGCCACAACTCTTCCTTAATTAACTGAGCTGATTCACCAAGAAAGATCAACAAATACCTTCTAGTCGTTTCTGTTTTCTGCTCCCGAAAAAAATATGTCGAAATATCTTGAAACAGATTTTTTGTGTGTAGATCATAGTAATTTGCATTCCATTTTTGTGATAATCTGTGAATTTTCATACTTTTTTTTGCAACCAAGACCACATGATCACTGGTGATATCCCCAATTACCATACGCTTCTTATATGATAATTTGCTGAACCACCAAAAAACCATTTTTCCCTATAAATACAGCAGATTGAAGAGATTCAGTATTGGAACAGTTTTATTCACTGGCTGTATTCGTTATATTTTTGATTTCGTGTAGACAATATTCAGTAACTGTAAGTTATTCCGAAAATACTGTAATCACTTCAATCAATATTTTTCAGAAGCAATGCTGAAGGACGTTATTATTGTAGCTCTCGTGCTACTTGCCCATTCGGGAGGCTCATCCCAGGAAACGAAAACAATTGACAAGAAGCTAGCTAACGTCACCCGAATTCCCGCCGTTCTTGTAACCCCCATCCCGAAAAACTCATCCCAGAAAACAAAATCTGCCAAAAAACCTCTTGTCAACGTCTCCCAAACCCATTTCGCTGCTGTGACCGTTACACAAGAGAATGATTGTGAAGTGGGTCGTAGATATGTTGCTATCACTAATTGCCTCAATGGACTCAACGATCAAATTTATGCACGGCGTGAAGATCATCAGAACCTCGACGACCATTTTACTCTTACGTTCAATGACGGCTCACAATGGGACAAAAGTGAGTTCCAGACATTTTTACTAATTAAAAAAATATTATTCTTAAAATTTTCAGAAAAAACCATCGACTACGTCAACAAACTGCCACAAGATCAGAACATAAATGTTGTCTTAAAAGTTATTACAAACCATACGGATAACACGATCGAGTTTGGTGCGAGGATTTATGGACCGGGCCATCAACGTCATTGGGCCGTTTTTCTGTACTCAGTTCGATCACGTGGACTTTTGAAAGGTGATCACGTCACGGACATAAGAATCAATTTCTAATTGATGAATCAAAACTTTTGTATCGAAAAATTTTTCCATTGTTTCTGAAGATGGAATATTATTCCAAAAATAAGGTGTTTTTCATTCGACAATTCCATACACATCACAATCTCGACTTGAACATTTGTCGGGTTTTTTCAAAACTAGCAAAATCAAATTATCTGCCAAAAATGGTTTTCCCCTCTGATTTGAGGAGTGTGGTCCGATTTTTTTGTGCTTGTGTGTCTAAACATCAGGCTTGCAATACGAAAGTCAGTTTCTCTGATCACATGTCAACTTTTTATTTAGAATACTGAAAAGAAACAAAAAAGATTTAGAGACAATTTTAGGTAAGATAAGCGCATAACAATTCTTGGGGATGGCCGGAATAGCACAAAAAGTCTAGTTGTTTTTTTGGAAGAAATATACGTGAAACAGAATGAACACGCCATATGAAGACTATTCCACATAACTTCTCCACTGTAACCTACAGCTTTTTTGTGTTATTCCAGGAAATAATTTGCCAATAACTCGATTTAAACTTAAACTTGTGAACAGAGCCATAGCTCTGGTGGGGATCTCGATAAGTTGTACAGCTTAAAAACAATTTCGCCTCTTTCCAAACAAACGGAAGCTAGATCAAATCAGGCCAAAACAAGTTTCCTAGCTGTGATTAGTTAGCCTGTCGAGACTGGCTTTGAGACTGTAGAAGTTGCCGCACTCCACAGGTCGAGCTATTGTATGTTCACAAATTTGAATCCGAAGCGAGTTATTAGCCGGCTGGGTGTTGAAACAAAGAAAGAAAATCTGACAAATATGCTCTCTTGAGCTTCTCAAACTATCAATTTTTGTGGGAAGTCATCGATATCAAAACAGAAGAATTGAAATATTCCGAAATCCCTTTTCACGATATTTTCCGATGTCAGATTTCTGTTTGATGTCCACTTGAGAAAAGCTACCTTGCCGTCTTCCGCATAAATTTGAACACCGAAACAAGAACACCCAATGACTTCTCCGTCGAATCTGGAAATTTCTCGTGAAGTACTGTTTTTCTAGCAAAAAAAGAAACTAACCGTTTTTTCTTGCACTCTGCTGGGTTTCGCTGCTTTTTTTTCAACATGGCATAAGTAGTGATCCCACAAACTCCGACATTGTTCTCAATAATGATGTCTTCAACTACCAAGTATTCCAATTTTGGATAACTTCCAGCTCGCCATCCGGTAATAATATTAGTCAAGCTGTTTGCGGTCAAAACAGCACCAGGAATATTTTCGATGAAAATAGCAGCGGAGGAGTTGAATGACTGCAACATTCTGTCAGTAATCCAGTTTCCCTGAAGATTGAGTATATCACAATTTGGAACGAAAGTGACTGTGAACCCGGGTTCAACCATACTCTGAACCTCCAATCTTTTGGAAACTTTGATATTCTCCAGAATCCATTGGAGTTCTCGGTTTTCGAGCCTCCCTTGAATTGTTAAAGTTTCGATGGGCACACTCTGATTTTCTTGAATATATTTCAGTAGATATTGTAGGCGGAGAACACCCATTTGATATTGAACGGATTTGACAGTGCAGCGGAACAACATAAAAACGTCAATAATGAAATTGGTAAACGACCAACGTTTTCCAAAAATTATTTCAAGGTTGCCATCGTCATTGCAGAACCCTCGAATTCCTTCAACAATAACGAAAGTTTTGTGGCGGTTGAAATATTCAATAGAATGATCTTCGAGTATCTCGAAAGAGTGAAACTGATTGACAGTTAAGATTCGGCGGGTGGCGTTGACTGAGATTGTAAACCTTCTAGATTTTGATTCCGGTACGATTCTCGCCGCTTTTTTGGAAAGTTTTCCAAAAATATATCTGAAACTGGATATTAAAACTTAATTCTAATATTGAAACTTACAATTCAATAGGAGTCAGAGTAGCTAAAAGATTACCACGTGCAAGGGATGGTAACTTAAGAATAGGAAAACCCATTTTGAAAATCGATGGTTGTTTGAATGAATGAGAGGATTAATGAACAGAATAAGACAAAGACTGAGTCTGTTGCAATAAGGTCAGTCAATACGAGGAGAAGGAGGCACAAACAATGGGCCAAGATTAGTTTTGCGCATAACTCGTTAGTGAGGTGTGGTAGACTAAGATGACTTGAGGACAGGCTGGGTGGCATACAACGAGAGAGTTCGCAAAGATAATTTTCGTGCAAGACGACAAGACTGTAGGCGTGATTCGAGAAAAAAGAGAATAAAAAATATAAGTTGATGATGAAAATTACGTAAATTTTCTTTAGGGGGAGAGGGACTAATCCTTTTTGTAATCTTTCGGTCAACTTTCTTTGAAACGTTGAATTCGTCGCTGTTGACAAGATAGTGTAAATTACTTTCGATGATTTCAGCAATTTCTGTCAGTTTACCACGATGATTCAAATTCAAAAGAGTGTTCCCCAAATCTCCTTTTTCATTACAACACCTCTAATAGCCAAGTGAATAATTTCAAAAACTCTTATTTTGAAAGGGCAACAAGTATAATTCAAATCATCAAACTTATAAGTTGATCTTCCATAAATTCCAGTACTTACAAGGGATCTGCAACACCTTGCAAGTTCAGAATCGGCTCAAAATTTAATGAGAGGTTCATACCAGTCTAAATACATACCCCAAAAATTTTCAGAATGTGTTCATCAGTTTCAGCCGAGTTATGACGCTTGAAAGTGAGAATCAGCTGATTTTGGCTTGAAATCGTCCATTTTCGGGGACCATTTTTTCAACCTTCCAGGCTTTTTTGGAAGTAATTTTTGTTGTTAGGGGTATTTTGGAGGCTTGAAAAATATATTCACAAAGTTTCAGCGCAAAATTTTTTTTTCGAAATTTTGAAAAAATTGATGACCATTTGGGTGCAAATTTTTTCGAAAAAATTTTTTTTCAAAATTTTTTTTTCAAAAGTGTTCCCAAAGTATCCAATTTTTCGAAACTTAATTTTTTTCACTTTATTTATCTAAAGCAACGAATATAGCCCAAAACTATTTTCAAAATGGTAGAACAGCTGTTTTGGCAAGGTTGAGAACCCCAACAAAAAAAAAACAAAAACAAAAACGATTGAACGGAATCGATCCCCAGACCTTCCGCACACCACTCGAAATCACACCCACTGAACCACCGAACCATTGAAATCTACAGAGGAAAGTGGGCCTTACGAGTGCGGTCTTTTTTTCTCGTGTCGAGCGGCCGGAAACCTTTCTTCCTATGGTAAACCAACGGGTTCCTGTACTAAAACTTTCAAGCGCCATAACTCGGCTGAAACTGATGAGCACATTCTGAAAATTTTTGGGGTATGTATTTAGACTGGTATGAACCTCTCATTAAATTTTGAGCCGATTCTGAACTTGCGAGGTGTTGCAGATCCCTTGTTATTGGAAACCTGGGTGAAATCGAATAGAACTGCAGAACCATTTTCATAGATAGGTCCATAAAACATATCATTTCATGCAAAACATATCATTTCATGTGACTGATGTCCTTGCATTTGAATAAAAGATGTAGATCCTTTGGAAGTTTTTCATTGGAGTCACAAATCCATCTGAAAAATAGTTCACTAAACTTTCATGCTAACTAAGCGCAGCTTTGTCTCTTGTTGATATGATGTCTAATCTCATCCGATCTTCTCTGTAGTTTTAACTTTTCAAAAGTAGAATAAACACTTAGAAAAGTGGAAGATTCGGGATATAAACTGGGACACTCTCTGACATCCTGGACTTCATTCCGCACAGAATCATCACACATCTTCAAATTCTTTCAACGCACATGGTTCGTTATTTCACGGAATCGACCTGGAACCAATTTAGAACTTGATAATTATGATCACTTATGAGAAGTGCTATTATCGAGTTCAGTAAAACGCACTTTCATCGTTTTCCTATTGCTATGAGAGACCTCAGGCCACAAGCAGTGTTTTCAGGCCACGATTTTTAGACTAACGGCTTTTTTGAATTTTACCCAGAAATGTTTGAAAATTTCGAACAACAAATTTCTAAAACAAAAATTAAAATTTCTGCCCAGTTCGCTTTATTTCCATCACATACTCAGAAATGGCTGTTTTTGTACTCGTTCGAAAGATCTCTTCGTCCTGGAAAAGAGAAAAATATTGAAAATGTGCTTTTCCTTCAAAATAACGATAATTTTTGTGAAGCTTTCACCTGAAAAAATCTTAGTTCAACAGAGCGTGCTTGCATCGTCGTCTCCCTACCCCCCCCCAAATTCCCTTTTCCCTTCTCCTTGTTGTGTTCTATATACAAACTAGACACGAAACAAAGAAGATTCTTATTGCTCGTTCGTATCGTCCTCTTCTTCCCCTCTCTGTTCGCTTCCCAATCGCCCGCATAAACCGCAGTGCGGCACGCTACGCAACGAAAGAGAGGGTTATGGTCACAAAATCGGTGTTTTTATTGCTTTTTCTGTGGAATTCTGCTTGAATTATATGTATTTGTTCCAAGATAATCAAATTTTCGTGAGGATTTTCACCAGACTCGCGACAAAAACTTATTGTTTCTCAGTTAAAATCTCTTTTTTTGCTGTTTTTTCACTGTTCTCATTATTTTCGTTTTCCAGGTCGGCTCAAAAGAGTACTTTGATGAATGGAGCTTGGAAGTGCAGAACGGAATGAAGTGGATAAATCAACAATAAGTAAGTTATTTATAATTTTCCGCCTGAAACTTTTTTTTTAATGTTTTAGAAAATCACGGACGACAAAGCGTCATGTTGCGACCAGAAGACTAGTTCCAAACTGAATTCCGGATACATTTGACTCACGGTGCTGTTCAGAATTCAAGAAAACAAGAAATGAGGAAATCATGATGAATTCTGTCAGCTTTAACAAATGGAAAAAAAGAAACGAGCGTAGAGCGAAAAAGAAATAGGTACTATACTAATTCCCAAAGTCGGCTCATCAAAAATGAATATTATATTCAGGTCTGTTTTTTCAAGAAAACGCTACAATCAAACCGAAGAATTCGAATAAATGGCGCCAAAACCGAGGGCGTTTGTTCAAGAAAAAATGCTGATTGCGAAAGACTTGCTGAGTTTCGAAAAAGCTCTTCTAATTTTTTCTTGATCAATCAGCTGAGATCTTGAACAGCAGAACTGGACAAACAGACGGCATGTGAATTGACTGATTTCTGAGAAGATGTAGCCAGAAATGATGAGTAGCCGAAGCAAAACCGATGGACTTGACCGGAGACGCTTGAAAAAGCAAGCTAAACTAGATATCCTTTGAACAACCTCAATGATAAATGAGGAAAATTGATGAAATCAATCAAGCAAGAATGAAAACGTGAGTTACGCACAGCTTAGTTTTGAAATGCCTTTTCGCGTTTGGGTTTAGTTTAAAACTACCGGCTCGGCATTAGCCTCTGCTAGGTTACCACGACGTTAGGATACCAACCGGTGCAAATTGTAGCTAGGCATTTCTCATATCGAAACATTATCTAAAATCTTCGTCAGATGACCAGCGTCTAGTTCTGAATTCAAATCATTTTGTTTATGTTATCGTTCTTTAGAAACTCAAACCAAGTTCGGTTGGGCGGGCAACTTGTTTTTGTTTCCATTTGTTTGCGTCACTAATTTTTTTCGGTTTTCAGGCCAATGCGATCACAACGCCAAACAATGTGAAGAAAACGAAGGAAATATGTTTTGTGATGCCGCCACAAATTAATTATGACGGAAGCAATTGATAGGAACAATGCCTATCCAGAGCAAAGCTCTGCGAGTTCTTGATATTCGGGGCAGCTGACGATTCTACTGGACTTTGAGCAACATTCAAACTTCGATGTCAATTATGTCAACTGTTTCCGGTACGATGAGCCGGGCAAACACTTCACAAGTCTTGAGTTATCAAAAGTTTGTGTGGGAACGCGATCTTTTCCACAAGTGACACTTCGACAAAAATGACGCAGAAGGTACTGACGGCTAAATGACCAAGCGTGAAGATTCAGCATGTCAATTTGGAAAAGAGCATCACCGAAAGCTGCAAACTCCTTTGACAGAGTCCGTGCCTGATGTCATCAAGTTTTTTTTTCTGTAAAGTGAGTTCACATAACCAAATATGAGTATGAACCTACTTTCTGCAGGTCCAGCAAAACATATCGACTGGATTAATATTGGTTAAGAACCGCCTTATGCGCCGACAAAAGGACTCTTCGATTTACTGTGCATGATGAGGATCATGGCAACTTTAAGAAACCACCCAGCTTTCTGTACACCAAGTTTATGGACGTTTGGCATATCACTCTCGAGTGAGATGTAAAAAAGGGACAACAGCTCGATGGGAATCAACAGTCAAAAGTAACAAAATCAATGTCAGCTCTCGGATAACCATCCGCCTATTGAATCTGATGCAAAAATGCTAACTGAAGGTTGATTAAGAACTATGCCTCGACTCTTCCCGGTGATATCTACTGACAACAAGATGGGCCTTGAAATCCGCGAACGACTTCTCGTCTCATGCTACAAAAAAGCTTCTCCGAAAAATAGGACGTGAATGCAGTGACGATTATGAGTGCCCGCGTTGAGATGTTACATGCCAAAAGACGAACATCACACCAATACTTGGAATTTCCGGAGAGTGGTCTTAAAGAAGTGCTCGAGATGTGTCAAACTTTGAAAAGTGAATTTGCCCAAACCAGCACGATCATAGGCTTAAACTACTTTTTTGCAGACTTACCAAAACAATTGACGCTGTTTGGAGTTTGGGTATAGGCTGCCGACATTGATGAGCATATCCAACACATCCAACATATCAATGAAGGTGACAGCTGTCATACACTATTAGCTACTCCAACAGAAAGGAGGGCAATGCGCTGGCGGCTATAGAAACCCGTGTGAAAAAATAAAATGTCTAACAAAGATCATCATCGAAAGCTCTGGAATAATGTTTTCAAGATGTGGAACACTTTGAATCAATTCATTTCAAGATGTTGACAGAACAAACATCAGCTGGGTGAGAATATATCGTTCATGGCAACTAATTCTTGGATAGCTCCCCGACCTTCAATGTTATGACTAATATTCTTCCTGAAAATTGATGAAAACTTTGTCGGATGCTTCCCGGCGGTGTTCACCGACAACAATTTCTCCTCCGCCGACAGCTTCTCAAGAAACGTTCACAAAGCTCAGGTGTCTTTGATATAGTACCATAAGGCCGTAGCTGCCAAAAGAAGAATATGAGTGTGGTATTTTTGTGTAAGCTGTATCAATTTTGAATGCAATGTGCAGACGACTATGGAAACCGTCATGTTCGACGAGAGAAGAGCATTACCGGAAGCTCTGAAACCCTTGGAAGTAGTCTAGTATAATGCCATCAAAACGTGGAACATTTTGGAAAGTGAGTTTGCATAGCCGAACTTGAATGAAAACTGAACCATATTCTTGCAGGACTACCAAAACGTCGGACAATTAGTTGACAATTGGACAAGGACCATGTGAACCGTCGATAGGCAGCAGTTTCAATCCATTATGTATATCGAGGGGATTGAGTACCCAAAAAGAGAAGCAGCAGCTAGATGGGAACCTATGATGGTTGGCAACCGGATGTTGATGCAAGTTCCTGGATAACCGCTCTTCCTCCAATTCTATTACCAAAATCTCGCTGAAGATTGATTGAAAACACTGTCGAGTACATTCCCACGATATCTTCTGACAACACATTCTCAATGCCTGAACGACAGCTTTTCAAAAAACATTGACAGGACTTGGATTGCTTTCAAATTTTGATGTGATACCATGCAACCAAAACTGTCAAGAGAGGGATCAAAAATCGAAGGCGGATTTGGACAATTTGTCAGGATGTGAGCTGAAACAAGAATGAAAACATCACCAAGAGCTTTGTCTTTCTGACAGAGGAGATATCGGCTTTCCGTTCTGGAGAAATGATGTTTTTACAAAGTAAGTTCACAAAAATGAGCATGAGGAATGACACTGAACGATCTTTTGTTGCAGGTGAGCCAAAATGGTGGCGGATTGACCATTTGAAATTATTGAAACTGATGCGTAGGAAACCCGATGCACAAGGACTTTTGAACAAATTACGCACATTACTGGTAAGCATGTCGACGGTTCGAAACGCCGGCTGTCAAATCTTGTGAATGGAAGATCAAGCCAAAGTGTCGAAAACTATGAAACCCTAGGATAAAAAAATGTCACGAAGAAAGAGACCAGGCCTGCAGTGGATTCAAGTTACAATCAACAATGTTTTGGGGCATATGCAATCGGACCAGTTCATTCTATCTATCGCTCGATGACTCATTCCTGAATATTGATGGAGCAACGTGTCAAGTGCCACGGAAAAAAAATTGTGGAGGAACATTGTTGAGTATCAGCTGTCATTGATACACTTTATCGCTTCATTCTATGTGCTAATCAATGGATCCGCCTGACAAAGCATCAATCGTCAAGGTGATCACACTTTCATGAAACTTGACAATCGTCCGATAGTTTTGTAAAGTCAACAAAGAAAGCCAACTTGCGCTTCTGAAGAAACCAAGTACTTTACAAAGTGTATGGCAAGATGGGCAAGAGAAATAATACTAAACAAAGATTTTCTTGCAGGTCAGCAATAAGAACCTCTTATATAGAAGGTGGATCAATCCGAGTGATTGGCTGATGAAACATCAGAAATTGTGAACATTGATGCGCGGGAAGACCGATATCTTCAAAGCTGCGAAGAAAATATGGCCATCAGTTTTCAGAACGTGTCCGGCTCGGAACGTCAATTGTCTAACTTCGGAAATGGAAGACCAAGCCAAGCCAAAGTGTCAAAAGATGTGGAACACTAGGATAAAAAAATGTCATGAAAGAGAATAAAATTTCATCCTGGTATCCATACATCTTGCCACCGCAGTCAGAATGCTGATACCTTGTGTCTAATCACAATGAGCTCCAAGCCACGGATAACCATGGTCAACTCTTCATGAAAATCGACAATCGTCCTATGGTTTGTAAAACCAACAATGGGAATCGATTTACTACTCTGAAAGAATGGTGTACTTTGAAAAGTGAGTTTGCTAAAACGAGCATGCGAAATGATACTAAACAATTCTTTGTTGCAGGTTAACAATACGTTTGACGGCAAAAAAGGTGAATGGACCCAAATGCTGACCAAGCAGGCATGTTTATTCTGGATAACCACACACTGAATGAACAAAATCGGCATCAGAAACGATCAACAACCCCGAGAGACAAGCACACGTCAACGATTGATCTCGAGCTGGCTTCAAAGTAATAAGTACTGCTAAGAAACATGAATTGATGATTTATGAAGACGATTTATGTCTTTGTAAGTCGTGTAATGCTAAACAGAGAGGACAACGGAATCAGAACTTCTATGATGCTTGACAATAGCTTTTTTTCTTACTGAACGATTCGAGAATGTCCAGATGTGAGTCCGTTTAAACAACCATAAGAAATGAAAAAAATTAGTGTTTTGCAGGTCAGAAACAAGAAAGTCAATAAGCCGGGATAGCTGCTAGAAAATTGGAAATAAAAAAAGGCATGCATTTCAGATATTAGTACCGTGATAGTGGAACAATACTTTGAGAATTGATATGATGAGCACCCGACAGGCAGCTGGCCAAAAATCCACACTTGGTTGTCAGAATATATATCGCCGTATTTGCTTGATGGACATGTGGCCCTTCTCTCAGGATGCAACTACGTTCTGAGCCAGTTTATAGCCAGTCCAGCCCTTTATTTGTGGGAACGTGCGTAAATTATGTTGTTCCAAACTCCGGTAGGTGTTTGTTTTTAATATTTCCCCTCATTTCAGCGTTTGTGAACACCGCAGTCTGTTTTCGAAATGAATGAAACACGATCACCAAGAAGAAGGTTTACAGTATGTGTGTCTTCAAATTGTTCAACTTAACAAGTGTCAAACTATCAGATCTGTGTTGCAAGATTAAAGCCGAGTAGCAAATTTCAAACTTTGATTTGCATCTGAAACCACCTGAATGAGCGGTTAAATTGGTCTTCCTAAGTCTTGGTGGACCGATTCTCTGCAGTTTTAGGTGGTCAAGAAGCTTTGTATGCTTTTTTGATACAACGATTTCAATCAAGAATTAGTAATAAGATTATTTACTTTTGAAAAATTTTACAATAGAAACTTCAAACATTTATAAAAACGTCTCTCCTCTCACCGGCAGCTAATCTTTTTTCGGGAGTTCATAACTTATTGCTCGAAGGACCGCGATAGGAAAATGTAGAAGGATGATTTTTCCCCCTTTTTTTCCCGTTTTTGAGTAGCACTTGAACATTTTCATTTTGTTTCACAACTCTAGAAGACTATCAAAGGCTCCGACAGGAATTCCGGAGAGTTTTGTGATAGCTTCCTCTGAAATTTTTGAATTTCTTTGCGGATTTTGAGGCAGCCGTCAAAATAGAACGAGTTGGAAAAATGCTTCCAGAAGCAAAAATCGAGTTGAGGTCAACCAGATGACCTCTCGTTCCTTTCTCCAACCGGTGGACAGCATAAAAAGTGCTGTAATTGAACGCTACAAAATCAGGAACCAAGTTCAGATCAGCTTTGGCTCCAAGCAAGGAAAGAAAAGATATAATATGATCCATCCACTCTGAGATGATTGTTCTGAAGTTTCAGAGGAGAAGACGCTAAATAATATCGAATTTCACGCGGTCTTTGTAGCATTATTGACGGTTCTGCGATTTTTCTCTGTTTTGATTTACTTTCAAAAAAAGAATGATTTTGAATCTTTGTTTTTAGAAGGTTTTTTTTGTAAAGTAATACATCAGGCCTTGTGCCATTTCCACTGATCTTCGAAAACATAGCTGCACCATTAAAGACATTTGAGTTGTGTATGATGAAGTTCATTGCAAATAAAACAATTTTATTAATATTCTTTTAATTTCAAATCTGTAACTTTCGTGAATAAGAAAGAAGTTGTGTTGTATGTGATATTTATCGTTGATTGATATATCCCATAAGCAAATACGTGAGCAGTCACCACATAAGTGTTGGTCGAATAATTCCTCTCAATTCTGTAACCTGACAGAAACATTGATCCATTGAACGGGAGAGCAATGTAATAGTGGGTGAACTGTTCTGAAACTGATAGTTTAGTTATTGCCGTTCAACTATTGAATCGATGACTTTTGTCCAAACGGTTCCATTTCTGAAAACAAACTTGGGAGTGTTGCAGAACAGAAGGGAAGAATTATGAATTGGGAAGCGATCCACCAGGAAGTTATTGAAGTCATTCAACAATTTGTAAATCCTGATTTCGTGCCTATAAGGCTCATAAAAAGGGAGCCGACACGGCTTGTTCTCGAATCTCTCAGTTCCGTTCACAGCTTCTTTCCCCGGAGCCATAAGTGGAATGAGAAGGATGATCATCAAGTGTCGAAACATTCCGTCTAAAATGTGTGGATGTGAAACTGCATCAAAAAGAATAAAATTCTGTGAGCTGAAAATACGTCCAAAGGCGAGAAGCTATACAGTAGTAATGAATGATATGAATTGGAATTCTGAAATTTGAGAACTGCAATCCCAAAGATTGAATGGAAATGTGCTAAAGCCGCTTCTGATGTCACTTTCTTTTGATGTCACTTTCTCAGAGAGGGGCGGTTAGGAACGGCAAATCATACTGATGAGGGTTTGAGAGTCTTTAAAGATCAACTGTTCAATGTAAATTTTTCAGAAAAAGAAATTGTTTACATTGCATCTTAACTACAACAAAACAAACGGGGAAGACCTCTCTAAGTTTGAAATTCCCGGGAAGTCTTAACTATTCATTCAGTTTGAACATTAGAAGCATCGTGCAGGTTCTCAAAAATTTGTTGAGCAGTTATACACTCCGTCCAATAAGGATAGGACCCCCCTCGATTTTTTGTGTTCTGAGAAAACTAAAAAAGTTATGAAAAATCTGTGAATGCAGTTTTGTTCAGAACCTAAAGAAACCCCCAGAAACAATTTTTCATGACCCTATCACTTTCCGTACTCGGATGGCACCCAAAAGTCTGTTTTTCGACCGTCCAATAAGGATAGGACCACCTAAAAAGTTGATTTTCAGGCCATTTTTCCAAGATTTTTTTTTGAAGAAAACTTGTGGAATGTTGTGTTTTTTGTTCATTCATGATATCTAAACAAGATTTCGATAACAATTTTGCTGTATATACAGTACCGTGCAAAAGTATACGATCACCCCCCGTTTTCAGATGATTCTAGTGACTTTGAGCATGCGCCACACGGTCAAAAATTTTTCTACGGCTCTAAAAATTTTTGGGCGTATCAAACATAGTTTGAACTTCATTTTTGTAGTGGACAACTTTTTTGTACCACCCCTTTCCCGGCAGATACAGCTTGTCCAAAACCACTACCTCAGAAAAAGCCCCTTTTCTGTAGAAAGTTTGACGATTTCCGGGGTCCTTCATTGAACGAGCTGTATCTGCCGGGAAAGGGGTGGTACAAAATAGTTGTCCACTACAAAAATGAAGTTCAAACTATGTTTGATACGCCCAAAAATTTTTAGAGCCGTAGAAAAATTTTTGACCGTGTAGCGCATGCTCAAAGTCACTAGAATCATCTGAAAACGGGGGGTGATCGTATACTTTTGCACGGTACTGTATATACAGCAAAATTGTTATCGAAATCTTGTTTAGATATCATGAATGAACAAAAAACACAACATTCCACAAGTTTTCTTCAAAAAAAAATCTTGGAAAAATGGCCTGAAAATCAACTTTTTAGGTGGTCCATCCTTATTGGACGGTCGAAAAACAGACTTTTGGGTGCCATCCGAGTACGGAAAGTGATAGGGTCATGAAAAATTGTTTCTGGGGGTTTCTTTAGGTTCTGAACAAAACTGCATTCACAGATTTTTCATAACTTTTTTAGTTTTCTCAGAACACAAAAAAAATCGAGGGGGGGGGTCCTATCCTTATTGGACGGAGTGTATAACTTTTATCACAAGAAACAGGATCTTCTGATAGCGAAGATTTTGTCATCTTCATTCTCTTCTTGTCACTGCAGCTGGTAACTACTTCAACAGTTCTTCTCACAAAAGTTACAATGAAATTTCTTGGGGCAAAATCGAATAGTTTAGTTTTGTTCCTATTTTCATGCTTATGAGTAAATATGTTGTTTACTTATAGGACATTGCTAGCTTTATTACCAGATAAATATGTTTGTTCCAATTCGTTGCAATATTTAAAAGCCACCCCAAGGCGAGTTGACGCGCACCCCTCTCTAAATCTCTCCTAGACTCTCACTTCCCTCGTCCCCTGTCTTTCCTAAAGCAACCAATCTCCGCCCACTACACACACAAAAAATAAAGCGCGGCGGAACCCGTGAGAGGTCGGCTGCAAGTTTATATGACCTCCCTGCTATTGCATTACTGCCTTGGGTGCGGACGCACATACACACACACACACACTAGTGGATGGGATTTAAGCGATGATCCGGAGAGTTTGCCTCTCCGGTGAGTGACCTGGCCCCCACAGTATAATTTTTGGAAGGCTCATTAAGGGAAACCTTTCGGGGCCAAAAAAAAACTCAAAGGCGGACCTGGTCCTGGCCGGGGTTCCTTCCCTGAAGAATATTCACTTAATTGCAAACTCAGAATTCTATTAGTGTTTCACCTAGTTAGATGTTGTGTTGTGTAGCTGGGGACAGGCACAGACAGCTAACACAGATGATAAAATGAGTTGGATTCTGCTAAAAGCAAAACACATTTCGAAGTCTAGATTGCACGTGAAACCCTCAAAACAGTCACTTCAGTTAGCTGAAACTCGTTAGCTACAAAAACTAGAAAGTTGGATTAAACTCCGAAATTATGGAAAATTTTATTTGTTATCAATATTTTGTTGCTCACTATTCAATATCTCGTTATTTTTTCAAGTTATTTGTTTTCCTAATGAGTTACTTATGATAAGTAATAAGGAGAATAAGAATGATAATCTTCAAGTGTCGAAACATCAGTCTGAAAAGTATAGATGTGAAAATGTGAAAAAATGAATAAAAATCAGTGAGCAAAAATATACGACAAGAGTCAAGGAGCTATGCAGTAGAAATGAATGATTTGAAATGAAATTTTGAAATTTGAGAACTGCGTTCCCAAAAATTGAATGGGAACGTGGTAAGGCGGCTTCTTTGATGCCACTTTCCCAGAGAGGGGCGTTTGGGAACGACAAAGAATACAGATGTGGGTTGAGAATCACCAAAGATCAACTGTTTATAATAAAATTATTCATAATAGAGAGAGAACCGTCTGCATTTCATCCTAATTACAACAAAACAAACGGAGAAGACCCCTCTAAATTTGAAATTTCCGGGGAATCTTGACTATTCATTCAGTTGGAATATTAGAAGCGTTGTGCAGGTTTTCACGAATTTTTTGAGCACTTGTATAACTTTCATCACAAAAACAGGCTATTCTAATAGAGCAGATTTTATCATCCTCATTCTCTATAAATCACTGCATCTGCTAGCCACTCCAAGAATTATTCTTGGCATTCGCAGATTTTCATTTGTGTACATATTACATTCTGTGATACCCAAATCACAATGAAGTCGCTTCAAAACATTGATTTTGAAGACGTTGCACACTGATGACTACACTTCAAACAATGGCAGACCACCTGGTAGGTATCCAGTTTTTTTTCCTGGATAACTGTCGTGGTCTGTGATCGTTTTTCAGGTTTCATCTGCCTCTTCTCATCGTTTTGTAAAATTGTTCGAACGCGTACCTCCTCAACCTGCTGTCGGTTTTGTTGCCGAACATCGTCTCTGAAAATAGATCAAAGTGTTAAATCAATTACCATTATTTTCACTGTTCACAAATATGTTCTCTCAAGATAAATGGAATCCCCAGCTCGATTGCAGCAGCTTTTCCGACTACTTGTGTACAGATGATGGTTTGAGATTTCATTTCGATTCCTTTCTGATTTTCGGCTTCTCATTTAGAAAATCCGGTCTTGCCTTTGTCGAAAATAGTTGGGAGGAGAGGGTCCGATTCTTGGTTGGCTAACACAGGCAAGGGCAACAGTGACTCGTGAGACCTTGTCTTCAAACAGTTCTTCTCTGTTTTTCAGAAGCACGTGTCAGTAGTTAAAAAACCTATCACACTTCTAGCTGGCAGGTCTCCAAACACAATACATTCCAGCTGCACTGAGACATGCAGATGCGATTGATGTTGTCACTTGAACCATTTGTCCGCTTCAATGATGAAAAGACCGTTTGAAGATGTAGCTCGACAGTTTGCGTTGATGAGTTTTTGTCGAGTGGAGTGAGCCTAAACATAATATTGTTTCTTATATTTTCTACAGTGAAAAAGATATGAACCTACTTTCAGCACATTTTTGTGATCCTTCAATTTTGACCAGAGGCTGCCATCGAATGGGTACTGGTTCAACTCTTCTAGAGCAAAATTTCCAATAAGCTTCACTGCTAACAAATCAATTTCTTTTTCTTCCGGATTGCAGTAACCTGAGCCTTGTACTCAATCGTTCCGATATCTGTATCAAAGCTTCTAAACGAAAAAGGCCCAGTAGATGGGATAACGTAGGCAAGGGAAGATGACGATCTCAATCCGTAGCTTCGAGTAAAGTTCAGAGAGCCAATGATCCAGCCAGTCGGTTGACGGTTGTCAAGCAACATTCCGTCTGGTTTATGCTCTCAAGTTGCTTTTGATCCGGCTGAAACTCTCAATAACGGCTTAACGATGTGTCAATTGCTTGTCCATTTTCTAATTCGCTGAACTGCTTGGACGAATCTCGCATCATCTAAACTGTTTGTTGTCATTACCGAACCATCCATTGATTTCTCCATCAAGTGTTACCACCGACAGAGTTGTTTCCTGTAGGTAGAAATCATGGTTTTTTCAAAACATTTTCTCACAATTTGATGAAAACTTACGTTTTTCTATTGATGCCGGCAGTTTTCAAGTCATCTTCTTACCAAAAATCTATCAACTCACACCTCGAACGTCCATCTTGAAAACAATTCTGTCCAACCCTGCAAAAACATAAATTATGAATTTTGTCAAATGCGATAAAACAGGAAAATACGCTTGTGAACCGAAATTGAAAAGAAATCAGAAGAATTAGGTCTTAATTTGATAAAAAAAATTTTTTCTTTCCTATAGTCTGACACTCAAAAGAAATCCGGCTGAAAATCAGAGAAAAACCAAAAAAATAGGCCTTTCCGACTATAAGTGGGCACACAACATTTCTAAAGTGTCACTGGGGCGCATATGCATTCACCTCATCTTACGGGGCCGATCGGATGAAAAAATGTGAATTCTGGGAGGAAATTAGAATTTTCGAGCAGAAATTCTTTGAGTTTTCAAATTAAAACTTTTTGAATACTTTCTCAATAAGATGATATTGATATCTTATTGAAAGAACAGTGCTTGCCTGGTTTGAATTCGTATTGGGGTTTTTGAAAAGCCTACATTGTTACGGCTGCTCCGAACACTATTGTATTGGGCTTGATTTCTAATCGGCCGTTTTTTTCATCGCAGATCTGCCATTGCGAGTGAGATTGCTCATTTTGATTCCTGGTAGCGGTGCTGATGAAGGTTTGCAAGCGAGTTGGCATTGTGAATTTTGGTTGAAATTATGCAATTTGCTTTCATCGGCTTCATTTCTTTCTTCTTGTTTATCATCCCACACTGGACAGTTTATGCTCTTCTTTTGATATCTCTTATGTGTTCACTGCTATCTGAAAACTGATTGGTTAAAATTTGATAGCTGCATCAAGTTTTGAAAATTACCTTACATGCAAACTACTTCAAATGTTGCCCTGCTTTTCCGGCTTTTATAATCTCATTTGAACCCACCCAATGAGTGATAAAAAAGCACAAAAGGATTTTTGTACAGAGCCATCCATTCTTGAGATATACCGGGTTTCATATTTTCATACCACGAAAAGCTCGTAAAACTTCGAAAACTCGTAACCCTCTTTAAACTTATCGCATTCAATGAGTAAAAAAACGAAAATGTAGCTAATTGTACGTACTGTACTTTGGTTTTAATCTCGTGCGTGAAAAAAACAATTCACATCTCTAAAAGTTAATATTGCTACGGGGTCGGTTTTTTTTAAACCAGGAAGGGACGTTACTTGGAATCTGGAAAGATACTTAAAACAACAAGCACACTTCATATAACATGTGTGCAAAATATTGAAATAGGTAACCGTTCAAAATCGAGAAAAAAAAAATTTTTTTTTTTTTTTGGAAAAAAAAGT
>GL379879.1:112488-134074 GCA_000143925.2 Caenorhabditis brenneri | reverse complement strand
CTGTCATTCATGAGGGAAATAGGAGTTTTGAGAACGTTTGTGTGCTTGGCGGAACCTCTTCTTCTTTCGGGCAGCATCGTTGTACTCCATGTCTAAAACTGATGAGTACGTGGCGTAATTCTAGAGCCCATAACAATGAATGCTGCATTGATTTTCCGATACAGCTATGCCAATAGTATCCTTCAATCATCAAGAGGGTTGATCATTATAAGAACGGTTCCGAGTGACAATCGCTTAGGTTGGAGTCAACTTGGTTCCCAACAAGACTATTCATGACCAATATGGTATTTCCATCTGCTGGCCGAAAAACTTCAAAATACATTCGGATGTCGAATGAGAGTTTTGAGTGTGTGTTCGTGTGTTTCCAGGTGGCCCATATCGTTTCAAACGCTGATCGTTATGTCTATTACATAGAAACACTTCCTCATCATTGACGTTACTGATTTGGACAGATTGTGGCCTGGCTCAGGATACTCCATGAAGACTCATTTCGAACGAACGCAATCTGGAAAATTAGTTGATTATGTTAACCGAGTCATCGAATGAAAAGCATCTATACCCGTTGTTAGACATCTATTTGCAGAAATCGTGTACCAATCACCAAAAGGGATACTGTTCCGAGCATGAGCGTGATATATGATGATGAAGGATCGATAGTGACCACAGTTTTGAACTCGTTCGTACTAGCCTTCTTTCTTCACCAGACGTTTGTTCTTCATAGAATTGCCATTACGAATGAGCCCGCTCGTTTTCTTCGACTCCTGGTAGCGGTGCAAATGAACATTTGGTTGAAAGTGCAACAACTTTGTCACGTCGTCTTACATGTTAGACTTTCCTCGGGTTGTTCGAGAGTTCTCGTTGAGACTGTACACTTCTTCATCATCCGTATCGCCGTTCTTGTTTTCGTGTTCCAAGACCTTTCTATAAACCTCATATGTTTTGGGTAATATTTTTAAATTCATTTGTTCAGTTTTGATAACCGCATTTGTTTCGAAAAATTACCTTGCCAAATGAGGTTGACATCCATATTGGTGTTTTGCTGTTGTTCATTGAGGAGTTATGTTCCAGAACGGCTGTGTGTTTGGCAGCAGCTTCTTCTATGCGGGTCATCGTTATCTTGAGAACTGACAAGTACACGATGCAAGACGACAGCCAAAATCTTGATGATGCGTTGGTCCTTCGATACAGCTATCCAAAATAATATCCTTCAGTCGGCAAAAGAAATGATGTTGTGAAGGAGGTGCCTGGCGACAATTGTTTAGGCTGCAGTCACAGTAGGCTTGGTTTTCAACTCGAAGAATGTTCGTGACCATTATAACTTTCCCAGTTGCTGGTCGTGATCTATTTTCAGGTAGTCCATTTCGTTTCAAATACCGATCAGTATGTCAATTATGTTGGATGACCTTCGGATCATCCTTATCGTTGATGTTGCTGATTTGAAATTTTGTGGTATCGCTCAGGATAGTCCGTGAAAACTCGTCATGTACGAATGTGATCTGAAAATTTATTAGATTATGTTAAATATATGAGAGAATGGGCAGCACCTATACTTTTTGTTAAGCATCTATTCATCAGGTATCATGTTCCAAGCATCAAATGGGATACTGTTCAGAGCGTGAGCAGGATATATGATGATGAAGGACAAGTTGTAATGGCAGTTTTGAACACATACTAGGTTTGATTTCGTACTAGGTTTGATTTCTAACCAGACGTTTATTCATCTTAGATCTGCCATTACGAGTAAGACTGCTTATTTGCTTCGACTCCTGGTAGCGGTGCAAAAGAACATTTGGAAGAGAGTGCAACAACATAATCACGGCGATTTAAGCAAGTTTTTGAGAGTTCCGTTCTTCTGGTTTTTTCCGGTTCTCTCCATGCGCTTTGAAGTAGTCCAGCTTCTTATATCGTCCCATCCAAGCTACGTGCTACCTGAAAACTTGTCAGATTGCATTTGTTGGCTACAGCATCATAAGAAACTTATCTTGTCTCATGAAGTACTTGCTCATATGTTTGTTTTGCTGTTATTCATCATACCAAACTTGAATCGTCACGAGGAAGATGTTGAGAAAGAGACGACTATCTAGACCACAGTGCTAGTAAGTTTTGGTTTCCAATTGGAAGCGTACACAGAACAACACCGTAGGTGTGAAGAGACAGTCAAATCATAATCTTATGCTTCAAGGCCTTCCATAGATTGAAATGAGCATTACCTGAAAACATTTTGGTTATATTATGAAGGTGACAAATAAATAACAACATTACCTTTTACATTCAAACGATTTCTCCAATTAAAATCCTTGAAACAGTCAGTGTCTTCAATTTTTACTAGTTGTGCTGAAGAAATGACAAAAATACTTCAATTGGAACATTGCAGCACGATCGGAGCTTCGAAGGGAGTCTTAGTTATCCAACATGTATCCTCTCACCGTTTGAATTATCAATACCAAATAGCACACATCTCCATGAATTCCGTGATCCATACTTGTCTTTTTTTGTTTTCCTCATCAAATGAAACAACATTTGATCAGCCATTCCGAAATTCTATGCGTAAAATGACCTAATAAATGACTCCACTATTCATCAAGCAGTGATTCAAATCACGAAGATGCAGAACATCATCAGTGTCGGTTACTCTCGATACGTAGCGTCTGAAAAAAAAGAAATCACATTTTCGTGACACACCCCATTGGCAATCAAAAATACCTTTCACTCGCGAATTCCTGACAAATGCTTTCACACATTTTGAATAGAACGGCTGTGTGCTTGGCAGAAGCTTGTTTCATGCAGGTCATTGTTTTCTTGGGAACTGACAAATGCATGCTGCGACCTGAGAGCCAAAAAATGTGATGATGCGTTAAACTTCCGATACAGCTATGCAAAATAATATCATCTAGTCGCCAATGGAATCAAATTGTGCGGAAGGTTCCAGATGCACATTCGTTTAGGCTAGAGTTACAGTAGCTTTGGTTCCCAACTCGAAGATCGTTCTTGATTATTACAACTGTCCCAGTTGCTGGACGTATAAATGAACTGATGCTCCAATGCCTTCCAAAAGTTGAAATGAGCATTATCTGAAAATGTATTGGTTTTATTTCGATGATGGCAATGAAATCACAACTTTACCTTGTTCATTCAATCGATTTTCCAGATGAGAATCCTCGGCTCATGGAATGACAAAACCACATTTGCAGCATGATTGGAGTTTCGAAGGGAGTCATACCTTTTACTCGATAATACCTTTTACTCCCAAATTCCTGACGAATCCGACAAATTTCCTGCTTTCCCACATTTCGAAAATTTGTCTGATTGTTCCAAGCGATTAATTCGGTGCCGAACTCTGTGAAAAAAAGGCATTGTTTCTTCGAAAAAAATATCATCTGTTTTCACAAGTAACACATTACAAAAACAAGGGAAATTTGATATCTTTCCAATCGGAAAAATCTGAACTATCCATTTTTCTAAGAATCTATGAAAAAATCTGCCTGAGAAACGAAGAAAACTGAATTCAAATATCAGTGAAAAGATACTTTTTGAATGGAGATGCAGACTATTGAAAAGAGAGGAAGACGGTCTCGTTGGGTATTCGAGTGGCAAACAGAAGAACAGGGAAAAGAAGAGGTCAACCGACTAGACACTTCTTACATACGACCAGCATACAATCGTCCCTGTTGGATGAATAGTGCAAATGGTTGTATGTAGGGACACCGGAAAAGACAGAGGAAGGTGACATTTGATCGGTGTATCTCATTAGAAAGATAGAGACTGGTTGGGAAGAAGAACTGAGAAACAATGAAAAAATGAGTTGGCGATTCCCGACAATACTTCAACAGAAAGTTTGCTCCGTTCTAACAATATTTCAGGACTCGATGGGTAAAAAGAAAATCTGAGCCTGTGAAGTTTTCAGAGTGGAATAAGTTTTGAATTCATCATTTTTCGGTATTTTTATCAGAATTCAAGAGGAAATATGTATCTCAATGTAGTACAAATTTTGAGAAACTTGCACCTTATCTCTGACATCTTTGATTTCTATACGGGCTCAATTTGTGTTACTAATACAAGTTGACGACAAGTTATAAAAAGATTTCAGAAACTTTCACTGGAATAATTCATCTGTCTATCAACAAACCAAGCGGGCGAAATGACTCGACACGTGTTTGACCGGTAATCTCAACTACCCAATCAGTTGGTGAATGGGAGACAGCAATTTTGGCATACTTGAACCCCTATTCCGCTCGTTTTCGTCACTTCAAATTCATGGTTCAAATCGAAACTTTCTGGACTATTAGGAGAAAGTTTGCCGGATTATTATTCTTCATCTTAGATTACATCCATGGAGAGAAAATTGGTTTTCTTCAACTGAATTCTATTTCGATTCACTCTATTCAATAGGCATTAAAATTGAGGTGGGCTGTTCCTGACGGCCTGTTTATGGTTTTCTGGGTGCCATCAACTCGACAAACCTGCAGAAAGAAGAGTTTAAACTCCTCATTATTAGCTAGAAAAACTTACCTGAATCTGCATTGGAACCGCAACAAGTTAAAGCCATATGCCGCATTTCCGGTGAAAATTGAACAGGTTCTTAGGCAAAACGCCAAATTTCCTTCCAGTTTGTTATCCTATCATGAGGATACTTTCCGGAAACATTCTTCATTTCAAAACCATGGTGAAACTTTGGTCGGATTGAGATTTTCATCAACATTTTCCAGATCCTTTGACAGTTTTAAATTGATGGCCGCACCTTCAGGCTATGACGTTGAACTGACTGCTCCCACTCCGAATCAGCCTGCGAAATTCCAAGTTAGTTATAAAGAAACGCGTATGCTCATTTGTAGGTGATTTCAAGAAATTTCAAAAAAGAAACACTTACTTCTTCCCACTGATATAGTAATTTGGAATTTGGTGTGTTCTTACATCGTTCTTCTGTTCTGCATCAGCCATTTTTGAGAGATTACCTCCGTCCAAGACGTTCTTCGCATCATTTCCTATATGTCATATGTTGATTTTGTCACAAAATCTTCACTTGAATCTGCTTATTCTCGATTTCAAAAATCGCGGTACTAAAATTCTTTCAAACTCTTCTCGAGGTTCTCCGGTGTCGATATCTGAATAATGATGCTCATTAGATTGTCGTGAAATCACGTGTGCGTGAACCTGCGCTGTAAAATGCGGAGTCGACGCGCAACTTTTGTGCTTACCACCGTTTTCTAAATCTCTCATAGACACTATATTTTCTCCTTCTCTCTCTGTCCTGAAGCGACAAATCTCCGCCCACTACACACAAAAGATAGAGGGGCGCGGAACCCATGAGTTGTCTGCTGCGGGCTTGGATGACTTCTCCGCCATTCTACTACTTCCTCACGTGTTCACACACAAGTGGGTGGGATCAAAGTCGTACGGCTTTACTATTGTTGTAGGTGCTCCGTAGTTTGCTGCCTCGACTATCCTCCACGAAATAATTTTTGGAAGGCTCATTGAGGGTAACCTTTTTGGGCCAAAAAGTTGTGAAGCTCATCGGGGCCTAGCTGAGGTTTCGCCCTGAGAAATTAAACATTCTAGGCCAGGCTCAATGGTATATTCAAAAAGTGGCTGGTGCAATAAAAACTAATATCTAGAAAAAGTTATGTAAAATAGAAAAAATAACCAGTAAAAGCAAATGAAGATCATAGGCCGTATTCATGAACGGAAAACAGGAACAAGAAGAAGTAGGAGCACGGGTCAGAGAAGCTAATTGTTAGCGTTTCAATTGTGACGACTTTGAAAGATCTACAGATTCTAGAATGTACTTCTCACGCAGTCTTTTATGAATAATATAACATTCTTATCAGACAAAACTATCATATCAGGCAGGCTGTCATGAAAATTGTGTAGTTGACGACTTTTGGTGTTGGCCAATTCAAAACGATTGATAGAAAAATTTTGAAAACAGCATTTGACGGCTTATACTAATTATGATCAAAATACGAAAAAAAGAATAGGAACACAACTTTATCCTTTTTGTCAGATTCTTCAGCATTTTTTCTCAATTTTTTTCAAAGCTCTTGATTCCAAATGAACCCAATTTTCCGATAAACAAAAGTGCAAACAAACTATTTCGACATAGTTGTCACAAGAGGGTTAGAGAATTTTTTCTTTATGGAATTTAAACATTCTTGGGATTTTTCAATTCTTTTCAGAAATTCGAAGACTGAGATTTTAGATAAATTCCATTGATTTATTATAGAATCACAAATTTCAAAAGGTTTTACAAATTCTTTACAACATCTTATGCTGCACATAACAAAGTTGTTATTGTGAACCTTCAACGTCCAAAGTGTCAACTGGCCATCATAGAAGCATTGTCCTTCATCCTTCGATACAACCAACTACGCTACAGCCTTCGAATACACCACTCTGCAGATCTTCTTATCCTTCTCATACTCCGCAGGCTTCCGTCTTGAGCTCGACATCTTTACGACCACCTCACTTCCATCCACCTTACTCATAAAAAACTGAAATCAAAAAGTTTCTTATTTCTAATGAAATGAAAAGTACTTACTGAGCTTGCGAATGTTGGTTTCGACTTTCACGATTATTGCACCAGCGATGTGAATAGTACTCCTGAAAAATAAAAGTTTTCTTATCTAGAGGAGAGCCCAATTTTTTGATTTAGTATTAATTAGAAAATTTCGGGAATCTTCAACTCAAAATTTGGTTTTTTTTTTCAAAGAAAGAACACTCACCTATTTTTCATTCCAGGGAAAAAAAATAAAGTTCAGCATAATCAAAGGTTGAGGTTCAAATCCATAGAACCATGTTAAATATTAAATAAATAGATAGTAGAAAAAATACAGAAAGTTTAGATTAATCAAAAATTGAGGTCCCGAAATCCGAGGAACCAGACGGAAAATATAGAAATTTAGGAAAAATCAAAGTTGCAGCCCATAACGAATAGACAGAAGTGAGTATAAAAAGTGAGAATGAAAAAAGTAAAGTGAAGAGGGAAAAGAAACGGGGAGAAAGGAGAGATAAGAAGTGGAAACATATTTGTTATCAGGGTTGGTCACAGCGAAATGTTGTTTGCTGAACACATATTGTCTGGCGGACGACTGAGGAGCGCGAAGAAGTGTAACATCAAATTGAAACTCAATTGCAGTTGTTCAAAAAAAAAGCAGGGGTTTAGTAAGAATGAAAAAAGCGAGAGGAACGGAGAAAACCGTAAAATGTGATGAAGACGGAGAGGAAAAAAAAAAACAGAAAAATTGAGGGAAGAAGCGAAACATTTATTGCGAGAACACGAAGGAAAAATGTAGCCTACTGGCCTCCTATACACGAAAAACGAAACGCGTAATTGTTTTCGTTTTCGTTTTTTGATGGCTGTTTTCGTTTTTTTTTGCAAGATGTTTCGGCCAAAACTTGGACGGCTGGATGTTCAAACAAAAAAAGACCGGGGTCAACTTACCGTAAAAATGTAACATAAAAAACACCCGATACTGTGTTGAAAGCAGTAAATCTAAGTTGTCATTGGAAATTTTTTAAAAATCTCTAACTGGAAAATGGTAGCTGTTGAATTTTGAGCATTTTTTTAGTTCTTAAGACAAATGATGCTGAATCCTTAGGTTTCCTTAACTTAGATTTCCTGGATTCTATGTTTTTGCACTAACAGTTTCACTCAGTTTGGAGATGTCTAAAACTTGGAGATGCGTTATTCTTAACTTTTTATTGTTTAGGATTCTTCAAGCATATGAAATGTATAGTAATTTAATAAAACCCCTTCCGAAAAGAACTCGAGAAGAATCTGTTTTAGTGGTTTCAAGCATAAGCCGTAAGACAAACTCTCTGAAAATTTCTGAAAATTTGTAAGATGATATACTTTCCGAAAAACACAAAGTATCACGAAAGCAGCCGCCAACTTCGAAAATTGCACACACCTGTTTTATTTTTTTTTCAGCGGATTGTCCTCGGAGTTCATTTTCGAAATTGAAGAAGCAGATAAGAGTGAATTTCTCAATGCCATCGGTGGAATACCAGAGGTACCGGGTAGGTTAGGAGTATTTGTATCCGATTCCACGGCTTCCAAAGCAGCCTGAACTTTGTATGAATTGACATAAGTTTACAAATATCTCATGTTCTATTAGAAATGAAATCTGATCCTCACCAAATTCACTTTCAAAATCTTGTCATATGTGTCTACATTGTAGGAAAATCCACGTAAAATTGGATTGAATTGGTTTTTAACTTTAGGATCCCGGGTGTGGAAGAACTGAAAAAGATGTATGTTGATTACATGGTCTCACTTATTCAAAAATATGAAACTGCCGGCTGGAACATGTTTTTCATAGCTAACTTTGAATATTGCAGGTTAATTCAGAGCGGAAGCAGACAGTTTCAACGTCGTAACCCGGAGGTGCGGTCAGCAATTTGAAACTGCTGAATCAACTGGAAAATTTCGATGAAAATTTCAATACAACTGAAGTTTCACCGTGGTTTTGATATAAAAAGAATTCACGGAAAGTATCATTAGGATTGGATAACAAACAGAAAAGAAAATTGGCATTTTGCCAGAGAACCTCTTCAATTTTCACCGGAAATGCGACAACGTACCTAAATTGCTGCGGATACAATTCAGATTTTGACGAACGTTAGGTAGGTTCCTTCAGCTGACAGAAAGAAGTTTTATTACTCCTTCTTGCAGATTCGTCGACTTCATTACGCCCAGCAATACTACATTAAACAGGCTGACAGTACAAGGCGACCTAGAATTCACCGTCTAGATGTTTTCAGTATCAATCCAATTATCATCCATAATCCAGATATCGATCCCGGAAAACCATATGAAGGGACGTAGAAAAAATCTTCGACCGCGATTCATGAAAATCGAAAATGAGCAGATTCAATTGGAGATTTTGAAACGAAATCAACTTATGACATGATGAAAATCAGGGCTGCTGGAAGTTATTGTGCTTGTAGTCCAGCCAGCCAGAAGTGTGATGTTTTCAATAACTGACGAATCTGTTTGAAGACAAGTTTTCACGAATCACTGCTGCGCCTATCCTGCCAACGACTTTCAAAACAGGAAGCCAGAAATCACAAAACATTGGTATGGGATCTGTGAAAGTCATTTGTCCCAGTCAACAAGAAATAACTAAAAAGCTTCTGCAATCTTGAAAAAGCTGATAAATCCAACTTTTCTGTAAGAACAAGATTGTGAACAGTGAGGATAACGGTAACTCATATAACACTTTGATCTAACTTCAGAGACCATATCCACCAACAGAGTGAAGAGCAGGCTGCCAAGGTTTCCGTTCGAACAACCTCCCAAAACAATGATAAGAGGCAAGGCCGTGCACAGGATAAAGCTAAAATGAGGTGCAGTACGAGAAGAACTGGACGTCACCTATTAGGTAGCGCTGTCATTGTCTCAAGTGCAGTCATCATGCAACAAAAATAGAGTTTTTAAAGAACGTCATTGTGATTTTGGTATAACCGAATGTAATATAAGGACAATTGGAAATCTGTGGATGCCAAGAATAACTCTTGGATTGACTAGCAGCTTCAGTGACTGATAGAAAATGAGCACGATAAAATCGTATCTATAGAAATTGCTTGTCTCTTGTAATGAAAGCGTTATGCTCAACTAATTTGTGAAACCCCGCATAATCCTTCTAATATTTCAACTGAATGAATAGTCAAGACTCTCCGATAATTTTAAAATTAGGGGTGTCTTCTCCGTTTGTTTTGTTGATACCAGGATGAAATGCAGACAATTTTTTCTTTATAATAAATCGCCTCATTTAACTCTATCCCTGAGATCCTTGGTAATTTTTTGTTTGAGTCCAACATCCTTGTCGTTTTTTTTCTGATTGTGCATTATTATTGTTTTACTAGTTTTTACTAAGTGAAACACTAAAAGAGTTCTGAGTTTGCGATTGAGTGAATATTCTCTAGGGCCGGGTCTCGGCCAGGACCAGGTCCGCCTTTGAGTTTTTTTTTTGGCCCAAAAAGGTTTCCCTTAATGAGCCTTCCAAAAATTATACTGTGGGGGCCAGGTCACTCCCCGAAGAATGAAACTCTCCGGATCATCGCTTAAATCCCATCCACTAGTGTGTGTGTGTGTGTGTGTATGTGCGTCCGCACTCAAGGCAGTAATGCAATAGCAGGGAGGTCATATAAACTTGCAGCAGACCCCTCACGGGTTCCGCCGCGCTTTATTTTTTGTGTGTGTAGTGGGCGGAGATTGAATGCTTTAGGAAAGAAAGGGGACAAGGGAAGTGATGGTCTAGGAGAGATTTAGAGAGGGGTACGCGTCAACCCGCCCTGTGGTGGCTATTAAATATTGCAACGAATTGAAACAAACATATATATCTGGTAATGAAGATAGGAATGTCCTATAATTCAAAAACATATTTACTCATAATCATGAAAATAGAAACAAAACTGAACTATTCGATTTTGCCCCAAGAAATTTCCTTGTAACTTTCGTGAGAAGAACTATTGAAGTAGTTATCAGTTGCAGTGACAAGAAGAGAATGAAGATGACAATATCTTCTCTATCAAAAGATCTTGTTTTTGTGATAAAGATTATATAACTGCTCAACAAGTTTGAGAAACCTCGCATAATCCTTCTAATATTTCAACTGAATGAATAGTCAAGACTCTCCGATAATTTTAAAATTAGGGGTGTTTTCTCCGTTTGTTTTGTTGTTACCAGGATGGAATGCAAACGATTCTTTCTTTATAATAATTCGCCTCATTTATCTCTATCCCTGAGATCCTTGGTAATTTTTTGTTTGAGTCCAACATCCTTCTCGAAGTTTTTTCTGATTGTACATTCTTTTTGCTTTACCAGTCAATTTTCTGACTGTAACCCCCGTGATCGTACAAAAATCTTCTCCATTTTTTAGTTCTACATGCATGAAACGAGCAGGACAATTTCGGTGAATCGAAACAGGTTTTCAGAAGATGTGCTTACTGCAGCTACAGTTACTCTGACAATTGTGTCTGAGCATTTCACATCTCCGACCCAATCTTTTTTTCCCATCGAATACTGTTACTAGATCTACGAAACTGAGCGTATAACAACAAAATTTGAGTTTTGTTTATAATATGTCGAGAGGAAGGGTGATGCATATAGTGTACTTTCTTAACCTGGAAAATAATGTTTATATACAATAGTTTGAATTTGTTTATGTTTTTTCGAGAACGTGTGAGGCGATGTCATCGTGCGACAGCTGCGCACTGACGCAAGCCCGTCCCACCTAGAGCATTGTTTATGTTTCGTCATGGGCGGGCGTTCCGTTGGCATTTGCCAGTCGTTGCCCCGCCTCCTTCCTCTTCGATTGCCTCCTCGCCCACTCTCATTCATTTTATTTATTCCTCATCCTGTCTATCTCGTGTTCGATGGGCTCCTTCGTGTATTCATTTGATTTTCTCTAATATTTCGCCTATGCCTTTTTATTCGTGTTATTTAATACCAAAAATGTGAGACTAGCATGTGCTTCAAAGACGAAACTGTAAGTTTGCTCGCTTCAATTTGTTTACTGATAAAAACATTTTAAGGCTCCAATTGCGGTTGGATTTTTGGCAAACATCTCGAACCATCCTACAGCTTTTAGAGGAGGATACATCTATGTCCAGCGTTCGAATGATGTGAGTTTTATTGACATTTTTTGCAGATTTTTCGAGTCATTCATTTTTTTGCGGTGATAGAAACACATTTCTAAAACACAAAAAAGATTCATACTCTGACGTCTTTGAGTTATTATAGGCATTTTTGCAGGTCTATGGTCCAATCATCAGAACAAGTTAAAGATGTGTGTACTGCTTTTGACCCGGCAAATAGGCCGTATCTCACTCTCATTGCTGCTTCAAAACTTCATAACACTCGTGTCTACAAGAAGTAATGAGTGAGTTTCTGGGTTCAAAAACTTGAAGAAACTTTTCATTGAAAACAGAGAGGTGTATCCAACGTGGAACCAGGAACAATTGTCGATGAGACAGTTATAAGTGAGTGGTATAGCTCGTTGCTTGCCAGAGAACTAAAAAGGCTGCCAAGTATGCCACTGTCTTCAACACAGACAAACAAACAACTTTGGACAAGTATCAGGCAATTCCATCTTTTTGGACTGAACGATCGTAACTGTTTTTTTAGAAGTTGACAAACTATCTTCGTTTTGATCACCAAATTGTGTACCACAGTCATCCGGATGTCATGGCAAATAAGCTTTTCAATTTTTATGCTTACTACTTTTTCGTGATTTTTTTTAAATCAATTTTCAATAAATATATAATAATTCATGAGTTTTATAATATTGGTAAAAACGGAAGCATACGAGGGGCATAACCCCATGAAAACATAATTAACAATGACTCATAACAAGAAATTCAAACTCAACTGTTTAGAACTAAGGTTCTGATACTTTTCTTCATAATTTTCCTTGTTTGCCACTCGTCCGATTTGTTCTCCATCTTTCGTTCAAAGTGTCTTTCCACCCATCTGTCAGGTAGACTCATTTTGACCGCCTTCTCACGGAACGGCTGGCAATAAAAAAGGAACGAAATGAGGAAGAGATTCATGATCAAATGAGTAATGCATTCTCGCCAAAGAGTATGCCGGCCACCGTGCAACTTTTCTGAGAGGGAGAAAGAAATCGGTTGGTTTCCGAATAATAATAGTCAAATGTATATGCAGTTATTCATAAACGTGAAAATGGCAATTCAATATAATTTTTATAGGTTTTTAATGCGCCATAAATTGAATTGGATTGCCGTTTTTCATTCGTGAACGACCGCGATTTAATGCATTAGAACGCCATAAAAATTTGATTGGAATTTCTTTTTTCCGTTCGCAAATTACCACGTTGTGTGTGAAGAGAAGGAATTTAGAATTAGGCATTATGAGAGACTGTGTGTCGACTTTTTTTCTGAGTTTTTGAGGTGAGGGAGTTATGAGAAAAGGAAAGCTTGTGAAGAAATTGGGAAAAAGAAAAAACAATAATTTAGAATTTGTCAGATTCGTGATGTTTTCGGAAAGAAGGATTTTGATATGAATTCTAGAATTGAGGTAAAGTTTTAGAAATTACATTCAAAAAAGTGGACAGTGAATACGTTTGGCCAACTAGATAACTACAATAGGTTATTTATTTTTATTATGATTGATGGAGTGAGAGAAGAGAAACTCTTGGTTTATGTTTCTAAATGCACGTACAGCTGTTAAATTATTTCAGGGAGGAGATTCGATAAGGCTTATCCAAAGATTGGCAAAGAAGGTTTTCAAAATGTGGTGAGTGAGTTTTCTTTTTTCGAAGAACATGAAATACACATGATTTTGGAGGTGCCAACGATCGCTTTATTGAAATCTCAGAACAGAATATCTCGATGCCTTTCAAAGTGATCGAAAAGTGTTCAACTGATAAAACGTTTGAAATTTTTTAATAACTATTTTTTCAGTTCACTACAATCTGAAATGTTCATTATCAACCGAGATATGCTGATCTAAACCCGAAGTACTGGGCGTATCAAATGATAGGATTTACTGCATTCTGAAATCAGTTTCTCTTGTAGCCTTGTGTTCTTTGACCTTCTTCCATCGTTATCATGACCAACATCAATTCAAAAAAGAGGGTCTGTTGTAGTTTGCAAAATTAGTTACTCATTGTGGGCCTATCCTCAATCCGAACCTCCCCTTTCGTCCGTCTTCTCTGACCGAATGACGTGAATGTGTCTCCTCTTTTCCTGTCCGCCTGGCAGTATTGCCTTGATTTCTGTTCATATTACGGAGAGGGGAAGGTGAGAAGTATCATATGTCCATTATGCACCATTCACCAGGCTGGACAAATCATTCAGAGTTGTGTTTATATTAGGTCGTTTGTGGGCGTGTCCGCTGCGTATGCAAACGTATGTAAGCGTTGCTCCGCCCCCACATCCATCACCCTTCCATCTCCTGATTCATTCATCATTCATTTAACCCCTCTGACTATTCAGTTTTTTAATGGTCGCCCTTATTGATTATCACTAATTTTTTGAAAAATGTATTCTAGTGTTAAGGATTCAGGATTCTTTCTAAAAGTGGAACCGAGGAAGTGTAAGTTTTAGTTATTTTTTCAACTATTTCTGAAGTTCTCTGATCAATCTTTTTTCAGTTTAACTTCGACGTTTTGCTCAGAGGATATCCATAACGCTGTCAAACGCACGGAATTTCATTCAAAGGGTTCATTATGAAAGGAGTGATGATGGCAGATTTGGATGAATTTGAAATTGGAATGAGAGCGATGATCTTCAACCTTACCGTTCGATGTTCGATCAGAATATATGTCATTTACACTATGGATATTTTCCAAAAACGATAACTTCCGATTTAGCCATGATCGATTTCCTGCTCAATCGTCAAGGACAAATTGAATCTGCTACAGTACAGATAAGCAAACCCAAAGTTGAATGCGAACAACTTTTCGAACGTCTCACAACCGTGGAAACGTTTATGTTTGATGTCAGCCTTGGACTTCAACTGAATGTGCCCGATGGCCTAACTTGGTAACGCGATGTTATTCATTTGGAAAGTGCAAGTTGGCTCACAGTTCCTCATCTTTTGTTGATGAACTGTCATTGTATGCCGATAGAAGTTTCAGTGGAGCTGTTCGACATGCTTGCAGCAGACATGAAAGTAGCTAAGAATAAGGTAATAATAAATTCATTTTGTTTCCCCAGACTTGAAAAAGTTATACATTCAGAAGACAAACTGTTTGGATGTCGTGGAATCGGTAGAAGAATGCTTGTGCCTCGTTCTGCAAGGATCTTTGAAACAAATCAACGCAATAGGATGTGTGGAAACAAATAATAATCAGTTTTCTTTTGAAATTCCTGAACCTGTTATCTTCAGTGATATTGTTGTCAAAAAAATTGTAAATCTCTTCAATATTCGAATTGTTCATTTCATTAAGATTCATAATTTACGTATTTAATACTAATTTCCAATAAAAAATATAATAATTGTATGCACTTCATATGATGGGAAAACAGAACATAATAAGGAACTCGCAATGAACTTCTCCGCTTCTAGATTTTGCTGCCCAACTACATAAACCTTTTTTTCCTTTTATCCCATCAGTTTTCTTTATTCATTTAGACTGTTCCTCCGGCTCCGCGACATTTCGAAAACAGACATATCGAAAATGCGACGTTTCGCAAGTTTTGGTCGTTTCGCAAAAGTGACGTTTCGCAAGTAGACGTATCGAAAAATTCATTTTCGAAAATAGTCTTTTCGCAAGTTTTTGAAGTCAATCCAGCTTGAAAACTAAAGCTTCAAAAGTTGAAGATGAGCGTTTTCCAGGCTTTTTAAACCCGGAAACATAGTAATCTTGAGTTTTATCAACCTGAAAAATGCATGCAACTGGAACGTTCAACTAGCGAAATGACTATTTTCGAAAATGAGTTTTTCGAAACGTCTACTTGCGAAACGTCACTTTTGCGAAACGACCAAAACTTGCGAAACGTCGCATTTTCGATATGTCTGTTTTCGAAATGTCGCGGAGCCGTTCCTCCACCCATCTGTCAGATAGACTGAAGTTCACTTCGAAATCTTTTTTTCCCGATACGGAACACCTGTTTGGCTGTCAAAACATAAGTTAATCAAATGTGAAAAAGGTTCATGATCAAACGAAAATTGATATATAAAAGAACACTCAAAGAAAAGAAATTGGGCCCTAGGTCCCACACCAGTACTCCATCGGCGTTTTCCACCACCAGTTGTTGGAGTTATGAGAACGCCTAATAATTAGTCACAAGGCCTAATAATCAGTCCTCAACGTCTGAGTAAGATGATGAATTGCTATCATCATTATCGTGAGCATTAAAAAACCGTAACTTAAAATTTTGAAAAAAACACAGGTTGAATTATTGAGTACGTTGCTTTTTGACCTGAGCTTTCTTGAACTGTTGTGAACCGTTCCTCTTTCGCCCTCTTGGCTGTCTGCTTTCCTCGCACTTGTCGCAGAGACAACCCGTAAGACCACCAAAATGCTCTTTGAAGTATTCGTCTCCGTAATGCCAGGTGAGCTCTTCACCCGCTTTGATCTCCCTGATTGCAGTAAAGACTACTCGAATATCAGCTGGTGATACACCTCCTTGAAAAACTCTGAATAAAGGAGATTTGGAATTTGAAAAAAGAAAGCTAGAGTTTTTACCTGAGGATTTCCATGTTTGGATTACAGCTATGGTTGAACATACGTGTGAAGTTTCCCTTCTTCAATGGGTTTATAAAAACTTTGCAACGGTAGGCCTTGCTCAACTCATTCTTGTACTCCTTGTTCAAAGTCTTACATTTGCTGAGGATTTTCCAGAACGGGTCATCCTCGGCAATAATTTGTAGAGAGTAATGATGAACATTGATGTCCTTCTTTACTTCCTCTGGACCCACCAACTCTCCATTAAATGAAGCGATAGCTGATCCAGCTTTGATATCAATCAGAGCGTATCCCCCAAACCCCCTCTCATCAGTTCTGAGGATCTCAAACTTTTTAGATTGACGTTTGTCAATGTTCTGGAGAGGATTCAATGAACACTCCTTTCTACATGAACACCTCGGCCCGCATACGAACCGTGGTTTTTCCCAAAACATTTTCTTGCCACCAGAAGCGGGATTGTGGATTGGTTCTCCATAATGAATTATCTCTCCTCCAAGAGTATTTTCCATTAAACGTGCAGTTTTGAGACAGGTGCAATTTGGATTTGTCGCACAGTCTCCGACGCATGAACAGCATACCTGGAATTCAAGAGCATTGAACAAAAAAATGATAAGATGATTCTGAATAAACTTACATGATTTTCGGCTTCCAATCCCAATTGAATAGAGCGTTGGACTGATTTGGAAAGACCATCACCGTCAATGTTTTGAGAAATGGTTTCAAAGATGGCAGTGGAAGGCCAGTTTTCACGTTTATTTTTCTGTGCATTTCCGAGGGCTGATGTCATTTTGATGACCTGTCCTTTTGAAGCTTGGATCATTCTAACAGACATGGTGTCAGATGACAGTAACCGGTGAAAAAGATAATAGGGGAAAGTAGTACGGGTTGTAAGAATGAGTTTCGATCAGAAGAAGAGACTGACGAGTAAGAAATAGATGAGAAAGATGAACAGAAGACGTGGTATCCAATCCAAGGAATGTTGTGACGATGAAAAGACTCTACCTATTCATACACAGGACAGTTGGCCTGGCCTGTGGAAAATCAATATGAGGAGGCTCTTTCACCTTGTAAATCACTCATTTCCCTCCATAAGTGGGAGAAAAGTCAGGCAAACAGCACTTATTTCCCAGTAACACCCCAGTGTCTAAGAGTGAGTGACAAGGAGTTCTGGAGAGATGATGTGACAGGCTAGAGGAAGATGTTTTATTAATTGGAAGGGTTGTAGAAGACTGATGAAAGCGAGAATAGCTACTGTGAAATTTTTGGAACCATGCAGAAAGTGCCAGAAGGTCGAAAAAAAAACAAAAATAAGTTTGAGCTACAGCGGAATCTTTGCCAAGTAATCAGCTACTACGTTATTAAGACTTGAATGATTTTGAATATAAGTTCAAAACTAGAATCAGTAGTTAAAGTATTAGTAATCCAGACTGTAGAAACATGAGAAGGAGGGATTCGTATCGTAACTTACTCCATCATAGTAATCTATGTATTGTGAAATCAAAACGATAACTCACTTCTTTAACTATTGTCAGAGGCGTATCATGAAAATAAGGAGATGAAGGAGGTAACCGTTTGCGAATCTGATGAAGAAAGAAAGAGTTCTTACCATCATTCTCCCTAACTTTTCATTTGATTCTTTTTGATTTTTAGATTTCAGTCCCAACCATTTTGCGATATTTTCTTACCATTTTTCTCTGAACTTCTACAAAAATTATTTCATCATCCAATTCCCAAGTTTCCTTTCTATTCTTACTGGCTTCACTATGAAATTTTTGTTTCTATATAAAAATTATTTCCCGTATTCAATGATTGATTAACGTAAGATCTTGGAGTCTCTTTCTCTCTTTCTCCTTGTAAATCACTTATTGCCTCCAGATGTTTTTTTCCACTAGGGGAAGAAAGGGCAGGCAAACAGCGCATATCCGACGGTCGCACTCTAATGTCTGACATTGAATTACAGGAGAGATGACGTGACAGTTCAGACGTTACAAAGACAATCTATGAATTGGGATTGTTGTAGGGTAGCTGACAAAATCGTGAGGATCATTTGTAGGAATTTTGAAACTACAAAGGGACTATTTAGATGGAAAAGAAATGAAGTAGAATATTGAACTAACCATTTCATATTCCGTTCCATGATTTTCGGAACTTGTCCAGCCTTCTATTGAAACAATCTTCATTTCTCAAAAAGTATTAGTAATGTTCATTCATCAATTGTTTTTTCCACTGTGTTTCCGTACAGTTTTTTTATGATCATTCAAAGCGAGAGAATAAAACACTGCTCCAGAAACTTATCAACTTTGGCATCCCCAGCTCCTTTGTGTCCTGGTTTGCCGTGTTCCTGGCTGATCGCACCTTCTCAGTCAAAATAAACGACTCCATTGGTGACATCTCTCCTACTATCCCTTCTGGGGTTCCCCAAGGCTCCGTCTCTGGGCCCCTCCTCTTCCTGATATTTATAAATGACCTCCTTCTCAATCTTGCCACCTTCCCTCTACTCCATATAGCCGCTTTCGCCGAAGATATCAAGCTATTCTCGAATGATCCCTTTGTTGTCCAAACTGGTATTGATACTGTGGTGGGTTGGGCCAAATCCAATTCCCTCCCTCTTGCTCACTCAAAAACGGCTCTTCTCCATCTTGGGTCCCTCAATCCCTTCTTCCCATACACCATAGCTGGCAATCCTATTATTCCCACTTCTTCAGTTAGAGGCTTAGGTCTCCTCACCGAACCAAACCTCAAATTCTCAGCGCATATAAATAGAACTGTTGCTCTGGCCCTCCTGAGATCTAAGCAGCTCCTTAAATCCTTAAAATCTTCTTCTCCTCAATTCTATGTTTACCTGTTTAAATGTTATGTTCTTCCTCTAATCGAATATTGCTCTGTTGTTTACTGTCCTTCTTCCACTTCCAATCTTTCTCTTAAACTTGAATATCCTCTCCGATTTTACACTAAGAAGGTCTTCCACCGCTGTTATATTTCTTATACTTCCTACCCTGACCGGCTCGCTCATCTAGACCTATTCTCCCTGCGCCATCGTAGGCTAAAAGCCCAACTACAACTCATTTACAATTTCCTGAGTTGTTCCTCTTATTTTCCAAACCTTGATTCACACGTCAGATTCTCATCCTCCCCCCGCCGTCCCATGAACCTTGTGAATGTTAATCCCCGTGTCAAAGACTTCTTCTTCATTACGGTGCCTATTTGGAATGCCATTACTTGCCATTGCCCCACTTTCCTTCGTCCCAGTGAATTTAATAGTCTCCTCCAATGTAGTATCCAGAGATTTTTATTTTTTTTTTTCTTCACTTGTCGCTTTTGTTTGACCTCCCATTCGCTCCATTTTAGGCATATTTACTGTTTCTTTTTCACTCCCGGTGAGGCCTCGTGAGGGGCATTTGCCAGGATCTTCTGATGTATCATATTGATTTTTCCCTCTTTTGAAAATGAATAAATAAACAAAGTATAAAAATGGGAATGGTAACAAAATGTCACGGGTCATTTCAAAACACGTTTTCTATGACCTAAAACCTTGACGACACAAAAAAAAACACAAAATTTAATGGCTCTTCAATTCTGCTTTTATTCTACAAAAAGAAAAACGAACACAAATATTTTCAAAAAATCATTCGAATAATCTAACCTAACCTGATTCGTAAACATATAGAGTGCCTAATAATGATGATAAAAAACATAAAGTGCCTAATAGAAATTTAGAAAAACAGATAATCATAACAAATCGAATCAATTTAGGCAATAAAGAATAAAATGCAAGATAAGTGAATGTATCCGGAGAATGTTTTAATTGTGGCATAGGAGGAGTAGTAAAGAACTGCAACTATTTGTGGATCCCCTCGAGCTCAGTGAACGCGCGTGTTACGACAAATCTGGAAAAACGTTGATAATATAGCAAACATCCTTTCAGCATACCTTGGGTGAACAAGTGCAAGACGGTCGTTTACCTCCTTCATAATAGCATTGTACTGTCTAGGTTTCGACCCGCCGACGACAGCGTCAATGAGTTTCTTTGAGAGGAAGACCTTGAATTTCGGTACATTATTCTAGTTTTTTTTTAGAACTCACCTCATGAGGGGCATCTGGACGCAAGTATGCGTCGTAGATGTTTTTTGCCAATATTTCTCTTTTGCCACCGTCACGTTGATTTTTGAATGCCTCCATTTCTTTGAGCATCTTGAGATCGTTCTCGTATCCGCAGCTATGAGTGAGGAACGGTTGCAAAAGTGCCACGTAGACTGAAAATAACCTTCCAAATTTTATAAACACTTCAATAAATGCAAACTTACGAGGAGATTTCAGGCCGGCGAATGGATCTGCTCTCCACTTTTTAACTGTGTCCTTCGTTGGAGCCGTGAAATGTCCAATGAGCCCGTTATTCAGCAACAACGATTCAAACTTCTTCTGGACATCCCTGAAAAAAATTGATTCTAATTGATTGTTTGTATGATTTTTTTGCAGACTTCATTGCATTCCTCGACAAACAACACGAGAAAAAATCAATACAAAAAGAGTACCTAATTACTGATTACTGTAAGATTACGGTAGCTACAGAAAACCAATTTTTTCAAAAACGGGACCCCAATAGTACATAAACATATCCACGGGACCTATCCACCGGACCCCAACAGTACACAAACAAAAAATGGTGAAGATTACTGTAGGATCACGGTAGTCTCAGTTTTGAAAATTTAATAATTAAGGGGGGATAGAGGAGCGCAGCGACGAACAAAAAAAGGTTAGCCGCCGTAGGCGACGCCACCGACTGGTTTTAATAGTAAGAAAACAAACGAGTTCTTCAGAGTAGATATTGCTCAGAGATGAACTTTGAGGAAATTTTTGGGTGCCTATTTCACGTCTCGGAAAAAAACTTGTTTTGACGTAATGTCATTCCAAATGGATCCTCATCTTGAAGGAGTTTGGCGAGCACTTTTCAACAATACTGCTTTTTTTCCCTATCTAATCCCACATTTCCATCAAACTTTCGATTACTTGAAAATGTGATACATCAATTTCGTTAAAAAAAAATTGCGTAATTCAATACAGTTGCTGTATAATCATTTTTTTGTTTAGACTCACTTTCGCCGGTTGTTCATCGAATGGATTCCTGGTGCAGAAGGTTGCTGGTAACTTTGCATTCGTGCACGTTCAGACGCAGCCTTTTGTTGGGCTTTATGGAGAGTAGTCTTGGTGGCTGATTGTGGTGCTGCAAAAAAAACTATTTCCAAATCTAGAGAAAAGCATGGGAAACTAAAACAAAGGAATTTGAAATCAAAACAAGAATATGACAGATATTCATTCAGAGTTCTGGGTTATTTTCAAGATTCCCGGGTATTTATTGACGGTTTCGAGGATTTCTGTGAGTCTTGAAAAAAAGAGATAATTGTATCAAAATGAGTTTCTGTTTTCAATTT
>GL379879.1:102066-112478 GCA_000143925.2 Caenorhabditis brenneri | reverse complement strand
CGGTAGGACTATCATTAGCAGCAGTAGACATGTGAATGAACGAGGGGCATACAACAGATGGCGCTAATGGAAACGAGGAAACTTCTGGGAAATCAGATATCAGAATCGTGGATTCGAAAGGAGGAAAAGGTTATCCGACAGAAAAAACATTTGTTTTTTTTTCTATTGAGAAAAATGTATCATAAAAACAGAATTACGGGGGAGTATACTGTAAAAACCTGTAATTTGGAGTTTTCTTCCCAATAAAGGTGTTAACGACATATGATTCGTGCGAACACGTACCTCATCATTAATAAAACATAACAAATGATGAAAATGAAAAATTTATAACAAAGTTATGTGAAAAAAAATGAAAAAAAATTTTGAAAAAAATTTTTTTTTGAAAATTTTTTTTCCAAAATCGAAAAAAAAATGTAAACTTTTTTTGAAAGTTGGCATGTTTACTAAGTATTAGTTGGGCTTTTTTTTGAACATAGTCTTGGGGAAATCGCACGGTTACAAAAATTTTTTTTTTGGACTGCTCCTAGAATTTTGAGATTTTCACCCCCAAAAATTTTTTTTTCGAAAAAGTCATTAAAACCATTGTAAACTACATGCAATTAGCTACATTTTCGTTTTTTTACCACCCCAAGTCGATAACTTTGAAGCCCGTTATCGTTTTTTGAATATAAATGAAAGCATTTTTTAGGATTATTGAAAAAATCGATTTTTCTTGGAAATAAGGTCTTCTCACCGGAAACCCTTTTGTGGCTAAAATACACTTGATATGTGTGTTTGAACCCAAAAAAGTTCGGTCGAAAACAGAGACTTCAAATAAATAGTATTACAGTTCAGTACAGGGATGTTCATCGGATCAAACCCACTAAAAACGTTTTTGTACGAATTCAGCGCAGCTACTAATACAAAAATAAAGGATTAAAACTACGTTCGGAAGCACCTACAAGACTGCCGCGTGATACTGAATATAGATACGAACACTTCAGTGGAGCAGTTCAGCAAGCTGTTTCATTTCATTGAGTCGCTCATTCAATTCCTATACCTAAATTCTCAATTTTCTCAATTGTTAGTTGCAATTGCCAGAAGCGGATTAGTTTCAGTGAGCAGCAAACGTGAATTTTTCCTGAAACCAAAAATTCGGAGAAACCGAATTACCGTAAATACAGTGATAGAAGCCCATTCGTAATTGAGGCTCACTTTGAAGACTAATTTAAGAAATCATAGGCTTCAATTACAGTACTTGCGGTATACTTATTTTTGCAAAACTACCGTGCACAAATGTTGTCTGCTGCTGAATCCGGTTTTTTATTTTCATAATCAGCATTATCTCTTGAAATTTGATGCCTGTTCTAGACGAGTTCTGTGGGTGTTCTTCATTCTATCAAATCGGTTTATCTGGGTTTATCATAAGGTGTTTGGAGTTGTTGAAGAATTATGAGAACTACTTATTGAGTGTTCCATGGTTTTTATGTAGGTGTTCTGATGTATCTGATCCTGTCATACTTTTGGAAATCGGATCAGAACGTTGTTTGTTCACATCATTGTTCCATTTTGATCAATTTTTCTCATTAAAGAAATGGTTTGCGGTGGGTTGGTCAATTTCTGAGACCGATTAGGATTTTTATAGATGGATTGTTCTTGTTAAGTTGAATTTTTATCCTCAGTTCATTTCCCGAGCTCTGGTTTACATTCCACCTGCCACAATCCTAAGAAAAAGAATTGACTTATTGTCTTTGCTGTCAAGCTGAACTTAGTTTCTTTTCTATTCTATTTTAATACGTTTCCCATATCGACCTCAAAAGTTCTCCAGGCCTATAACATTTCATGAACCTCATTGCTCATTAGCCTGAACAGGACATTGGACCTATCTTTCAAAATGAGTGACATCTCTATACTCTACCAACTATCATGAAACAGCACCGCTTCTATGCATGTTGGAAAATGCGACAGAGTTGTAGGGATAGAAATGGATAGGAAGAGCTTCTCCAATTTTCCGTTCAAGTGCTCACACCCAGCACATATTTGTCTCCAGAAGAAACCCAACTAACAAATTAATTAGTAGACAGAGAAAGAAGAAGAAGAAGTGGGAAAGGAGCGGCCACCGAGTCTTCCCATTATATACTTTCAACACAAGCTTTCAAAAATATTCAGCTCCTCCCAATTTCGGTTATTCTATGTCTGCGCCTCCAGAATCATTGTTTTTGTGTTCCTGCTTCTCGGAACGGCATTTTCATTCCATCGAAAAGCATCATTAGGATAAGGCTCCAAAAATTTCGAGCAAAATATAACAAGAAGTCAATACACGTGTTTTGAACCAATGTTTTCAATTCTAACTTCGTTATAATTCAAATTCTTCAGTTTTTTGACATTATCCTAATGCCTCCGGAAGCTCTTGCAATAGGATAATCCGTGTTAGATTGTTACGAAACATTCTAAAATAGCATGTGAAAGTTGTTCTTTGGTGGGGACCACAAACGCCCACTTCCTTCTAATCCAATTCCGGCTCTGTCCAAAAAGTAGCATTTTATTTTGGGTAGCTCAAAATAACTTGACCGGACCACTCTTACATTTTCAATTGGAATTTATGGCTTATTTGTGGGTTTTATCTACCGAAGAATTTTGAATTATTTGTTGCCAAATTGCAAACGTCATGTTGACACACAAACAACAACTGTGTAAACTGAAAAGAAGATTGCCATCAAACCACACGCGACTCACTTCTCTTTTACTTCCTCTTTCTCTCTCCGCTCAAAATCTGACCCGTCTCTTCTTTCTCTCTGACTATCAATCATGAAAGTTTCCGTGGCCGCGTGGCGCAATGGATAACGCGTCTGCCTACGGAGCAGAAGATTGTAGGTTCGAATCCTGCCGTGGTCGAAACTTTTTGCTCACTTTTTCCTTAATTTGAGTTTGAAGTTCATCTTCATTAAAACTTTTTTGAGTACTGACAAATAGCAAAAAACAGTTTGATGTACTTCTAGAAGTGATACATCTTAAAAAGATAATTAGGTTACCTTCATGCTTTTTCATCACTAAAAGTTTTTTTTTACGTTGTACTACTTTTTGATGACGTATGCAATAAAACAATTTTGAAACATCAATTCGGCAGTATTGTAAAATTTTGAAAGAGAATCTTCCCTGTTGCTGATAGTTTTAGTTTTGCATCTAGTTCCTTGAATTCAGACAAACGTTTTTTTTGTGTGGAGCAGTTTGAAACTGATATGTTCTTCAATTCCCAATTCCCTTTTTATAGCTTGATTTCCAAGAATGGTGTCCAATGAGTGAGCATTTAGATTTTTCTAGATTTTTAAGTCAAAGGTGCGAAACCATTCTTGCTCATCTTAAACTTAGTCTACTCTAAACTCTAATCTGATCCCCAACCTCACAGCACAATCTAGTGTTACAAATTAAACCTTCTGTTTTGGCAACAGTTGTCCATCTCATGCGTGTCAATCGGCCTTCTCCCTCAGTTTCAAGTGTTTTTTTTCTGTTCAAACCAGAACGAACAAGTGTCGCATTTTTTGTGCCCAACTCATCCTGATGAGTCATCTGTATTCTCGTCTCATCGTTTGATCAACACCTCAGTTTATACTTTTTTGATGGCGATCTTCGACCAATTTCAACCTCTCTTTTATAGTTTGCCCAAGAGTTATCGTACATTCTTTATCAGTAATTTTGAAATTTTGACGTAATCAAATATATGAACTTTTCCGGAACCGCATTAGATTCTAATTATCAATTAGAGCTCCACCCAAGGAAAATTATAGAGAACTGGAATTATTAGTTTATTTGAGTTCAAAAACGTGTTATGTAAACTTCGAAAAACCAAAGTACTGGATCTCCGTCGCTTATACTCATGGTCCTGCAGAAGAATCTTCAGCACTCAAAATCCCAGATGAGCCGTGGTTAAATTACAGCCGGCTTAATTTCAAGTACATTCTAATCGGATTTGGGAGCCAGGAGTTCATATCAACATTTGTTCCGTTGCTGAAACGGAAACTGATAATTTGTTTTGAAAATCGAGAATTCTGTTATCAGAGGAAGTATCACTACCTAGTGTCACATAGCGCGGGATTCAACCTTTCAAGTCCTTTCACAAACCGGAAAAATTTATGGGTGTCATTTTGGAGAAAAAAAACTTGCGGAAACCCAGATACTCATCTCATATGGTAGGCCTACTTTCTGATTCAATTCTTGCAATGTCCACACAGTTTCTGTCGTTCACTACTCTTGATACAATGGGTTGATCACTATGCACTGACCTCTTCATTCCTATCATATTGTTAGAGAATTGTCAGAAAAAGACCACACATACACACCCATATGTGCTCTTTTCTCTATCTTCTTCCTTGTTTGTGACCCAATTCGAACGAAAATCGAGGAAAACGAGACGATTTGTTTACTTTTTACCTCTCCTCGCCACCTTCGCCGCCTTTTATCATCATTAATTCTTTTTGGTTTTCAAAGTAATAATTGTTTTTCTTTTTGTCGGTCACTCAAGTGTTCTGAACTTTTCCCGAGTTTAAGAATTCTCTCGAGTAAATACTCAAGAGAACGTCCCCTCTATTCGGGAAAACCCATGTGCCTATCTGAAAAAAAAAGAAAACTGAAAACTAGAAATTTCCCTAATTCAAACATCTTTTCCCATTATTTCCGGTGCCATTTCACGTATATTCTCAGAATAGTTTTTGCATTTGAAGTTCTCTTTGAATATGCTAATTCCAGTACGAATTACATCATATCTTATCAGTTTAATCACTTCATCACGATCTCCTCCTTGTATGTTATCTATTCTAATCCATCGCATGGTATTAGCACGTTTCGTATTGTTCTGGATAATGTTATCGCTTTGTTATTCTGGGATACATGACAATGATAAGATTATTGTATCAGATGTTTTAGTTTGAATAGGATCAGGAGACGTCACTAAACCCCAGAGAACGGTGAATTCATCTTGAAATGCTTCTACTCTCTAAGATCACACTTCAACGATTCTCAATTCGTATATCTGAAAACCAAAGTTCTGATTTCTGTTCACATCATTGTTCCCGGTACAAACACTGTTTTATTCTTGTTTTGACATCATCTGTAAGTTTTCAAGTTGCAGAAATAACCTAAGAACTCCATTGAGACAAGATGAGTGACCAAAGACTGAAAAAGCAATTCTCTTGTGTTGCCTTTCGGAGACGGTGTTATTTGTTGACACCTTCAGCATTTTACCAATCTCTACCGCTAGTCATTGCGCTAGGTACTAAAAATTTTTCGATTTCATCGTCGTTCTTTATTGAATACAAGTATTGTTGTATCTCATTCCTCTCTCCTCAAGATATTGAGGAGGCGGCTAGTCCTTCTACACCCCACATTGGAATGTTTTTGTGAATACGATTATGCGATAGTAAAGACGAAAAAGTAAAAGTAGGATAGGGAAAAGAAAACAGTAGGAATCGAGAGGATGGCCTAGAAATTGAGGATTTTGAGGAGAATCGGCCAATCTTTCCTGTGGCTGCTTGACTGGCTTGTAATGTGTTCCGCGTGATCACACGCCAGGCAACCAAGCATCTTCTTCTTGTTACTGGATCCCGAGAAAACCAAATGAAGAGAATCGGTCATGTTTCTCTCAATTCACAGCCAATTGAAGTAGAATGAATTGTTAATGTTGGGGATTAGACTGTAGACCAACTTCCATCTCGACGAAGGACATTGAACTCTTGCACAGGTTACCTTGTTCTCAGAATGTGCTTAGTACAGATTGACCTCGATTTGAGGGAGAATTACGAGTTTGAAGAAACTTTGATTGCTTTTAAAGTACTCTCTGGTCCAATTCCAATAAAAAAGTTGAAACAACCACTAAAGTTTTGTGGGTTCTCCTTTTTGAGTAGCCATAGTCACAATATACATCAGAACCACTGTTTTGCTATTAGTTTGCTCATTCGGAACTGTTCAAACATAAGTTAACTATAATGTAGTTTGGTTATTTACTACGGGTGCATATTCTACAGGTACGTTTATTCTGTTGTGGTTCACCAGTACTGATATATCCTCTTAGATCCATCACGATATGACTTTGACTCTAGACCCATAAATTATTTTTTTTGATAGGTCATTCCTTTTTTATAGACTCATAAAATATCGCCCTGTCAAAAATGTCACTCAGATCCAAGTCAGAGATAGGTCGAAAATTCAATTTCATAGACCTTCCTGAAATTTTAATGAAAACTGTCTGGAAACAAAATGATGGATGAAGCCGGAATGTCATCATCTTCTGCCTCTTCCTCATCATCATCATCCTCTTTTCTTATACTTTGCCTCGTCATTTCTTCTTTCCGCGCACTTACCTCTTCCCATCCTTCACCCTTCTTCCCACTCTTATGTTTACCGTCTCGTGATTTGGCCGCGTTCCAACAGTCTGACCGCTCATCCGCGCTCTGCGTCTTACTGCCTCGTCGGGTCTTTTCCGCGTACTCCGGGGGTGATCTGTGTACTCCGCCCTTGTGTCCGGCGGTCCACCGTTTGTGTGTGTTTGGTGTACCAATACGTATTCACGACTAAACTATTTGATCGCTTTTCGTATAAGTGCGAGTTTGAGACAGTGTGTTGTGTTTTTGTTTGCATGTGTTCAGTAGTTTGGTATGACTCTTTCGACGAAATTTTGATCCACTTGGTACCGAATCTACTTTTTCGTACATCATGAAGAAGTTTGGCTTCTTTGAAGCTATATTTGGAATTTTGTTCAAACTCTTAGCCCCGCCCCTCGCTTCTGACTGCATCTTAATTCTTGGTAAAGCGAAAATAGATTCATTTGTGACGAAACATGTGAACTCCTCTTGTAGGTCTTCTAAATTTCAAACATCTTCGAAATTTCCACGTTCGATTGTTTTCACGGGTGACTTGAAGAATCCCAGAATAAATTAGTCAAAACGAGAAAGCAAAATTATTTTTGATTCCTATTATTTTCCAAAATCCATTAGGTTTGTTTATAAGAGTTATAAACATTTTTGAACATCATAATAGCGGAAATGAATTGTTTAGCATATTACTTCTTCTGCTTAGTTTAATTGAATCGATATTAGCTCAATTATACTGTAAAAAAGTAATATTGAACCTTTAGTTATTTTTCAATCAAGAATTCAAAAATTATTTTTAAGCAGGTATACAGAATTCATTTCATCTACACCCTTCTCCCTTTCATTCTAAGAATGTCTTTTCTGTTATTCAGGCACAAATAAGAAAGTGCTTAGAAAGGTCGTTTTCCCATTTTCTCGACTTACATGAAAGCAAAAAAAAAAAGAAAACAGCGCTGGTTTCTGAAGAACTCTTTTCCGTTTCCACGTCCGGTCTTTCAAAACGACACTCATACTGAAACGAACGTTTTCATTCTTCTGCTTTTGCCAAAGCAATTATGACGTAGCTTATGAGAACAAGTCAGAATGGAATGATCGTTATTTGTATACCTTCTTTTGCAGAAAACGACAACAAAAACACACATAGTTTCCTTCATTTGTTTGGACTTTTTCTCTCGGGCGACGTTCCCAAAACAATGCTCTTTACAAAGCTTTCTCCTTTTTTGTCAAGAGTGTTTCTTTGTTCAAATTGTTGCAATTCTTATTCCATTTTCACTGAAACAGAGCAAGTAATTAATTGAAAATGAGAAGGTTTACCTTGAACCCACGAACTATTAATGTTGTTCCTAGATTATATCATCAGAAAACCGTTCTGAGCAGTTTGAACATGTAACTAGTCCTTACAAAGTTTAGCTTTAAATAATTCCTTTTCATGAGCTATACCTTCGAGATCATTAAGATTATGTGTGCAGTCACTTCATGAAATCATGCATGAAATCATAAATCCAGAAATAGTTCGAACTGGTGTTCTCACGAATTTTTGCTCATTATCCTGTCTTACTTTTATCGAAGAACATAGAATTTCAATTCTTTTTCGAGCCCCTTCTCTATAGACAGTAGGTAACATTAGCTACTGTATTAGAATAAATTGGTGTTCACCCCTTGCCCCATTTTCAATTATCCTTTTGGCTTTGTTCTCTATAGCAGGATAAAATAGCAACAAAATCACGTATCTGTTCTATTTCGAATTTTTTTTTTCGGTTAGCCCGATGAAAAAGAAACGTATTTCTTCCGGTCCAAAGCTCCAGAATCCGCATCGTTATAGTTATTCTGAGATTCGCGTACTTCGTTCCCAACTCCACGAACCATCATATGACTTCATTACGTGGGTAGTATTGTTTCTACGTGTTGATACGTCAAGAAAACTGGTACAAGTTCATTCATGTAGAAGTAAAAACTCGAACATCATCATTCTCCTCGGTCATAATGATTTCATATTCTCGAGAACATCACATCATTAGGTTTCGAGAACACTTTATTCCCAGCTGCAAGATTTTTATTATTCATTTCGATTATCGTCGTCGTCCAACACTGCATTTCAGCTGTCATGGGTCTCGTCGAGAAGAACTTGTGCTGGGGTGCCCCCTTGATTTGTTCACCTGTTCTCAATGCCGAGCACCATTGTTTATGTCAACGTGAAGGTCGACACCGCCGAAAAGGCAATTGACTGGGGAGCGGAACAGAGCATTTTTGTTTTATCATACGTCACTCTCAACCGGTCTCTATTTTTATTTATTGACTTGAGCTACAAGCTCTGTCTACTTCATAGTATTCTTTTCCTTCTTTATTTTCTGTGTGTGGACACTGACCCTAGCCGGCTGGAACGAATGAAATTAATGCCATGAACGCTACGAAAATACTACTATTTTCAGTTCAAAGCTTTCAATTTCGGTCCGCCTCCCATTTTTTTGTCTATCCAGGCTCTCAATATCCGTCCATAATGAGAGGCAAAATTGTTTTGCCGTCCCTTTTTCCCTATTTATTGCTCACCGGCCAGTGGCGAAATGACACTCCTCTTCGTTTTTCAAAGTGTTCCACAGATATAGGATGAGTAAAAAATTCAGGAATAGACAAATTCAAATTTGAAGTTTACTTGTGGAAATAGCGTGGTCAATCTTACTGTGTGTTTTTCTTGAACATTCCTTTTTTAGAAGCAATTAGGCTACGACTCCAATTACATTTTTGTTCAAAAATAGAATATTGAAAACTTGAGAACACTTGAAAAGTGACGTCTCATTCTGATATTTGATCTTCATTTTAGATATTCAAATTCCCATCGAACTGATCTTCTCTTTTGAATGATGTTTTTTCATTTCAGCCAAAAATATTTTTTTTCTCACCCGGAAATAATTAGTCCTCAAGGACAAAAACTGACCATCTGATAACCCTGAAGACTTAGTGAGCAAGAATCTGAATTCGTGTCAATAAAGGAGTCTCTATTTTCAATCAGGTGACCCTTGACACTTCCCACTTTTCTCGGACGCCTACGCGATTTAATTCTATTCCGAGTAAGTGGCAAAGGTTTGCTTGGCGGGGTGCATCTGATCTAATATTCTGGTGTATGTAACTTTTCCATCCATTTTATTCGCTCTTCCTTTGCTCTTTCAGTTTTGAACATTTTAAGACACGTTCTCTGAGAAACTCGAGGAACCGTCACTTGGCTTATGTACAAAAGTTTCAAACTGGTCCAAGTGTTCTGATATTTTTTGTGTGTGGTACCCCAACACTACATATACTTATGCCACATAATTTTTTGAGCTCCGCCCCCTTTCAGATGGTGAATCGAGATCATAGGTCCAAAAAATTAACTTTTTTCTCCGAAGAGATATTGACTAGATCCAAACGGGAATCGATTGCTGGTACCATTTGAATGTTTTTTTGTGTTCAGAGCAAAATTCTATCATCACGTCTTCAGGCATAAAACTGCGTTTTTCTGCAAATTTAGCTGATTTTTCTCAAAAATGAAGATGCGGTGAGCCGGGGACCATATAAAGCCAAGCTATTCTCATTGGAATATTAATTCACACCACTATGGGTGTCAAACCCCCATAGGTTCGATCCGAACTAGTGGGCCATAAAGGACGAAATACACAATAGTATCAAAAATATCTTCAAAAATCCATGTATCCCTATACATGGATAAAATGCAAAAGTCAAAGATTTTGATATTATTTATGTTTTGGGTAGTACTAGTCATCAGTTGCTCATCCTCAAAGTATTACCTTCCATCCTCCCTCTGGAGTCATGTGGCATCACTCTGAAAAACCATACCTGGGGAAAACTTCGATCGACCATAATTTTGCGAATTTTCAGCCGATTGGGCTAATCCTTTAACCAATCGATAGCTATTAAAATCATGCACAAAAAAGTCAACTGGAGCCTTTTTCACTTTCGCTGAACAGAAATGTTATTTGAACAAGAAGAGAATATTGTATATCTCTTGTTTTCATTTTGATTGTGAAAAGTGTGGCGATTTTGCTCCAATTGACTTTTTTGTGCATGATTTCAATAGCT
>GL379879.1:61692-100759 GCA_000143925.2 Caenorhabditis brenneri | reverse complement strand
TGGGGACAAAATCTCGAAAACTGAAATTTTCAGGATTTTCGACCTGAAAAGTCGACTTTTGGCTATAATTACAGCCAAAAACGAAAAATCCAAAATTTAATAATCTTTTTGGAAATCACTTCAATGTATGTTTCCATGGTTCAAAACTCATCTGGAACGGATTAACTTTTTGCAACTGTGCCTGGGACATTGCCACTGGTACAGAGAGTGCCTGTCGCGGCCACCGTTCACGACCTATTATATAGAAGATCGATCAGCCTGAAAAGGGGACTTTGGAACAGTTAGTTGAAGTAACTGGACCATCGTTCCTTAGTTCTTGTTGTATCTTTCTTTTCCTTCATCGTTCAACCCAAAGCAGTCAATTGTCAACAACTTCGAGAGGAGTTCACGAGGAAATGCACCCGCGCTCCAATGAGACACAACAACAACAACAGACAGGCGCCAATACGCAATAATCGGCGGGAAACGCTGTCTCTCATTTCCGCACACTATTTCCTCATTGACCTTTCTTCTAGAATGTTCCCTATCATTCCCTTCACTTGCTTTATGTTTTACTCATCACTTCTACCACCTGTACCACTCACAGCATGTGACCTCCTATTGAGCTCTCACTTTTAGCCCCTCAACATCTGTCTATTATTCTGGCACTAGGCTATTAGTGTTGAGCCTCATCACTCATGTTGTTGGTCAACTAACTTCTTCCATAGCAGCGTGTAATCCCTTTGTGCTACTCAATAAAGAGTCTACTCGAGGATTCTCTTCATTAACCACATCATGGAACTCTTCTACACAATTCTTCAGTCATCACGGTTCTTCTAATGACTTGGTGGAAAGGAATTCACCAATCCGTCAAATCCCCACCGTCACAGTGCCTCTTAAAAATATTTTTTGAGGTGTACAAGAAGTGTTTTTTTCCAATGATTGAAAAAAAAACGTTTGAAGAAATTGTTAAGACCAAAACACATCTGCAATTCCTCTGTTACTCTGCGCTCTTCACCATTTTTTCCTTTGTTCCAATGATGAGTGGAATTCTGAAAACTCAACATTCTGGAGAGATTTATTATGTATATATATATATATATATATATATATATATATATATGTTCCTACTTTTGTTCAAAGCCCCACAGTGACAGAAAACAAATAAATTGGAAAAATGGGGGCGATACAGCTCTGATGATTCATATGTTACACAAAACTTATTGTTGCAAGATTTCTTTTCCACAGAAAAGAAAATCAGTGTTACTCTATGATTCTATAGCTAGGATCTATTTTCGATTATTCTGAACTTTCTTCTTATTTCTTACAATTTAATTAACCGAGACCGTTATTTTGAAATGGAGAAAGAGTAAGTTTTTTTTTTGAGGTAACTTGTAGAAAAAAAAACAAAAAAGGCTTCCGGCATTTTGCCCAATTTGAAGGCAAAACGACAACCAAATTCACTGAGTAGTAGATTATAGAGTTGCTCGTTACAGAAATAAACACAGACAAGTCTGAAAGAAAATGAATTTTACTTTGTATAGATGTAATTCTAGGAGTTAAGAGTCATTATTATACGACAGAATACTCATTTCTTTGAAATAATCTCATCACTTTTGCAGTTCTTCACTATTTTGAATGGCAACAAAAACCATCAATGGTACTGGGAAATTTCGGTTTTCTCTCCCATGGAACTTGGTGGCTTATTTCGGAGATCAAAAAATAACGAGATGACTTGGAACGTACAAAACAAGTTTTGTTGTGGACGAAGAAGGACAAAAAAATATGCTTGGTTCTTGCTTTCATCAGTCTTGTTATTTATTGTTGTGGATGCTCATGCTTTGATATATTCACGTGTCATCTTTGAAATTTGATCAATAAACTATTTATTCCCAGTCAAAGACTTCAATTTATACTGATTTCATGCAGCTTTTTGTGAAGGTTCTTTTTGAAAAGTGTAAGCAACGAACAAAGATGGTAAACTGAGCACGCTTATCACAAATAAGAAACAACGGAGAAAATGATAAAGAGCGCGGAGAAATAGACAAATTGAATATCTAAGTTTGAATGCTGGTCTCAACAACATTTTTCATTTCTTGAAAGAATTATACAATTTTTTAACGATTGATGACAGTAAGATATAAGTGTTTTTATTTTGAAATCAATAATCTTTCATGGTCTGCTGGATAAAGATAAACATTTTCTAGTTTTAGATTTTGTGGGATTTGATCTGGCATTACTTGGTGTATTTGCGATTTTATTAAATATTTATGAAACCGAATTTGGAACAATGAAAAAAAAATGCCAGTCATAGGATCTACTAGTAATAGCGTCATTTTCTTTTTCTTTGAAACAATAATTACGTTCTTATCGAGATTCACATTTCGATATGCTTGTAAGCTCAAATCGCCAAAATTGCTGATCTAAAGAAAATTATTGCAGTGACCATCACCCTGTAGAATCCTTTTTTTTCATGAAAGGTTTTCGTCTTCATACTGTGACAGGGCATTTTATGACCTGTCTTGTTTTCCCCTTTTCCTCGGGCTCTGTCTCGCATACGATAGGATTGATTGCCAGCTGGCAACAACAAATGCATATGTGTAAACAAAGAGAGGACACACCTTTTCTTCCCTTTTTAATATTCATTCTGTTATCTTGCGCTGGTGGGGGAGAGTGATCACGGAGGTCCGGTCACTCTGTCCAATACCGGACTGAATAAAGTATTGGCCAATATGAATCGAATATTCTAACAATCTATAGGAACTGAGATATGGTTTAGAGCGTAAAACTGTTATTTCATAATACCAACAAATCAAAAGGAGAAGATAATCCAGCATAAACCTGACGGATGATCTAGACCAACCAATCAGCTGGCGAATGGGAGAAAAAAAGAATGGATCATATAAACAATATTTTCCATTGCTTTGCGATGTGGTGCCGAGTCCGGGGATCCAGCGCGGTGAAGGCGGTGAAGCACTGGAGGCGGACCTCGTGGTCCCGATGCTTCTCTGCGAATCGAACGGCTCCAACTTCCACCGATGGTTGCGTCTGAACTCACCACAGCCGCGGATGGGGTTTCGGATGCTCCTGTAACATTAATTTCAGAAAAAAGAACCAAAAGACTTTACTACTTACCATTCAATTGAGGTTGAATGTAATGAAGTACTGCTCCAACAAGAATTAGGACCACGATGATGTCTAAAACCTTCATCACAAATGTGACAAGATACAATTTTCGCTGGCTTTTAAAACAAAACTTTTACATTCTTGATTTGGTTCTCATGCTTTATTCAAAAATAAAGCTTGTGGTTTTATCTTCTCTCACAGTCAATGAATGACGCGATGCCTTTTTGCTTTGCCTTGTAGGTAGGTAAAAACAAGGAAACTAACAGTGGATCTTCATCTCCTTATAAAAAGTTGGATAGATACTGGACCATTTGTTCGAGATTAACTTCTGAACAAGGAACTCATGCTAAATCTTCAATTACCAACTGAAAAACTTACGGGAACTGACTGCGATGTTCTTGAAATTCGATTGAATTCTGTCCGGAATTCAACAAAACAAATGGAAAAGACACCCTTAGGTTCGAGCCACTTGGAGGGTCTTGACTATTCATTCTGTTGAAACAGAGACATACGAACATCGGAGTGGACTTCTTACTATAAGAGACATTTTTGTCGACATCTTATCGTTGCGTCACCAGCCAGACCTTCACTAGCCCTCGTGACATCTGGTTAGCGGCTTCCCAAACTTTTTGGTTTGTTGGCAATTGACGTTCTGCATCGATCATGGCTGCATGTATTTTTCTGGAAAGAATAATATTGATTCCAAGTGGTGCTCAAATGAATAACTTCTTTTACCGAAACGACGTATCAAACGTTTGGTCAATCAGTGAAAAAGAATAGGTTTCAGCTGCCGGTCGTCAGTGGGTCGTTTTCGAAACTTGTTCCTTTGATTCGTTTTTCTGCTGACACGCGTCGTTTTGAAAATGATGAAATCGGGCCTAGGTGCCTCTCTATCTCTCAAGTGTGATACATCTCCACGTACTCATCGCATCCGTCAAAGCTCTTTTTTCCGAAATGTTTCCTTCTTCAACTCAAAACCAAATTTTTTTATGAAGGCACCTCTCTACTAGGCAATATCATTTCCATTCTTTTCTGCGGACCTCATATCGCACCTTCAGACTTCAGTCACAGCACATCCAGACAGAACTTAGTGAATCCGTCAGCAAATACATCCCAGATAGGTGCTCCAATGTTTTGCAAGTTCTTTGTAAGTCAGGTAGAATTTGTTGTTGGTTAGTTATCGTCTTTTGTATTCGGTTCGTGTGTCCTAGTAGATACTGACATCTAGCTGCTCGTGACCTCTCCGTCTGGATTCTAATGGTTCATTTCTCTTGTTTCAACAAAAAACCCAGTAATACCTGGTCACTCTGGTAGTTTTCTTAATGTTTGTCGTATCTAAAATCAAAAAGAATTAATAAAAAAGCACAATGAATACTGGACTAACCAGGATGTATTCCGTTCCTTGATTTCCGCAATTTTCTATCAAAGCAGCTACCTGTAAAGTAATTCTGAACAGCCAATGTTTCTTATTTTCTCATCATTCAGTCTTCGTCTCCGGTTTCACAGTTGTTCTGTTCAGAATGATGTCCTGCCATTTGTTGTTCCCCATCACGTTCCAATCATCCTAAACTCCTTCGCAGGCAATTGATTTGCATCAGTATGTGATCACTTCATGTAGAGTGCCTGCAGCCAGCCAAATCCATCAAAAAGGTTCTCTTAATGCTGTTGCTCGTGTAGTTCATCGGTTGATTTGTTTCTTGTCTTTTGATGGGAATCTTAAAACACAGAATTTCGAAGGAATGGTAACACTATCAGTATTATTTACCCACCATTAGTTTTTCCCACAGTATCACTGTGCTAATAGTGTGCCAATGCCTCTCCGGGTATGATGGCATCCAAGATTTGATCAAAGTTCCAAACAAATCGGCGTAACAAGTCGCTCCGTTTTTTATTGTGTACATTGATTAGGGCGCTCAGCAATTACTCTTCTCGCAACGTTTCCTCATGTCGTCGGAGCTGCTAGTCCGTTCAGGCAATTGCGATCTTGTTGCTCATAGCTCTTTAAATCCTAGACATCATTGCGGGCAAATCGATTCGAATCGTCTGTGGTGAGTTGGAATTGAACAACAAGAGACATTGATAATCAACTGGCCACGAACTTTCCACGGTAAGAAACTTGTTCGGCGACCGATGATGGAATGTCAATAGTGCAGTCTTCCTGTTATAGCTTCTCCCCAAGTCCTCCAACTAGTTTTCACATATTTTGGTTCGGTCATCAAGAATTGGTGCATCTTAAATTCAATTCAGGCTTATGTGGCGTTATTTTTTCAGTTGTCGATCTGTTGGCGCCTATTTCAGTTGTTTCTAATCTCCTTGCAGGTTTTGTTGCTTATGGTCCCCGTGATGATTCTTTGATGGTTGGGCGTCGTCTCTGAAAACCATTTGAAATGAACAAAATGTCAAGAGCACTCCTGAATACTCACGATTTGTATCAATTCCTATGACTGTTCCAGTTTGATTTTTTTTCTTATAGTGTCTCTCACCATCCATCGACAGACACCGCTACATCATCGTTTCCGGTTCTGCATGTCTTCCTTGACTGCAATTGAAAGTTTTTCTGGATCAACCGCAGCTTTTGGACTTGCTTGAGCCTCTAACAATGATTTGACTCGTCCTAGTTTAGTTCAGCATTTGTTGGCAGCTCTTCACGATGTCAGCGCTCTTTGAAACATTCCACTAGCCTCACGATTGCGGGGTGACGTCTTTTTGTTGCTTCGCTATGTAATCCAGTAGCTTCTAGTTAGTATTGTAGCTTTCCTGGTGTTCGTTGTCTGAAATCAAAACAGAATAATTCGAAAGCACAATAAATACTGAACTCACCGTTTTGTATACAGTTCCTTGTTTTACTGCTTGTCAGCGATTTCTTGGTTTTATCCTACATCACAGGTAGAGACTGCGGTGTTTCCAGTTCATTTGTTGTCAGTGAGCTTCTCATTTTACTCGAAATCCTTCTGTTTCGAAGTCCCTGGCAAGCAATTGATAGTCGGGTATTATTGAAGGTGATTCATCCTCTGCCACTTTTGCGCAAGTTCCTTCAAACCTTCTTGCAACGGGAAACCAGATGTTTCATGCCGATCTATGTGGCATCAATTAACCGTTGCGTCGTGAATTATCAGATGTTCCTGGTGTCCCCGATTACTCAACTTCGTACGATTTGGCAACATCTTCCGGTTGGCTCTCTCTTCGTTTACTTCATTCATTTTCCACATGGTTCAGCGGCTGACTCGTTTGACACATGGTGTCGTGTCTGAAATTAATTAGGCAAGTGCAAAACATTAACGCCAGTTCTGATTACCTAAGACACATAGAAACTTTTCCCGACGTTTGCAAAAACTGTCTAGGTTCCGAACAATTCAGCATCTTCCAAGAATCTCGCTCAACTTCTCATGATGTAGGTTAGTGTGAGCATCCGCCATTCCCTGTTCCCGCAGCGTTTTCTCATAGTGGAGAGTCTTCGAGCCATTTAGGGACTTTAGATACTGCTACTAATGCTTAGGAGCATCCATGCAAGCAGTTCAGACGTCATGGTATAGTAGTCACCAGTTTCTAAATACCGAGCACCAGAAATAACCATTTTACAAATAGTAATAGAGTTTTCACGGCGAAAACCCTGCTAGCTGACCGATGTTGTTGTGTCTGGATTGTCTCCAAAATTTTCCAGATATGCAATTGAAGCTTGTGGTCATGCAAATCGTGATCCTGAATAGTTGCTTTTGATTTGACAACATCTCCCTTGACTTTTTGACGCCCCGTGCACTCAGTTGACTCAACTGATTGAGATCAATTTGGGGATTTCTGTCGCACAGTTTCCAGTGATTTTGGATGAGTTTCTCAAAAATCGTAGCATTTCGAGTTTAAATTTTGTCAATATGGCGCTATTCATCCAGTTGATCTTCTTGTTTCATTTCAGTAGCCAGGTTGACTTGTTGATGGTAGTCAGATTTCAATTCTGAAAACTATTATTTGGAATTATTGGGCAGTCGAAACCACTGTTGGACACTCACCATTCGTATCAACTTCCATGTTTGATGTGATTTCTTCAGGCATTTCTCAGCGTCTTCAACGGAAACCGGTACAAAAATGTCCTCTATTTGCCTCGTCTTTCTCAGTTGATATGGTAGTTCATACGGATCAATCACTGCTTCCAGCTTTGCTCGAGTCTCCAAAAATGAACTCAGTTGTCCTTTCAAGCAGTTATCCATGAAGTCAGTGCTTTCTGTGACATTCCACTGGCTTCACGGCTTTGTTCTGCATGTCTTCTGTGACTGCCATTGATGGTCTTCCGGGATCCACCGCAGCTTTCGGACTTTCTTGAGTTGCCAACAATGGACTCACTCGTCCTCGCTTAACATTTCTGGGCAGCTCTCCATGATGCCAGTGCTTTCAGGAACATTCCACCGCCCTCACAGTTGCCGACTACGTATTCCGATTCATTTTGCTATAGCGAAGTCCAAATCGCACCTGTTGACACCAGTTCTAGCGCATTCTGGTGAAATTGACATCAGGTCCACTCTCAGGTCTCAAAGTGTCTAGAAGTTTGATCCAATCGATAACTAATTGTAATTGTCAAACTTGATACACCGTTCCGGTAGGTTTTGAAGCTTGGTAACTTGTGAACTAGCAATGTGTCCTCATGTTCTATGATTCATCTCTCTCCTGTTAGGTCCTGGTCGGCTTGTTTTGTTGTTTCACCATGCATTCCAGTAGGTTTTTGTCAGTATGAGAATTGTGCTGGCTCTCGTCGTGTCTGAAATCTAAACGGAAGACTCAATACACACATCGAAATAATCGACTCACCGACGCGTTCAGTTACATGTTTTGATTGCTTGTCCAGCATTTGTTTGGTTCAATCCGACATAACAAGGGAAGACATGAAAATTTTGGGGTTTGTATTTTGCTTGCTATCGATCAGCTCCTTCTTTTGCTCAAGTTCCTTTCATATCGATGTGAATGTTTCAGTGTACTTGTTTCCTACTAACATTTCTCACTATTTATCAACAGATACTGCTACATCATCTTTTTTGGTCGGCATGTGCTTTTTGGTAGCTACCGGTGAATTTTCTGGTTCAACAATTGCTTCATGCTTGCTTCAAACTCCAACGATTGTCTTACTCATCCCAGATCGACATTTGTTCTCGGTTCTCCACGATTTCACAGCTCTTTTAATCATCCCATAGACCAAACGGTTGTGACTTTCCGAGTCTCTCAATTCAGTCTGATATGGCGGAGTCAATATCGGACCTATTCACTTCCGTCCCTTAACATTTGGTCGAAGTAGACGTCTCAGTTCAAAATTCAAGTGCTTGAGTGGATCTATCGTCGATTGTCATTATAAACTCTCGTTTTCAACTGTCCTGGTAGTTCTTGACATTCCCTTCAGTTCTTTGATCAGTCCTGGCGCCATCTTTCTGTTGTTCTGCTATGTATATCAGTAGCTCATAGTCAGTTTGGTGACCTTTCCAGTGCTCGTCGTGCCTGAAACCAGATCAGATTTTTCGGAAAATAGAATGAATACTAGACTCACCACTTTGTAATCAGTTTCATGTTGTCTGCTGCTTGTTTAGCAGTTCTTTGATTCGATCCAACATATCAGAGGTAGAACTGAACAATCCTGATTTGTAATTTGTTTGCTGTCAATCTGCTACTGCTCTTGCTCAAATACTTCTTCTCTCATAGTCCATGGCATTTACACAACCATCTTGTTGTTGATAACACACTGTTTATATCCGGATACATCCAATAAGCAGCTAGTCATAACCAGAGACCGGAAATTTTGATTCTGTTCACGTGGCACTGATTAGTATATGTTCCAATTGTTGCGCCTTGTTCCTGGTGTCCTGGTAACTCAATCTTGCCGTGGCACACAACGTGTTAAAGGTGAATTGAAGGTCTGTATCGCGCAAACGAAACTGTATCATCTCGGTGTAAATTACGGAATATGGCTTTGTTCTCCTTGTATCCCGTCGTTGTGCCGCTAGTTTAGTTGTTTCAGTCTCTATTCTTCGTTGCTTTAGTTGCACTAGTCAAACTTGACGATCCTTTGAAAGTTACACGCCATCTCTGAAATCCATCAAAATGCTCGAAAAGTCAAAATCATTGCTGAAGACTCACAATCCGTATACAACTCCATGAATGTCATTGCTCTCTGTATTGTTCCACTTGTGTCACGTGTCTTTCGTTTCTTCGAAATGTGCCAACAGCTTTCTTACTCGATTTGAATATCTCAAGTCGTACTTTCCCCGCGCTGTCAATCAAAAAAGGCTGATAAAGTGATTTGAGGGCAAGCAAATGGTTATTGGCGCATCCAGCAACTCTTGCCTTGACTTCAACATTTCAGGTAGTCGAACAGAGAAGGCATCGGTAACATTGGCTGTTGTTGTGACTGCGAATTGTTGCTTTATCTGTAAACAATCACATTGAAATTACCAGTGTCTCAAGCCGAATAATTACTTTTTCTTGATTCATGTGTTGTTGAACTGGGCTTATCCCAACTTCGCAAAACTCACATTATCTCATTCCATATTGCTGAGTAGCGGGTGAAGTTCACTCTGTAAGCATCAAACATTACTTTTGAAACATTCAGAAATGATTCATATGAAACTCACTTTAACTCAAAATTCAGCAGTGTCCTTTGCTTTCCGAACCTCTTATTATTAGTAGCCTCAACGACTATCTTCGAACAATTCCACTTGTACCCTGCAAATGAAATTTATAACATTGTTGGGGGTGCAAGAGAGAAAAAAAAGACAATTGCGGTTAAAAAGTGACAAAACTCAAACAAATTTGTACTCATTTCAACCGGAAAAAAATCTTCTTCTCAATTTTCTGAAAATTCAGAGAAAAATTGACTAATTTCAGAAAAAAAGCAGAAAAAATAGGCCTTTGCGAAAAAAAGGGTGACGTCACAAACTACTTCAATGGGGCGCGCTTGCCTCCCTCCCTCGCGACTAAGGCCGACTAAGTATATGATAAAATTGAATTTCTTGACAAAAAAAAGCCTGTTGGGCAGTTTTGTGATGAAAATTTACATGGAGATTGTTCGTGGTACAATTACCGGCAAAAAGTTTCAAAATTTTAAGAAAAAAACCAAACCTCTGCCGCATTCCAAAACCGGCTTATTCCAAGCACATGAAATTTCCAATCGTTTACAAATTAAGAACGCTGGGGTTTCAAACAATCGTCGAATTGGAGGAGAAGTGAATCATGTTTCGTTATCTTCGTCGGAATTTCGATGCCATTGTTTTTGTGGATACAACTTTTCGATTGAAATTGGAAGCGTACTGACAATTTGTTTTGCGCAGAAACAGTGGGATTGTTCTCAATATGATACTGGAGTTAGATTTGGCGTTACTAGTGGGGCAGGATGCATTGAAGTAAAACATTCATGTTGATAGTGGACATTGGAAAACAATTGTCCTATTTCGTCACGTTTGAAGCAACTGCCGGCTTAAATTCGATCGATGACTAAACATTTCAACTTAAGCAGTAGTACGGCATCGATTATCGCCAAATTTGTGGTCCAACCTTGATCAATCACGCATAATTGTGCATCCTTGATAGATGTGGTTACCGTTGTTTGATTTGAACTAGGCGATCGGACATCATTTTTCCTCATCAATGAGTTGTTTTTCCTCATCTTTACATCGACTCGAGGAATCCGTATGGAGATTTTCTCCGCTCCAATCGATCTATCTTGGTGACGTTCCTTACAAATGGCGTTGTGCAATTTTTCACAAATCATCATGCCTTGTTTGTGAAGAATGAAACCTGAAAATTATATAGTTTGAAAATAACTCGCTAAAATTTTGACATACCAGGTCTGTTCATTGGGAAAATGCTTTGTTCCGAACCAGCGATGTATTTTGTTTGGAAGGAGCAGAAACACATCCATGACAATTCCTTTTGATTACCGTCAGCTGAAAATCGATGATTGAAAAAAACCTAGTTGTTTTTTTTCTTGCCGTTTTTTGCAGAATCTGATGATTTCACTAATATTAGACCTTTTCAACCGTTCTCCCAGTTTTTGTCTTCGCCATCGCTCTGTCGAAACCTGCAAAGTACCGAGATAATTTTATTTTGATTGTAGAATTTTGAAAAGAGCTTCTCAAGAGAACCAATTACAAAAACTAAGAAAGCTTAGTGACATTATCATCGGAAAATCAAAAGCTACTCATTTTTCTGTAACTTTGTTCAGAAATCTTGCTAGAAACCAAAGAAAAACGACTTCAAGCAAACGTGTAGATAGGAAATTTGTGGAGAGACGCAGCGAAAAACACTATCTACATCGGCAGACATAAGCCAAACAGAACGGGTCAATCAATACTCATAAAGGAAGGGTGCAATGGTCCCAGTGTATGTAAAGGCGAGCAAGGAGAAAGCAATGGTGAAGACGGGTAAGAAAGGAATGTGATCAACTTACGAGATAGGCTGAAGAAAAGGAGAAAGGAACAATAAACAAACCCGTGGCCCGTGTGTAGGGGAGATTGCTTCTGAGATTGATGTGGACGGGAAAGAAGGACGGGTGACCAGCATATGTAAGGAAGGAAAGAATGTGTTCCACGAAGAAAGATTTCGGAAGATTGGGGGAACCGGGAGTACACATTTTCTCTTTTAATTGATCTCTGCTTGGGAAGTGATTGTTGCGAAAATGTTGATATTGAGAAGGTTTTAAATAATTGAGAAAGTAAAATTGTTAACACAACAAAAATGAAATTGTCTAGAGCGTGGTTTATGATTATGCTTACCCGCGTTATTTTTTTAAGATCCCACGATTTGTTGCTTTTGAGACAAAAGGGTTCACAGGTGTTTTTCATAAACAGTTTTTGTTTATATACCAACAAAAAGAAAGAGAAAGATGATTTTTTGGTTTAAATTTGATTTATCTCTTAACTGATCTCTGTCTGGAAAGTGATTATTCAAATAGTCTTTCTAGCTAAAAAGGTTCCGAATGGTCGAGACAATTGGGAAACACCAAGTAAATGGAGACTTCAGTTTTGGTTGAAACTCGCCGGTTTTTTCATCCGGTACTTCATTTTTACTGTTTAAAATACACAAAACCAATCTGGAATGAACGAACCCTATTTTTTTAAATTATTGTCACTTTGCTTGATCATAGTCAAAAAATATGCGCTGAAAACAAGAAGAAAGGTAGCCAAATTTTTCAAACAACCACACTACCTCAATTTTAATTTCATTACTCATTCTGTTAGATTGGCAGTGAAGAATAGAATGGAATGAATTGCAAAAAGCAATAAGAGATTGAGAAAAGAAAAGCAACAAAATTGTACCCCGCCAGGCGTACATGTCGTTAAGTGTGTCATTTACATGTTGTTGTATTGCAGAAGAAAGCGATAGGAATCAAATAGAAGAAAGAAAGAAAGGAAGGTAAGGACAGGAGAGATAAGACCCCGCGTGTATTTTCTCCGCGGGGTTATGTATGACGCGTTTTGGGTGAACAAACAATTCATTTTGTAGATTGAGCCAGGTGAAAAATTGCAGAACATAATGTGTGCTAGAATTGGAGTTTTTCGTGATGAGATGTGATAAAATGAGGGAGACCAGTGAAAAATTGGATTTCTTAGTGAACCGTTTCTAGTAGGGAAAATCTTGATTTGAACGGCGGTGTTTTTCTGAGACAAATATAAAAATTTAATTTTATTTCTTTTTTTTTATTTCTGCAGGCTTCACTTGAGCTGTATGAGCTGTTGATGAAATTCCAGTAGCGAGTTGTTATCTTTGGAATTGTTAAATTTTTATTTGAAAATCTTGCTTTGATATATACTTGAGATATACTCCAACTTTATATAATCGTGTATTCGTCGGGCATTCAACTCCGAGGACTCGACATTCCGAAGTTGTTTTGATTTGCGATTTTTGGCAAGGCATAGGTTCTAAAACTGAGATTTCTAGTCGTTCCACTGCTCGCTCTCAATAATACGCTAAAAAATGTGATGTTGATCTACAATTCAAACTGGGTTTTTTACTAATAATCTTGGGCAAATGGCCGTTCGAATGAAGCTTTTGCAGGGCTGAATCCCATCGTTACTTAGAGTGATCTTATGAAAACTTCCACAAATTCTGATTTATTTTAACTTGCAGAGCATCTGAATTTTATAATGGGCTGTTCACAACAAACTGTTGAAATCCTAAATCGTCGAAAAAAAGAAAACCGGAGTGGTAGAAAAAGCTGTATTCAGAACAAAAAAAAGCAGGCTACATGCTACGGCAACCCGGAAACGTCCGTGGATTGAAACTATTATGACAATGTAATTTAAGAGATTTATTTGATTCAGTTTGATAAATAAGTTCAAACCTTGTAGGCTTCAAGATCCAACATCATAAGGACCAACACAGACATGAGATGGTTTAACAAAATCAAAAAAGTATGTTGAAACCGGGAAAGAAGTTTCCTTTGTATAAAAAACACTGTGTCGATCGTCTCCCCGTTTTGGCGGATGTCCATTGGAGTGGTTAACTTTACGCTGGTATCGTAGGGTCTGAAAATTTTGATTACCAATGAATAGAAAACAAAAACTCACAAAGTTTTTAGAACACGAATCGGATTTTCTTCGCAGTCGCGATCTTCAAGAACTTCCCTCATATCATCGCGTTGCCAAGTTAGGCCATCATGCACATTCAGTTGAAGTCCAAGACTGACATCAAACGTCATCGTTTCCACGTTTGTGAGACGTTTGAAAAATTGTTTGAATTCAACTTTAAGCTTGCTTATTTGTACTGTCGCAAATTCATTTTTTCCTTGATGATTGAGCAGGAAATCGATCATTGCAAAATTGGAAGTGATCGTTTTCGGAAAATATCCATAGTGTAATTGACATATACCCTGATAGTACAATTTGGAAAAGTAGCAGATCATTGCTCTCATTCCAATTTCAACATCAGCATAGCATGCCATCATCACTCCTTCCATAATGAACTTTTTGAAAGAAGATCCGTCCATACTGGCTGTGAAGGTTTCTCGCTTGAAATTCTTCGGTGGTTTGACGAGATAGAAAGCTTCGTCATTGACAATGAAAGTGTGATGGACAGTTCTTAGACACATCTTCAATTGATACTTGTCTTTGTTCCGGCCGAGCAATCGTTTGACAGCGTTATAGATATCTTCTGAGCAGAACATCAGAATGAATCTGAAAAAAGATTGATAAGAGCACTTCAAAACCAATCGAATAAAACTTACACTTCCAGAATACCCATTCGAAGGATAATTCATGTGCAAAATCAGTGTTCAGCCAAAATCCAAAACGTTTGAATATATAGAAAAAAACGCAAAAATAATCAGTGAAGGCGACCATTAACTGAATAGTCAGAGGGGGTTAAATGAATGAAGAATGCCTGTGGAGATTGAAAGGTGGGTTGCGCGAGGGCGGAGCAACGCTTAGCACACGCAACGGACACGTCCACACATGACGTAATATAAACAAATATGTAGGTGACCTGTTTCGTTTGGCAGAGGTGCATTGTGGATATATGATACTTCTCACCTTCCCCTCTTCCTAATATAAACAGAATCAAGGCATTACTGCCGGATGGACAGGAAGGGAGGAGATATACTTACGTCATTATGCCAGATGAGACGGACAATGGGGGAGGATCGGATCGAGGAAATACCCATAGTGAGCAGCTAATTTTGGGAAACTGTGTCACACTCGCTTTTTTTTAAATTGATCTTTGTCATGATAACAATGGGGGCAGGTCAAAAAACACAAAAATCTAAGGGATACTGATTTCAGTTGGGGAGTATTTCATCGTATTATCTAATAGTCCTGATAAAAACTTGAGTGTAATTGGTACTCCTAAAAATTTTTTGAGATGATTTCACGTGAATTCGGATAGAAAGGAAGGCTTGAAATGATATCTATATAAATTTATCTAAAACAATTCACATAATGATACATGAGAAACTGATCGATATAATGCAAAATTATTAAAATTGAACCATTTAGTCGACTTCCATGGGCTCAACTCCGTCTTCAAAATCCTCCATGACCTCCTTGATATCTGGAAGGATCACTTCTTCATCCTCTCCCTCTGGAATCTCCGGCTCCTCTTGGAATGGCAGGTCAACCAAGATTTCGTCTAAAAGAAACATAGTTACTGTCGTTGGTTCAAACACTTCTCAAATTCAGGGAATTCAACGCGGAACGCTCACGTTTTATGCAATTTGCGCTCAGAATGAGCTCAATACTGCACAAAAAAGAAGAATTGTGCCCTGATCGTTGGCAATCTGCATAAAATTTAGGCGATTAGGCAGCAGCAATGCCTAACCCTTGCGCTAATTTTCATGGGAACTTGGAAAACATGGGAAACGGAATTCTGGCCCTCAGCGCAACCGGCAGCGTTTTCAATGATCTGCCAAATTGGACATGGGCTCGAACCCAATAGAGGTTATTTTTGATTTCCTATGTATGCGTGTAACCTACCCTAATCTTCTTGAGCCATTCTGTCGATTTCCGCGTCCTCCGCCTTGCAGACAATGGAAAACAGCTCCAAATATCCTTCGGCTCGTACCTCTTGGACTTTCATTGGGACCGTTTCTGGGTGGACTGAATTCAAGAGGAAAGATATTGGAATCAGGATGAGTGTCTAAATTTACATAGCTGGTATTTCTCAATTCCAGGAGAAGCTGTGCGCGGTAGGTGAATAATTTGGTCGAACATCAAAAAGCCCACAAATTCCGCATTGAATCTGGTGCCAAACAGGTTTTTTAGCCAGTATCCCTGCTTCTGATTCGTGGCCTGATAGTCGATAACTCCAGCATAGACCGGTCCCACTTCCTTGAGCACCATGTCGTCATCAAAACTAAAAAAAATTAATGTAGAAGTTCGAACCTATTAGGCATTTTCCAAACATCGGAACCCCACTCACCTCATCAAAAGTTGAAAAACAATTAGTGATCGGTCTAATCCGAAAAGCAGAATACATTCAAAAAACTTCAAAAATAATCAGTAAGGGCGACCATTAACTAAATAGTCATAAAAAAACAAACGAATGAAGAATGACTGTGGATATGAAAAGCTGGGGGATACGGGGGCGGAGCAAAGCTTACCACACGCAATGGACACGCCCACATGTGACTTAATATAAACAGATATCTGGGTGACCTGTCCAGTCTGGCAGAGGTGCATGATGGATATATGATACCTAACCTTCCCCTCTCCATAATATAAACAGAACAAAGGCATTACTGCCAGATGGACAGAAAGGGAGGAGATAAACTTACGTCATTAAAAGGGGAGGATCGGACAGAAGAAAAGCCCATAGTGGGCAACTAATTTCGAGAAACTGTGTCGAACCCGCTTTTTTAAAAATTGATTTCGGTCATAATAACAATGGAGGAAGGTGAAAACACACGTAAATTTGGATATTTAAATACACCAAGTACTTCGTGTTCCTCTGAGCATGTTCATTAGGTTGTTTCAGAAATAATGTCGTTTCTTTCAAAACCTCATAACTTTTGTTAGGAGATAGGATTTTCCAAACTTTTTTGTGCATTCATAAAGCGCTTAGCTGAAGTTGAGTAACAAAAAACCTATCATCATCACTTTCTGGTGCTTGAACGACTCGATTGGCAGTTGTTACAAAAACTGCTCATTTTTGTAAATTTTAAATTCAAAGAAAATTCCGTATAGATAGGAATGAGATAACTTCCATTTGCTATTCATTCACTGCCACCAAGTCATGATCACTAAAAAAAATGTCATACGAGTTCCGGCAAAAAAGCAAGAGAGATGCATTATGATCGCAATATTTCAGTTTTTTTTTCAAGAAATGTGAATCGGGTCTGGTGCATGAGCAATAAAGATTGAGGTTTCATCAAAAACTTGTTTCTTACAGGGTGGCTTTTAATTATTGCAACGCATTTTTGATGCGATTCTGGAGACCGGTGGAACACTTTTCATGGGGTCTATATTTTTCAATATTTTCATTATTGCATCATTAGTGCTTTCACAAACTTTCAGCTTCATAGCTTTTGATTTCGGAATATGACTAAACTGTAATACTATTTATTTGAAGTTTCTGTTTTCGACCGAAGTTTTTCGGGTTCAAACACACATATTAAGTGTATTTTAGCCACAGAAGGGTTTCCGGTGAGGAGACCTTATTTCCAAGAAAAATCGATTTTTTCAATAATCCTAAAAAATGCCTTCATTTATATTCAAAAAACGATAACGGGCTTCAAAGTTATCGATTTGGGGTGGTAAAAAAACGAAAATGTAGCTAATTGCATGTAGTTTACAATGGTTTTAATGACTTTTTTGAAAAAATTTTTTTTGGGGGTGAAATTCCCAAAATTTTAGGAGCAGTCCAAAAAAAAAATTTTTTTAACCGTGCGATTTCCCCAAGACTATGTTCAAAAAAAAGCCCAACTAATACTTAGTAAACATGCCAACTTTCAGAAAAAGTTTACATTTTTTTTCGATTTTTGAAAAAAAAATTTCAAAAAAATTTTTATTCAAAATTTTTTTTCCATTTTTTTTCACATAACTTTGTTATAAATTTTTCATTTTTATCATTTTTCATGTTTACTAATGATAGGGTACGTGTTTGCACGAATTATAACTCGTTAACAACTTTATTGGGATGAAAACTCAAAATTATAGGTTTTTACAGTATACTTCCCCGTAATTCAGTTTTTATGATTCATTTTTCTCAACAGAAAAAGAAAAAATGTTTTTTTCTGTCGCATAATCTTTTCGTCCTCTCAAATTCACGATTCTGCTATCTGATTTTACAGAGGTTTGCTCGTTTCCCTTAGCGCCATCTGGTTCATTCGCCATGTCTACTGCTGCTAATGATAGTCCTACCGATTGTTCTACAAAAAATCTGAATATTGTTGTGTTCCTCCTCAGTAGAACTAGTGAACTTCAGCCTCTTGATCTATCTATCAATAGAAAATTCAAACACTTTGTTTCTCGTTTCGCAATTGTTAGCTGCTCTTCAAAGTTTCGAAAATGATTTTTCAAAACGTTGATGAAGTGTTTGAATTTTCCATTGACAGATAGATCAAGAGGCTGAAGTTCACTAGTTCCACTGAGGGGGAACACAACTCTCTCCAGCTTTTTTATAGCACAATCGGTAGGACTATCATTAGCAGCAGTAGACATGGCGAATGAACCAGGGCATACAACAGATGGCGCTAAGGGAAACGAGCAAACCTCTGTAAAATCAGATAGCAGAATCGTGAATTTGAGAGGACGAAAAGGCTATGCGACAGAAAAAAACATTTTTTCTTTTTCTGTTGAGAAAAATGAATCATAAAAACTGAATTACGGGGAAGTATACTGTAAAAACCTATAATTTTGAGTTTTCATCCCAATAAAGTTGTTAACGAGTTATAATTCGTGCAAACACGTACCCTATCATCAGTAAAACATAAAAAATGATGAAAATGAAAAATTTATAACAAAGTTATGTGAAAAAAAAATGAAAAAAAATTTTGAAAAAAAAATTTTTTGAAAATTTTTTTTCAAAAATCGAAAAAAAAATGTAAACTTTTTCTGAAAGTTGGCATGTTTACTAAGTATTAGTTGGGCTTTTTTTTGAACATAGTCTTGGGGAAATCGCATGGTTAAAAAAAAATTTTTTTTGGACTGCTTCTAAAATTTTGGGAATTTCACCCCCAAAAAATTTTTTTTCGAAAAAGTCATTAAAACCATTGTAAACTACATGCAATTAGCTACATTTTCGTTTTTTACCACCCCAAATCGATAACTTTGAAGCCCGTTATCGTTTTTTGAATATAAATGAAGGCATTTTTTAGGATTATTGAAAAAATCGATTTTTCTTGGAAATAAGGTCTTCTCACCGGAAACCCTTCTGTGGCTGAAATACACTTGATATGTGTGTTTGAACCCGAAAAACTTCGGTCGAAAACAGAGACTTCAAATAAATAGTATTACAGTTAAGCCGAGTGTACACCGCTCCACCATCGTTGAAATGTTCAACGGCGGAAAGGGCCCGAGTTTCATCAAAAATCGTCTCTGAATCACTCGTTCGGCTTTTTATCGGACCATAAAACATCACAATGAGATTGGTACAAACAACGACCGTCCACGGAAAAGGATTCCAACCACTGTGACCACTCCTCCGAAGATCTGAATGGTCCATGAGCAAATCAGGAAAAATTCGCATAGATCCATGAGAAGAGAGCAGAAAATCTTGGAATGTCAAGTTATTCTTTGCTAAAAGTTCTCAAAAAGAAGCTTGAATCGACCCTTTATCTAGTTCTCAAAAGAAGTATCCATCCCGAATCCAACAAGTCAAAAAAATCCTTATGAAAACTGAAATGCTGCTGGCTGACACGCGAGTTGGTGAAAACTCGATAACCTCTTCCTCAGACGAAAACCATTCACAGGAGAGGCTGAATTCAGCTCTCAAATTTAACAAGTGCTTTCTACGGATCTTCAACAACATTTTGACAACGGGAAAACAATTTATACAGCTTCTCATCCAGCTAGTATGATGATATTCGGTGTCATCTGCTTTTTGTCCAAGAGGGGGGCAAAATCAAAAATAAAAATTACTAGGGGATATTTTTTATTTTTTTTTTGAGGAGCAAATACAATTACGTGTTCGAGAACACGATTCACAGCAATATTGGACATCCAGCAAAACGGATTACCAGAAAAAACGCCCAAAATCACTCAAAAGTAGTTTTAAGACCATTTCCTCAGTTTGACTAACAAGGGCGAATGGCCTGTTTCTTTCACCCTAATCGAACCCACTTGACTTCTGTGTTTGTCAGTTTTGTGAAACAAGGTCTGTGTAAAACCCCATTCAAGTTTGGAGGGTCAGAAGAAAAAACTAGTCGAGGAATAGGGCAAGCTTCACAGGAATACCTCCGTGCCGCAGCCGATGCTCACTTGGGGCATCCTAGGACTGCCATGAAAGCGGGAGGTGGCTGAATAACACAATTCTTATTTTTTCTTGTTTTCATGCATACGAATAAAGATTTTGTTGATTTATAGACCCTTCCTAATTTTATTTCTCGAGATACGCTCATTCAAACGCGTTGCAATAATTAAAAGCCACCCTGTAAGGTGCTCAAAAAACGTTAGCAAAATTCAAGATCGAATGGAATCGGATAGCCAGAGTTAGAAAACATTCCAGAAAATCAGTACAAAAAATTTAGAACTGAATTTCTGAATCTTTTCGGGAATTACTGATTCTAAACAAGCCGAAGCAAGTAACTATCATATGGCGACGGACTTTGTGAGATCATTTAGGAAAGTCAAACACGTAGCTATTCTCTGATCACAGTTCACTTGCGAAGCAAATTGGCCAATGTCGTTCCAGTTCGGCTCGATATCTTCCTCCATGTTGTTGTTGAGAGGAATTCCAGATGCGAGAATCAAGATGAGATCAACCAGCCCACCGCTTGCGCCTTCCTCTGAACGGTGGACAGCAGAAGCGAGGCTGTAATTGAATGCTCCGGAGTTAAAAGCCAAGTTCAGATCAGCTTTGGCTCCAAGCAAAGAGAGAAGGAATAGAAGGCAATTCAACCACATTGAGACGATTGTTTTGAAACTTCTAAGGAGACGACGCTTTTATTTAAATGTGGGATGAGGCGGAGCACGAGGGATGCATTTATGATCTTTGTCAGAAATGGAAAGGAGCGACATGGAAAATATGGCTGAATACGACACAGCTTGCCGATTTCGCAACAGCTAATACAGGTGTCCTATTTTACGACCGGGTTTCTGAAAAAATGGAAAGGAACGACATAGAAAACGGGAGTGTAGCGTAATGATATGCTGTGTCGTTTCTTACCAATTTTTCCATGTCGTTCCTTACTATTTTCGACATACTTCGTCATAAAAGCGCCTCGCGCGTTCATAGGCTCCGCCTCATTCCGTATTTAAATAGAAGCGCCTTCTCCTCTGAAACATCAGAACAATCGCCTCAATGTGGTTGAATTCCCTTCTATTCCTTCTCTTCTTGTTTGGAGCCAAAGCTGATCTGACCTCTGTTCTCAACTCCGGAGCATTCAATTACAGCCTTACTTATGCCGTCCACCGTTCGGAGAAAGGCACAAGCAGTCGTCTCGTTGAACTCGACTCAATTCTTGCTCCTGGAATCCCTCTCAACAACAACATGAAGATAGAATTCAAGCCTCACTGGAACGACAATAGCCAATTCGCTCCGCAAGTGAACTGTGATGAGACAATGGCTACGTGTTTGACCTTTCTAAATAAGCTCACTAAATCCATCGTGACAAGAAATTCAACGGACATCAGAAAACACTTCTCTGACTCTTTTCATTTCAAGGGCTGCCTTGGAATCCACTACCTCGGTAAAAGATAAAATTTATTTCAAACAACTGAATCAAAAATTTTAGATAAAATTGTCTCGAAACTGTCCGGCCTTTCTGAAGGAGCCTTCGCTGTCATCGAGAATTGTAAGACGTACTCCAATAATCACCTGCTGTTCAATGGCACTGTCTACCAATTTATGAATAAACCATTCAATGCAGAGTTTCTTCTTGACAAAACAACTGAAACCCTTTTGGAAGGTCGAATTGTTCAATGCATTCATATTTGATTCTTCCGAATAAATATGTTACATCATTAACTGTGTTCAAGTCTTTTTCATGATCAGAATATTTTCGAGAATAACATACGGAATCGTTGAAGTGTCTATTTTAGGTTCGCAAGCTTCAGGAAATTAAATAGACGAGTCTTACACTTTCCGCTCTAGGAAGCCGTCAAAAAGCTCTGGAACGAAAAGTGGTAGTTTTGGTGCGTGCCTTAATACTGGGAATTTTAAGGTTTAGTGTTCCTATCTCTGTCAGTCACTTTGATAAATCAAGTATGATGGGAGTATCCCAAAATTTCGAGAGTCCCACCGAATACGAAAATGACATCGAACCCGAAGAAAACTAGATGAAACAGAATATTTCGAAAATTCTTAGTTTCAGATATTTATTTACTGATAACAAAGCAAGAATCAGAAAGTTGAAATCAACTCCGACCAGCTTCTCTTTCAATCCATCTGACAATTCCGCGTAATATGGGTTGTTCTTCATTGAAATGATGACTTGATCCACTTCGGCTTTTTCCATTTGATACAAATACTTCTCAATAAGTTTGGCAACCAAAATTTTTCGGCACTGGTCTAAAATCGAGGACCGAAAGAAAAAAATCGAGGACCGAAAAAAAATCGAGGACCCAAAATAAAAATCGAGGATCCAAAAAAATAATCGAGGACCCAAAAAAATAATCGAGGACCGAAACTGAAATAATAGAGGACCGAAAAAAAATCAGAGACCGAACAAAAATCGAGGACCCAAAACAAAAATGAAAGGACCCAAAATAAAAAAAGAAGGACCGAAACGTAAAAAATCGAGGACCATAAACTGAACTATTTTTTAACCGAGGGGTCTTCAAATCTTTTTTCCCACCAGGAACTATAAGCAGATATTTCTTGTCCAAAGATCATCAAACTTTTGCAAAGATAGTATCTAGCATATCCGTTTTTGCTCAGTTTTTTTTCTCAAAGTGAACTACTCGTCGTGTAGAGCTTCCTTCATGAAGAATAGTTGTATTGCTATTCTGCCATTTTGGTTAAGTGAAGAGAAACTGAAGCTAGTGTTTTTTCAAGTTCCAACGAACAGTTTTTTCAAAGTTCAAATTACAATGCTACTGTGTTGGAACAAGTAAAAATCGGTTTCATTCGACTTGAATGTACACAAACTATTTTTAAATTGGAAGGACCATGAATAGGTTCGAAAATTGGATAGGCCCGTAAGATTCAAAGAATTCAATGAACTCTAGACAAGGGTTAGAAAATGAAATGGGTTTCTAAAACTTGAGTCTATCCAAAAGTTTTGTCGAATGTAATGACAAATTTACAAAAATTCTAGTGCCCATCAGAAATATTTTAACTCAACAGTATAAAGTATTTTTTTTACACATCAGAGTAAACAGTACTTGGAAAAATGACAAGCACCGAAACATGTCATTAAAGTTATTTAAAGTTTGTGGGCCCATCCAATTTTTTTTCCTACTTCTCTCATGGGCCCATCAAACCATCAGTCTGAGCCTACTCAAGTCAAGCAGAACCAGAATATGTTAAGAAAGAATGGAAAACTGGAACGGAATGGTAAAAAATCAGACTCTTTTGAAGTAGGCACAGTTTATAGTCCATTCCATTTTCGGTCCTCGATTTAATTTTTTGGGTCCACGATTTTTTTATTCCGGTCCTCGATTTTTTCAAAACCTCTCTTCGGTCCTCGATTTTTTTTCGGTCCTCGATTATTTATTTCGGTCCTCGATGTTTATTTTGGGTCCTCGATTATTTTTTTGGGTCCTCGATTTTTATTTTGGGTCCTCGATTTTTTTTCGGTCCTTGATTTTTTTCGTTCGGTCCTCGATTTTAGACCAGTGCCAATTTTTCAGCCATTCACAGTACTTCTTGCTAGTCGGATCTCAACTGTTTCAGTTACTGCTGACACTTGGAATCGAACAGCTAGCTCCAGGAGTTGTAGGATGTGTTGATCTGGAAATTTGGGCCGTGAGAAGAACTTCGTAGAATTTTTTTGTTACCTTGAATTTCGGTATGTATGGTGGGTAGAAAACCGAAAACAGGAGGCCGAGCTCTTCTAAATTTGCTAATTTGATTGGGATGACAGGTTTGGTTGAATCAATGTATTCTTTGGAGAATAGGCATTTGAAATAGTGGGAGTGGACGGAGAGGAACTGAAAAAAGATTAAAAAATATAAAGAAAGTCGAGGCTGAATTTTCAGCTCACAGCTTTCTGGTAATTAGTCAGAATGCAAGAGCATTCGTCTTAACGTAGTAAATTCGAAGGATTCTATGAAAATGAATTTGATAACTTACCGACAGTCATATGTGATGTTTTCAATTTGAACACTGAACTTTTTCGAATATTTTTTGACGTCCTTGGGAGTCGCTCTGGAAGACACATACAGAATTTGTTGTGACGGGAATTTCACAGCAAACCAATACCCTCGCATTTTTTCTTTCCAAAGTCGTTCATAAACCGTACGTTTTCAGTGGTAAATGGAGACACTTTTGAGTTTGTCTCTAGTTTTTTTCGAACAAAATAATAAAGAAACAAGGGGAATTGGATCAAAAAATACTATAATATTATCGAGAACTAAGAGAGCGGATAAGGATAGTTTCATTATGTTTGAAACGTTTAATGAAATGTAAACTTATCTCACAGTTATCTGTCAGTTATCTTGTCAGTTATCTTGTCAGTCATCTTGTCAGTGAGTTATCGGTTTTTTACAGAAGAAATCTCAAGTTTTAAAGTAAGAAAGGATTTTTTCAAATTTAAGGTTATGAATGAAATAGATTTGGAGAAATGAAGCTTCACTTACGATTGTTATGTATTTTATAGATCTTACTTTTTTAAATGCATTCAAAATGATTTTCTACAAATTAGTTTCCCTTCACGTAATTACTTATCACTCACCAATGTTTTCCATGTCTCCAATCCTCTCGTTAGTTGAATTCAATCTTCCAATAACATGCGCATCTCCAACCATTTTTCCCATGTTCGCGTCAAGCGCCATTGAATTTATGAGCCTTTTCGTCTTTGTCTTCGCTTTTCATCAACTTCTCATTGTCCGATATCATTACATCCAAGTAATGGCTCCTTGACACCGTGGATCACACTTCCAGAAATCCACAGACTTGTGAACTCAAGTTAAGTACCAGGCACTTTCCGATTGGGCTTTTTTTGAAGTCTACTCGAAATATGACGAACTTTTTAATGTTCTTTCAAAAGATTCCAAGCATCTTGTAGGTTAATCCAATGGGAGAATATTTAGAAATTAGAAATAATCATAATGAAACGCACCCGAATACAGAGGGTACAAATTGGAGAATGAAAGAATACTGTCCAATGTCTTCTCTTTTATACCCCCTTCTCTGAGTGGGCGTGACTTAGATTTACTAGCCAAGACCCAAAATGTTGTGTGTGTTCCCAAGACCCTAACCCTAAGTTCAAGTACCCTTTTAGTCATTTTCCCTGAACTTAGTGACCTGTTTTAGTGCATCGATAGCCGTATTTTACACCGTCTTATGTCATCGACAGGTCATAATCCGCCATTGGATTGGTCAGAAGGGTGACAAAAGTAATAACGTCAAGTGGGGCAGATGGCAAGTGATAAATGAGATATTGTGTCCTGGCAAACAGTGAAATACAAAAAGTGACAGAAAAGCAAACTTCCAAGTCGAAAAAAAAAATTTCAGTAATCCTGCTCCAAGAGAAAGTGCGGAAAAAGACATTTAATTCAATACGAAATTCTTCAAAAAGTAAAAATTTATCTGAAATCTTCACTTACACACCTAACAAGGGAAGAACGTATTGCTTTGAGTTGGGAACCTTCTAGAAATTTGTGGATTTACTAATTCGACTATGGAGATTCTATTTCTGGAATAAAAAATAGCCAAATATTCACATGAAGGGTGGAGCCAGGTATTTTTATCCGTCAGAAGCCCTGACTCACGTGATAACGCATTTTTCGAACTTCTAAATAGTGTACATGGGTTCTTATGGAAATAATTTTTTTATGAGAACGATGAAGTATGAAGGAAATGTTTTGAAACTTTTTCGAAAGTTTTCTTAACTTCTTTTTGATCGGGCACAAAAAGAAAAAATATATAAAATGAGAATAACACAAGTGGGAGTTGAACCTAGATCATTTTTCTACTGATCTGCTACTCTACCACTGAACCATTCAAGTACTGAAACACACTGGTTGCCTTTGCCTAGACTACTCGATAGAATGGCGGCTGGTGGAGCTCGATTGGAGCCCATCTGAGCATTTAGTCATTTTTTATTTCAGAAATGGAATCTCCATAGTCGAATTAGTATGTCCACAAATTTCTAGAAAGTTCCCAATTTAAAGCAATACATACTTCCCTTGTAAAAAAAGCTGTCATTGACTTAACGCGTAAAACCCAAAAGAAAAGTACCACCAGTACTATATGTACACACCAGCGTACCTCTGTTGTTTTCAAGGCTTTCAAAGTTTTAAGAATCATTGGGTTTTTGTCAAGCACCATCGAATTCATCAATTGTTTCGTCCATTTCATTGCTTTTTATCAACTTCTCTCACGCTATCCCCCCTCAGTTGATTTGGTCCAGGAGATCAGATCAGGACAGATGGTTTTGTGTGCTTTCCCAAGACCCCTACCTAAGTTCAAATACCCTATTAGTCATTTTCACTGATCTCCATAGCCTGTGTTAGTGCATCGACAGTCATATTTTACAACATCATGGGTCATCAACAGCTCATAATCCCGCTAATACCCAGGGTAAGGAGGTGTCAAAGCAATAAATAAACACCATTGAAGACATATGGCAGGTGCTAAAAGAAACATTCGATCCTGGAAAACAGAGAGATACAACAGAATCTCAGCAAAAAAAAACAAGAATAGTCTTGAAGTGTCCAACAACAGAAATTCAGTGAAGCTAATCAGGGTGAAAATTCACAAAAAGGCATTAGAAACACAAACCTAAAACAATGCATAAGAAATTCAGAAAAAATAGGAACTTGGAAAGTCACATTGCGGAAAAGATTGAATTAGTAATGCAAATTATCTCCTTCGATTGTGTTTGAAATCTCATGATTCAATTTATACTCATTCGAGAAAATCTGATCTGAATAACTGCCAAATGCGTTTTTAATATGATTTCAAAGCAATCTGATGTTTTGAAGAGCTGAAAAAACATTTAATCACAAAATAACTAGTAATTAAATTTTGATGGAATCGAAAATATCCAAAAATAGTTTGAAACCAGTCGGTGGCGCCGCCAACGGCGGCTCACTTCCTTTTTTTTCGTCGCTGCGCTCCTCAATGGGGGGGGGGGGTTAAGTTGCCATGCTCAAAATCATTTTCAATCTTTGGGTAGTGATGCACCTAAGCCTTCTTCTGAAGTTCCGAAATATTTGAAATTTTGAATTCCCGCCAAAAATTTCAAAAAATTGAATTTCCGCCAAGATAATCATCAAATGTTTTGACTTTCTCGAAGTTTCTATAAGTTTCTGGAAAGTTATCTACCTAGTCCTTGTCTGTGGAGTTTTGGAGTACCTTAACTACCGTAATCATACAGTAATCTCCACCATTTTTCGAAGGTGTACTATTGGGGTCCCTTAGATAGTACATACAAAAAATGGAACAATTTTGAGCACTCTGGACTCGCTTTTAGATTTGATTCGGAGCTCGGATTACTGTAGCTACCGTAATCCTACAGTAACCCCAGCTCCAAACGGTATAGAATTGAAGCGCCCATGACAAGTATGGTACCAAACGGTTCAGGGGATCAAAAGTTATTCAGTGATAAGTGCTGGACACACACACACAGACACACACACAGACAGAGCTTGCCGCTTAGTATATAGAAGAGATAGTAACAGCGTTAACTTATGTATCTATAAAACAATTATTTCGCGTTTTTACTTTTTTTTCCGAACCCTTTAGAAGACCTCGACTTTGTTTAAGACAGGAAAATCACAATAAAAAGTGGGAAAAACAGGTAAGTACGTTCTGTTGAAAAAAAAAGTCGTCACATCACATATCGTTTTGTAAATTTTTGAGCAAAAACTTATCCAGTGCAGTTTTTTATGGAGCAGCATATCCCGGTTGTCTTAGAAACTATCAAAAAGTTTTCAACTAACAAAGTATTCATGATGTACTGGTGAGCATTTTTTTTTCATTTCTTTACAACATTCAATGATTTTTATGAGCAACTGGAGAAGTGCTCTGAACATGCGGTACTTGGTGGGCTTCTATTACGAAATTTAAGTATGTTTCAAAAAAATATCCGTGGCATTAGGCTCATGTGATCTTCTCGAGTCAAAGAAAATTAATAATTCGTTTGTTTGATGGAAGGGTAATTAAACTTGTATATCCACAGCGAAAAGATCTGTTTTTTCATTAATTGAAAGTCGAACGCCTCTAATACAATATAAGAGTTGATTGTTTGTGGTGGGAAAATATAAAGTTTCATAAATTCTCAAAGTTTCATTTCTTTGAACAGCAGAAACATTGTCTGTGAAGAATGTTGGCCAAAAAACTATTTCAGCAGTTGACAATTCTGTTCAATGGAAATTGAAAAGAGCCTTCGGAATTAGTTGAAAAACATTTATAACTTATCGCCATCAACTGCTTACACATGTCTTATTCAAAATGTTTCAGAAAAAAGTTTTTTCATCCAACAAATGAGAAAAATAAGATGAGGTCATAGGGGTGTAGTGACATGTTCATCATGAATCACTCAAATGGGTGCATGATCCAAAAATCGTCCGGATCCAAACAACTTTTCTCAATTATGAAACCGATGCTATCAAATTATTCAGAAGGGAACGACGGACGGTGCAGACAAAGAGGGGAGACTCATATAAGATTATTAATCTTGTCTCATTAGATCCAAAGCACCGACTCTGTGGCTCAATGATAAGTGAATAACCGACAAGAAAGACAAGCTGGGACACTTATTGATTATGTCTCATCAGAACCAAGCGGCAGACTCTGGTTTTTTTGTTTCAAAGTTGTGCGCGAGCAGATGAATAAAGTGTCTCCTCTTTACCAGACTTACATAGGATGCGAAGAAAACCAATCGTTTTTTTATACAAAAATTTATACATAAAAGAGCGTATGTGGACAGGTAATGATTGCCGATTTTTCAGCAAAGTTAGACTTTGCGCTTGGATGCTGTATGGATGATATGTAATGTGCAGTGCCGGTTATACTTATAGAAACTCCATGTAAAAAATTAGTTCACTTTGTAGTGAAAAGTTTGAGACTTTCAGAGGTCATAACTTTAGAGCCGATAAATTGAAATGGAAATTCAAAATAACAACACATTCAGTTGTCTGTTTTTCTTTTGCTTCATTTGAAAACTTGTCGCATTTCTTTGTTTTTCTTTTCGAATAATTCTTCCTTTTTTTTCTTCCGAATTTCTACTTCTTTTTTGTAAAAGAGAACGGAAAAAAGAAAGTAAACAAATTTGATATTGATGGGGCTGAATTGTTTCAGATATCAACTGACATTTGAGTTATGAGTACTGATGGTAACTACTTTGGAACGATCATACAAAAACACTGATTTTCCGAAAGTTTTTTATGATTATTCAAAGCGAGAGAATAAAACACTGCTCCAGAAACTTATCAACTTTGGCATCCCCAGCTCCTTTGTGTCCTGGTTTGCCGTGTTCCTGGCTGATCGCACCTTCTCAGTCAAAATAAACGACTCCATTGGTGACACCTCTCCTACTATCCCTTCTAGGGTTCCCCAAGGCTCCGTCTCTGGGCCCCTCCTCTTCCTGATATTTATAAATGACCTCCTTCTCAATCTTGCCACCATCCCTCTACTCCATATAGCCGCTTTCGCCGACGATATCAAGCTTTTCTCGAATGATCCCTTCGTTGTCCAAACTGGTATTGATACTGTGGTGGGTTGGGCCAAATCCAATTCCCTCCCTCTTGCTCACTCACTCAAAAACGGCTCTTCTCCATCTTGGGTCCCTCAATCCCTTCTTCCCATACACCATAGCTGGCAATCCTATTATTCCCACTTCTTCAGTTAGAGGCTTAGGTCTCCTCACCGAACCTAACCTCAAATTCTCAGCGCATATAAATAGAACTGCTGCTCTGGCCCTCCTGAGATCAGCTCCTTAAATCCTTCAAATCTTCTTCTCCTCAATTCTATGTTTACCTGTTTAAATGTTATGTTCTTCCTCTAATCGAATATTGCTCTGTTGTTTACTGTCCTTCTTCCACTTCCAAACTTTCTCTTAAACTTGAATATCCTCTCCGATTTTACACTAAGAAGGTCTTCCACCGCTGTTATATTTCTTATACTTCCTACCCTGACCGGCTCGCTCATCTAGACCTATTCTCCCTGCGCCATCGTAGGTTAAAAGCCCAACTACAACTCCTTTACAATTTCCTGAGTTGTTCCTCTTACTTTCCGAACCTTGATTCACACGTCAGATTCTCATCCTCCCCCCGCCGTCCCATGAACCTTGTGAATGTTAATCCCCGTGTCAAAGACTTCTTCTTCATTACGGTGCCTATTTGGAATGCCATTACTTGCCATTGCCCCACTTTCCTTCGCCCCAGTGAATTTAACAGTCTCCTCCAACGTAGTATCCAAAGATTTTGATTTTTTTTTCTCTTCACTTGTCGCTTTTGTTTGACCTTCCATTCGCTTCATTTTAGGCATATTTCCTGTTTCTTTTTCTCCCCCTGTGAGGCCTCGTGAGAGGCATTTGCCAGGATCTTCTGATGTATCATATTGATTTTTCCCTTTTTTCTGAAAATAAATGAATAAACAAAGTATAAAAATGGGAATGGTAACAAAATGTCACGGGTCATTCCAAAACACGTTTTCTATGACTTAAAACCTTGACGACACAAAAAAAAAACACAAAATTTCATGGCTCTTCTATATTGCTTTTATTCTACAAAATGAAAAAGAATCAAAAAAGTTTTCAAAAAATTATTCGAATAATTTAACTGTGGAATTAGCCAGAGTGCCTAATAATGATGATAAAAAACATAAAGTGCCTACTAGAGATTTAAAAAACAGATAATCATAACAATACAAATAAATTTAGGCAATAAAGAATAAAATGCAAGATAAGTGAATGAATCGGGAGAATGTTTTAATTGTGGCATAGGAGGAGTAGTAAAGGACTGCAACTATGAGTGGATCCCCTCAAGCTCAGTGAACGCGTCTGTTGCGACAAATCTGGAAAAACGTTGATAATATAGCAAACATCCTTTCAGCATACCTTGGGTGAACAAGTGCAATACGGTCATTGACCTCCTTCATAATAGCATCGTACTGGCGAGGTTTCGGAGGAGACGAGACGCCGACGACAGCGTCAATGAGATTTTTTGCGAGGAAAACCTTGAATTTCGGTACATTATTCTAGTTTTTTTTTTAGAACTCACCTCATGAGGGGCATTTGGACTCAGGTAGGCGTCGTAGATTCTTTTTGCCGATATTTCTCTTTTGCCACCGTCACGTTGCTTTTTGAATGCCTCCATTTCTTTGAGCATCTGCAGATCGTTCTCGTATCCGCAGCTATGAGTGAGGAACGGTTGCAAAAGTGCCACGTAGACTGAAAATAACCTTCCAGAATTTATAAACACTTCAATAAATGCAAACTTACGAGGAGATTTCAGGCCGGCGAATGGATCTGCTCTCCACTTTTTCACTGTGTCCTTCGTTGGAGCCGTGAATTGTCCAACGAGCCCGTTATTCTGCAGCAACGAATCAAACTTCTTCTGGACATCCCTGAAAAAAATTGATTCTAATTGATTGTTTGTATGGTTTTTTTGCAGACTTCATTGCATTCCTCGACAAACAACACGAGAAAAAATCAATACAAAAAGAGTACCTAATTACAGATTACTGTAAGATTACGGTAGCTACAGAAAACCAATTTTTTCAAAAACGGGACCCCAATAGTACATAAACAAAAAATGGGGAAGATTACTGTAGGATCACGGTAGTCTCAGACTTGAAAATTCAATAATTAAGGGGGGATAGAGGAGCGCAGCGACGAACAAAAAAAGGTTAGCCGCTGTAGGCGACGCCACCGACTGGTTTTAATAGTAAGGCAAAAAATGAGCTTTTCAGAGTAGATATTGCTGAGAGATGAACTTTGAGGAAATTTTTGGGTGCCTATTTCACGTCTCGGAAAAAAACTTGTTTTGACGTAATGTCATTCCAAATGGATCCTCATCTTGAAGGAGTTTGGCAAGCACTTTTCAACAATACTGCTTTTTTTCCCTATCTAATCCCACATTTCCATCAAACTTTCGATTACTTGAAAATGTGATACATCAATTTCGTTGAAATAAAACTGCGTAATTCAATACAGTTGCTGTATAATCATTTTTTTCGCTAAGACTCACTTTCGCCGGTTGTTCATCGAATGAATTCCTGGTGCAGAAGGTTGCTGGTAACTTTGCATTCGTGCACGTTCAGACGCAGCCTTTTGTTGGGCTTTATGGAGAGTAGTCTTGGTGGCTGATTGTGGTGCTGCAAAAAAAACTATTTCCAAATCTAGAGAAAAGCATGGGAAACTAAAACAAAGGAATTTGAAATCAAAACAAGAATATGACAGATATTCATTCAGAGTTCTGGGTTATTTTCAAGATTCCCGGGTATTTATTGACGGTTTCGAGGATTTCTGTGAGTCTTGAAAAAAAGAGATAATTGTATCAAAATGAGTTTCTGTTTTCAATTTTCAACTCTGTTAAGTAGTGACTTGAAAAAAAAAAGGAATTTGCATGAAAGTTCAAAAGTGAAGAAACTAATAGAAAGAGAAAAGAGAGGAAAACTATAAACCATCAGACTAGATTTGGTTTTAAAATTAATCATTGTTTGCAGCGTTTTCACTTACCTGGAGGAGAATTCGGTGGAGAGTCGACCTCCTCTTTTTTGATCTCGTCCGATTTTGAGGCGTTAGCAAATGGATTGGCATGAAGAAGATCTCCACGAGGCGCCATCGATGGAATTGGCGGGGCTTCTCCTTGGGCAGCTCTCATCTCATTCAGAGTTGTCGACTTTCTATTGTTGGTACCACCACGTCCACGGAATGGAGGTCTGTTGGTTGTTGAAAGTCCTGGTCGATTTGCGCGTTTCTGATCAACTTTGATTTGCCGTCCACGAAGAAGACTGTCAGTCATGGCGAGTGCGTTCTGCATTCCGTCTTTCTCAGTGAACTCGACGTATGCGAATCTATAAATTATTAACATTGATTTTTTGTATTATTTTTTCGGGATTAATTCTCTGAAGCTGATAATAAAAAATATAACATACCCTTTTGGATGTCGGCTGAACTTGTCACACAAAATGGTGACACGAGCTACAGATCCACATCCATGGAAGTGCTGCTCGATTTCTTCAGCTGTTGCTCCGTAATCGACGTTTCCGACGTAGACAGACTTGGCATCAGCCTCTGCTTTTTCTTCTGGAGTTAACAATGATTGTGTCGAGTCACTCTGGCTGCTCGTGTTCAAGTTCATGTGTCCAACCATTTCGTTCTGAATCGCTTTCAATTTCTCCTGCTCCTCCTCGATCTCGTTCAAATCGCCTTCGATTGCAGAAAGATCCTGTAGAAAATTAATAATTGCAAAATTTGAACTGAATAAAATCATTGTTCTCACCGCATTGTCTTCTGTGATGTCATCGATGTTCAAAACATCATCCTCGTTCAGGTTGGTGTCGCTCATCTTGATGGGGTGGACGGAGCACTGAATTTAAAAATTTACGATTTTTGGGTTATCGAGAGTAAAGAAGCATATAATAAAAGCAGTTAAGAGACAGAGGAATAAGGAATAAATGAAATAGTTATCAGTTGTTGAAAGCGAACGAAAATTTACGAAATTTGAAAGAAAAAAACAAAATCGATGACAAAACGGATTGCACAAAACAAGAGAGACAAGAAGGAAGGTCGTGTATCGATTTAAAATAAAAAAGAGGTGATAATTCTGGGTAACGTCTCCTGGAGACAAACAGAAGACAGGTAGAAAAATGAAAATGAAGCATTTTTTGTGCATTTTTCGGGAAAAAAATTTCGTCCAGAAAAAATTGGTTTTAGTTGGTCTGAAGTGGAAAAATGATGGAAAGCAACGCTATCTGGGTATATTCAGACGAATGAAATAAATTCAAAAATTCACAACGTTTTTTTTTGACAACAATTCAATTTTAACATCAACTGAAAAAAAAATTTTCGGACAGAAAAAAAATTTCAACCAGGAAAAAAAAACTTTTTTTTTCCACCAATTTTTTTTTCTTCGAAGTTTTGATTGGAAGTAGTGTGGAATTAATTGAGAAGAAATTTTTTCATCAATATCCGGTTCCCAGATGCATCTAAAGCAAATGTTCGACGAATTCATAGATGACCAGGCTGCTCAGAAGGTTAGTTTCAAAAAAGGGACTAGAATAATAATAAAGTTGATTTCAAGGCTAAAATAAAAATAACGGGGTTCATGCATCGATAATAAGGCGCCTTTCAATATTTGAGAAACACACGGGACTCAACAAATGTTTTGCAGGACTCATCCTACTTGACTTTGTGCTCTAAAAAGCTTTTTTTGTTTTCTAAACCTTTTTTATAGTGGGCCAATTAATCCACCCGTTGGAAACGAAAAACACCCGTGAACTAGACAAAAAAGGAGGAGACAGTATTTTACTCTAAAAATATGAGATCGGCCTTACCTAAAATCCCTCCAGGAGATGTTTGTCATACACATATCACGTGGTTTTCATCCTAAGGCAGAGTGTTTTTTCATGATGACATCTAAAAACTTATGTGTAATCCCCTGCCGAAGCCGGATGGGTCAGTGCACTCTGTGTAGCTTATTATCAGCTATAATCAATTGTGTATCAATCGAATAAAGTTACGGGAAGGGTGGGCTGTAATAATTTGTGCTGCTAGTACGGAATCGTACTTTAGAGCATTCGAGACTAATTCAGAAGGTTGCAATAGTACCACAATGTGTTTCTCATTTAGGAAAGAGACAGTTGACAAGTATTTGTACTTCACGAAAAAAGTAAAGTACACTTTATTAAACCTACAGGGGATATGATAATCAATTTTTCATAAGAAAAGACTAAAGAAAGTTGAAATCAGTGGTACTAATCGGCCAGCAAACAAGAGGGAACAAACGTTCTCGTTCGTTGTTTCTGGAAATGTTTCGATGCAAGGGTTATTACAAATACTGATCGTGGGTTAATTTAGTTTCTTCGTTCGAGTTTTACCTTGTAAATAGAAGAAAACGAATACAGAACATTAAAAAGATCAAACTCAGCTACAGAACAGAAATACGATAGTGGCTTAGCAAAAAAAGAAGGGATAGAAGAAAACGAAGGCAGAAAGAACGACAGAACGATCCAGAAAGAATGAAAAAACGATGAATCACAACCAACATATAAACAACCCTTTTTTCGCGCAATCTCAGGTCAAACGAAATAGCGCACACCCATGAAGAGACACACAGAGAGTGGGCTCATGCCGTCCGGGAGAGTGAAGAGACGCAGAAAGAGATGGAGGCTGAACAGGTGCGCGCTCACCTGAGAGAGGCCACTTGCCTGCTGAAGGGTGGATTAAGGTGATTGGGGTAGGGATAATTAGAGTGTCTTTGATTCAACTTCTTGTATGGAACGTAATGAATGAAGGAGTAGTATAATGAACGCACTCAAAAATATAATAAATTTTGTTTCGAAAAAAATGGGAATGAAATAAGAGAGAGAATGTAAATGTGTTGAAGGTTCATGAGGGAATATTCTACTTCTAGAATGCCTTTGATAACGTTTGTGCTATTTAAGAGAAACAAAGAAACAAAATATGATCAAGGTGTACATTGAAATTTTAGAAGTCTAGCTCTAGCTTAACTTTCAACAAATTTCTCATTTGTCGAAATTTGGTCATATGTACCAGTAGTGTTGGAATTTCATATTTACATTTCTATCTGCACAGACCTGACGGAACATTTCTATAAAGTCAGAGCATGTTTTTTTTTGACACTTGAGGCACTGGAGAAGTTGCCCACGACATATCTAAGCTCTTACCCAATTTTGAACTGATCTCTGATTTGTCAAAAACCTGCCATATGTACCAAAACTACTCGGACTTCCGTTGTTGCATTTCCATCTGCACAGGCCAAAGTAGGCATTTCTATGGGCTCAGATTATGTTTTTCCGACATCCGGGGCACCGAGGAAGATGTCCCTGGAGTAACTTGACAATTGCTTCATTTTGAAAAAAAGTTTTGATGAATCGAACATCTCTTCTATACAATAAGCGGCTAGCTCTGTTTGTGTGTGACTCCAGTGCTTATCATTGAATGTCCCTCAACCGTTTGGTACAATAATTGGCTCTGTACGGGATAACGTGACCAATGGCGATTTAGTGTGACCCACGATTTGTAATGTGACCCAAAAATTTTTAGTGTGACCCAACAATTTTTGATGTGACCCAAAAATTCTTAATGTGACCCAAAAATTTTTAACGTGACCCATAGCAGGCCCAGATTTTTGATGTGACCTAAAAACTTTTAACGTGACCCAAAAAGTTTTAACGTGACCCAAAATTATTAACGTGACACAAAAATTTGACAATAGCTATTCAGGGATAATTATTGCTCAGCTAAGAGCTAAGATCTACTTTGGATTCTGGCCTTGTACACTATTTTGGCTCTTATCCGAAACCCGGGTATCTATTTCTTTTTCGGGACCCATGGAAATACCAGGGACCCTTGGAAATACCCGGGACCCTCGGAATACCCGGGACCCATGAAATATGCAGGACTCAAAAAAATTATCCGGGACTGAAAAAATATTTTCCGGGACTCATCCGGATCGACGTTTGCTCCGCTTGGGCCGTGTGTTCCCTAAGCCTGGTTCAATAGTGGTGTTTTACGCTTTGAAAAGGTGAATCAAATGGCCCACTATCAAAAAAGGCTTAGGAAACACAACAAAAAAGCTTCTTAGAGCACAAAACCAAGTGGGATGAGTCTCGGAAAATTTTTTTGGGTCTTGGAAAAGTTTTTTTGGGTCCCGCATATTTCATGAGTCCCGGGTATTTCCATGCGCCCCGAGTATTTCCAAGGGTCCCGGGTATTTCCTAGTTCCTTTGTTCGATAAAAAAGAGCCCCCGATATTTCCATGGGTCCCGGGTATTTCCAAGGGTCCCTGGTATTTCCATGGGTCCCGAAAAAGAAATAAATACCCGGGTTTCGGATAAGAGCCAAAATAGTGTACAAGGCCAGAATCCAAAATAGATCTTAGCTGTAGATCTTAGCTCTCAGCTGAGCAATAATTATCCCTGAATAGCTACTGTCAAGTTTTTGGGTCACGTTAAAAATTTTTTGGTAGGTCACATCAAAAATCTGGGCCCGCTATGGGTCACGTTAAAAATTTTTGGGTCACACTAAAAATTGTTGGGTCACACTAAACATTTTTGGGTCACACTAAAAATTTTTGGGTCACATTACAAATCGTGGGTCACACTAAATCGCCATTGGTCACGTTATCCCGTACAGAGCCCAATAATTGGCATGTGGCCATGGGTCACCAAGCGCTTCAATTTTAGAACATTCGGGGCTTGAATTACTGTAGGATTATGGTTGCTACAGTAATCAATTTTTGAAAACGTGTTCGGAATGAACGGAATTATTACAATTTTCGCGTGTTAATTCACGGGAGTGCAATAACACACAAACAAAGGATGATGAAGATTACTGTAGGATAACGGTAATTACGAAAAACCAAAAACTTCTAGAAACTTCCATGATTCCCAGAAACTTCCAGAAGCTTCCAGAAGCTTCCAGAAAGTCACAAGCACACCCAGTACTGTATTTTCAGAGCGGTATATCTCGGTTGTGTTGAGAGTTATCATATTTTGTTCAACTGTGTAAATGTGTATTGATGAATTTTAAAAATGGGTTTGAGCATGGCAATTTACGGCGCCACCGACTGGTTTTCGTCTAAACAAGCACGGTGAGAGTCTGGGTGATGAGTACTGAAATGTCACTCGAATTAAAAATGTATAATCATGGTGTTCCCGTTCTTTTCGGAACAAGAGAAGAAAGATGAATATATACTGATTGCCAAGGCCGTCCCATTCAACACGAAGCTGACTCTGATCCTGCGATACTACTAAAAAGATTACGCCAAAGTGCCCTAAATCTGCCGGTTATCAGGTAGATTCAGCAGGGAACGAGGAGCAGTCGAGTCGGTGCTGCCGGAAGATCGAGTTTCAACCGCGCAAAACCAGGCTTTAATAAACACTACTGATACAGTTCTTCAATATTGGGAGCATGTGATAGTCATAGAGAAGGAATTTAACCACCGAACAAGCATCATAACTAACCTGTCGCCAACACGATAAGTCACGTGTTCTGACCGAGCCACCAGGACCAATGAGGACCACCCATCAGAAGATTCTTCCGGCTCCCTATCCCCCACGAGAATACAATCGGACCTTCCTCCGACAATAATGCAGCTATCAAAAGAAGCGATATATTCTTATCAATAATTGTTGTTGAATTGTTACCTTCTAATATATCTTGATTTCTATACAATTTTTCCCCTCTCGCCATTCTACATTCCCCAATCCATTGATTTCTTTTCGAATTCCTAATATTCCTTTCCCTGTCAAAATTATAGCATTTTCTCGTTAGTAGCAGTCCCCAATCAATCCTACATTGCCGCAGTCTTTTATGGTTTCTCTTTAGTAATCCTATTTCAGGGTGTCTTAAAGGGGTTATATTCAAAAATATCCAAGACTTCACAAAATGACTCATTGAATCTCTCAAATAATTGATTTCCTGCAGTTCAGAATGTCATTATTTTGTTTTAATTTTTATGTACACATATTTTTCTCAACATTTGTCTCTTATATCAACATTCAAACTATCCGTTTTTATCCTGATATTTGTTGATTTCTGTTCTTGCACTATAGCACACTAGCTTGTGTTTCACAGGTTTTCAGTCTGTTTTTTTTTGATGCACTAAGACTGTAATTTCAAAATTTTCTGAAGTTTCAATCATCACATATTGCAACGTGAGCGTTTTTGTCAACTGTTTTAGTTGAAATTTCAGTTTTAAACAAATGAGCAAGCCCTGTTTCGGGATATTCTTCTACGTCAGGATTGTTGTTGAGTTCTTTATTCTATAGTTCCTCAACAAGTGAATTTATGGAAAAATGATCAACTAACAAAATACGCCAAATGTGTTTTTCTAGAAGTCAACAGTTGATCATCTCCGTTTTTTTGTAAAAGACCATTTTTTCAACACCGAGAACGCTTGATCATGACCACATTTTTCATCCATCTTACTAGAAATGCTTATATCACTTCATAGAGTGAAAATTGAAAAAAAATGATCAACTACAATGTTGTTTGCCATGCATTATTTTAGATTTTTGTAGTGAACCGTTTTTGGAT
>GL379879.1:0-53009 GCA_000143925.2 Caenorhabditis brenneri | reverse complement strand
CAAAAGACTTTACTACTTACCATTCAATTGAGGTTGAATGTAATGAAGTACTGCTCCAACAAGAATTAGGACCACGATGATGTCTAAAACCTTCATCACAAATGTGACAAGATACAATTTTCGCTGGCTTTTAAAACAAAACTTTTACATTCTTGATTTGGTTCTCATGCTTTATTCAAAAATAAAGCTTGTGGTTTTATCTTCTCTCACAGTCAATGAATGACGCGATGCCTTTTTGCTTTGCCTTGTAGGTAGGTAAAAACAAGGAAACTAACAGTGGATCTTCATCTCCTTATAAAAAGTTGGATAGATACTGGACCATTTGTTCGAGATTAACTTCTGAACAAGGAACTCATGCTAAATCTTCAATTACCAACTGAAAAACTTACGGGAACTGACTGCGATGTTCTTGAAATTCGATTGAATTCTGTCCGGAATTCAACAAAACAAATGGAAAAGACACCCTTAGGTTCGAGCCACTTGGAGGGTCTTGACTATTCATTCTGTTGAAACAGAGACATACGAACATCGGAGTGGACTTCTTACTATAAGAGACATTTTTGTCGACATCTTATCGTTGCGTCACCAGCCAGACCTTCACTAGCCCTCGTGACATCTGGTTAGCGGCTTCCCAAACTTTTTGGTTTGTTGGCAATCGACGTTCTGCATCGATCATGGCTGCATGTATTTTTCTGGAAAGAATAATATTGGTTCCAAGTGGTGCTCAAATGAATAACTCCGTTTACCGAAACGACGCATCAAACGTGCGGTTAATCAGTGAAAAAGAATAGGTTTCAGCTGCCGGTCGTCAGTGGGTCGTTTTCGAAACTTGTTCCTTTGATTCGTTTTTCTGCTGACACGCGTCGTTTTGAAAATGATGAAATCGGGCCTAGGTGCCTCTCTATCTCTCAAGTGTGATACATCTCCACGTACTCATCGCATCCGTCAAAGCTCTTTTTTCCGAAATGTTTCCTTCTTCAACTCAAAACCAAATTTTTTATGAAGGCACCTCTCTACTAGGCAATATCATTTCCATTCTTTTCTGCGGACCTCATATCGCACCTTCAGACTTCAGTCACAGCACATCCAGACAGAACTTAGTGAATCCGTCAGCAAATACATCCCAGATAGGTGCTCCAATGTTTTGCAAGTTCTTTGTAAGTCAGGTAGAATTTGTTGTTGGTTAGTTATCGTCTTTTGTATTCGGTTCGTGTGTCCTAGTAGATACTGACATCTAGCTGCTCGTGACCTCTCCGTCTGGATTCTAATGGTTCATTTCTCTTGTTTCAACAAAAAACCCAGTAATACCTGGTCACTCTGGTAGTTTTCTTGGTGTTTGTCGTATCTAAAATCAAAAAGAATTAATAAAAAAGCACAATGAATACTGGACTAACCAGGCTGTATTCCGTTCTTTGATTTCCGCAATTTTCTATCAAAGCAGCTACCTGTAAAGTAATTCTGAACAGCCAATGTTTCTTATTTTCTCATCATTCAGTCTTCGTCTCCGGTTTCACAGTTGTTCTGTTCAGAATGATGTCCTGCCATTTGTTGTTCCCCATCACGTTCCAATCATCCTAAACTCCTTCGCAGGCAATTGATTTGCATCAGTATGTGATCACTTCATGTAGAGTGCCTGCAGCCAGCCAAATCCATCAAAAAGGTTCTCTTAATGCTGTTGCTCGTGTAGTTCATCGGTTGATTTGTTTCTTGTCTTTTGATGGGAATCTTAAAACACAGAATTTCGAAGGAATGGTAACACTATCAGTATTATTTACCCACCATTAGTTTTTCCCACAGTATCACTGTGCTAATAGTGTGCCAATGCCTCTCCGGGTATGATGGCATCCAAGATTTGATCAAAGTTCCAAACAAATCGGCGTAACAAGTCGCTCCGTTTTTTATTGTGTACATTGATTAGGGCGCTCAGCAATTACTCTTCTCGCAACGTTTCCTCATGTCGTCGGAGCTGCTAGTCCGTTCAGGCAATTGCGATCTTGTTGCTCATAGCTCTTTAAATCCTAGACATCATTGCGGGCAAATCGATTCAAATCGTCTGTGGTGAGTTGGAATTGAACAACAAGAGACATTGATAATCAACTGGCCACGAACTTTCCACGGTAAGAAACTTGTTCGGCGACCGATGATGGAATGTCAATAGTGCAGTCTTCCTGTTATAGCTCCTCCCCAAGTCCTCCGACTAGTTTTCACATATTTTGGTTCGCTCATCAAAAATTGGTCCATCTTAGATTCAATTCAGGCTCATGTGGCGTTACTCTTCCTGTTGTCGATCTGTTGGCGCCTGTTTCAGTTGTTTCTAATCTCCTTGCCTCACAAGTTTTGTTGCTTATGGTCCCCGTGATGATTCTTTGATGGTGGGCGTCGTCTCTGAAAACCATTTCAAATGATCGAAAGGACAAGAGGCACTCCTGGATACTCACGATTTGTATCAATTCCTATGACTGTTCCAGTTTGATTTGTTTTCTTATAGTGTCTCTCACCATCCATCGACAGACACCGCTACATCATCGTTTTCGGTTCTGCATGTCTTCCTTGACTGCAATCGAAAGTCTTTCCGGATCTACCGCAGCTTGTGGACTTGCTTGAGCCTCTAACAATGATTTCACTCGTCCTAGTTCAGCATTTGTTGGCAGCTCTTCACGATGTCAGTGCTCTTCAAAACATTCCACTAGCCTCACGATTGCCGGGTGACGTTTTTCTGTTGCTTCGCTATGTGATCCGGTAGCTCCTAGTTATTATTGTAGCTTTCTTGGTGTTCGTTGTCTGAAATCAAAACAGAATAATTTGAAAGCACAATAAATACTGAACTCACCGTTTTGTATTCAGTTCCATGTTTTACTGCTTGTCAGCAATTTAGTTGTTTTATTCTACATCACAGGTGGAGACTGCTGTGTTTCCAGTTCATTTGTCGTCGGTGAGCTTCTCCTTTTACTCAAAATCCTTCTGTTTCGAAGTCCCTGGCAAGCAATTGATAGTCGGGTATTATTCACTGTAGACTACAGGAAACAACCAAGCTGGTTGTTACAACAGAGGCTACGCATTTTGTGTCGGTTTTTGTGACTCTAGTAAACCTGAGTTCCATCGACATTGCTTTTATTGTGATCTTGGTAACATCTATTTTCACAACATCCTTTTCTAAGATTTCGTTTTGTTTCTTCAATTGCCCGATGATTCAGCGGTCATTTGATGCTCGTTCCAAAAGTGATTGCGTCTCTACAAACATTTTGGATTAAATTTTGGATTAAAAAACACTCGTACTGATTACCCGCCATTTGTCCTCCAGCTGCTTGATATTGCTGCTATTCTAGCAAATCTTCAAAATCCTGAATACTTTTGCTCACGAATCAATAAAGAGTGTTGACGGGAAGGGAATATTGAGCATCACAAACCAGTGATGCACAACTCTTCATAACTTCGAACTGCCGACAAAGCTTTTCTGAAAGCAACGAACATTGATTTTGAAAAATTTTGCACTCATATAAAACTTACTTTTTATAAATTCAGCAGTCCCGCTCTTATCTTCTCCGCAAACGTTTTATTCTTCGTCTTGATAGCCTTCATCTTGAACTGATTTCAGAGGTAATCTGCAAACGAAGTTTATTCCATTTTTTTGATACACTACAAGAAAAAAACAACAACATTTTCGGCCAAACCGTGACCAAAACCCTATAAACTTGATCGCGTTTTGACCAGAACGAATTCCGCTTCCCAACATTCTAAAAATTCAGAAGAAAGTTGTGTTCAATTTCAGAAGAACAGCGAAAGAACTATGCCTTTGCGACAAAAAATCGGTGATGGGACATACTACGTAAGGTGTCTCAATAGGGCGCGCTTGCCTCCCTCTCTCGTAATTCGGGTTGATTGGGTGTGTCATGAAATTGGTTTTCTTGACAAAAAACAAGACTGTTGGGCAGTATTGTGATGAAAAATTACATGGAGATTTTTCATGGTACAGTACCCATCAAAAATTTTCGAAATTTCAGTAAGGGTTTGTCAAAACTTGGTTTTTTAGATAAAGACAAGACTGTTGAGCAGCAGCGCGTTGAAAACTCAAATGGAGATTTTTTTGGTACAACTACCAGAAAATATTTAAATTTTTCAGAGAAAAAGACCAACCTACGTCTTATTTCGAGACCCGGTTCCAATTCAAATCCAAAGAATACTCAATCATTGACAACTCGAGAATGCTGTGGTTTCAAACAATCGTTGAATTGCAAAAACAGTGAATCGTGTTTCCTCATCCTTATCGAACTTGTGATGCTGTTGATCTTGAACACATGAACTTCTCAGTTGGAATTGGGGGCGAAGTGACAACATGTTTTTCCGGTCAATTCCGTCGTTGATAATGGGACGTGACGCATCAGAGTAACACATTCATTCAGTAGACATCGGAAATCAAGTTATTTTATCTTTGACACATTTGAGTTAGCAATCGGGATGAATTTGAACCGTGATTGACTTAAATACGAGGATGAATAGCTTATCAGCAACCGCCGATTTTGTCTTCCAACCTTGATCAGTGTCATCAAACTATTGAGCCTCACTGATGAGTGTACACCTTGACTCAGCTTGTTTTGAACTAGACAATATAAATTTTGTTTTACCGAGTTTGAAAGTGATATTTCATCATTCGGACATCATTTTTCACTCGTTAAGTGAGCGGGGATATCTGAAAACATAAATCGATTGATATTTCGGAAGGAGAAGCAAATGACCGCTGAATCACTCGGGCAATTGAAGAAACAGAACGAAATCCTAGAGAAGGATGTTGTGAGAATAGATGTTACCACGACCACAATAAAAGCAATGTCAATGGAACTCAGGTTAACTAGAGTCACAAAGACCGACACAAAATGCGTAGCCTCTGTTGTAACAACCGGCTTGGTTGTTTCCTGTAGTCTACAGTGAATAATACCCGACAAGGGCGTATCAATTGCTTGCCAGGAACTTCAAAACAGAAGAATTTTGAGTAAAAGGAGAAGCTCATTGACAGCAAATGAACTAGAAACACGGCAGTCTTTACCTGTGATGTAGTACTTGTTCCTGGTATCCCCGGTTACTCATCATCGTACGATTTGGCAACATCTTCCGGTTGGTTTTCTCTTCGTTTACTTCATTTATTTTCCACATGGTCTAGTGGCTGACTTGTTTGACAAATGATGTCGTTTCTGAAATTAGTTAGGCAAGTTCAAAACATTAATGCCAGTTCTGATTACCTAACACACATAGAAACGTTCACTGACGTTTGCAAAAACTGTTTAGGTTCCGAATGATTCACCATCCTCCAAGAATCTCGCTCAACTTCTCATGATGTACGTTGTGTGAGCATCCACCATTTCCTGTTCCCGCAGCGTTTTCTCATAGTGGAGAGTATTCCAGCCATTTAGGGACTCTAGATACTGCTACTATTGCTCAGGAGTCTCAAACATCCATGCAAGCAGTTCAGGCGTCATGGAATAGTAGTCATCAGTTTCTAAAAACCGAGTACCAGAAATAACCATTCTCCAAATAGTAATAGGGTTTCCACGGTGAAAACCCTGCTAGCTGACCGATGTTGTTGTGTCTGGATTGTCTCCAAAATTTTCCAGATATGCAATTGGTGCTCGTGGTCATGCACATCGTAATTCTGCATAGTTGCTTTTGATTTTACAACATCTCCTGTGACTTTTTGACGCCCCGTGCACTCAGTTGACTCAACTGATTGAGATCGATTTTGGGATTTCTGTCGCACAGTTCCCAGTTTCTCAAAAATCGTAGCACTTCGAGTTCAAATTTTGTCAACGTGGCGCTATTCATCCTAAAGATCTTCTCGTTTTATTTCAGTAGCCAGGTTGACTTGTTAATTGTAGTCGGACTTTATATTTGAAAACTATTACTTGGAATTATTGGACATTCGAAACCATTGTTGGATACTCACCATTCGTATCAGTTTCCATGTTCGATGTGATTTCTTCAGGCATTTCTCAGCGTCACCAACGGAAACCGGTACAAAAATGTTCTCTATTTGTCTCGTCATTCTCAGTTGATATGGTAGTTTATACGGATCAACCACTGCTTCCGGGTTTGATTGAGTCTCCAAAAAAGAACTCAGTTGCCCTTTTGGGCAGCTATCCATGATGTCAGTGCTTTCCGGGACATTCCGCTGGCTTCACGGCTTTGTTCTGCATGTCTTCTGTGACTACCATTGATGAAAAAAAAACCGAAAACAGGAGGCCGAGCTCTTCTAAATTTGCTAATTTGATTGGGATGACAGGTTTGGTTGAACCAATATATTCTTTGGAGAATAGGCATTTGAAATAATGGGAGTGGACAGAGAGAAACTGAAAAAAGATTTTAAAAAAATATAAAGAAAATCGAGGCTGAATTGTTCCAATGGATTTTCAGCTCACAGCTTTCTGGTAATTAGTCAGAATGCAAGAGCATTCGTCTTAACGTAGTAAGTTCGAAGGATTCCATGAAAATGAATTTGATAACTTACCGACAGTCATATGTGATGTTTCCAATTTGAACACTGAACTTTTCCGAATATCTTTTGAAGTCCTTGGAAGTCGCTCTGGAAGACACACCCAGAATTTGTTGTGACGGGAATTTTACTGCAAACCAATACCCTCGCATTTTTTTAGTGCCAGTTATACTTACAGAAACTCCATGTAAAAATTCAGTTCATTTTGTAGTGAAAAGTTTGAGACTTTGAGAGATCATAACTTTAGAGCCGATAAATTGAAATGGAAATTGAGGATAACAACACATTCAGTTGTCTGTTTTTTTTTTGCTTTATTCGAAAACTTATCGCATTTCTCTGTTTTTCTATTTGAAAAATTCTTCTTTGTTCTCCTTCCGAAGTTCTTCTTCTTTTTTGAAAACGAGAACGGAAAATATTAGGGTGGTAAGAAAGTTTCCGCAAATCGGGGATTTTTTGCAGTAGAAGAGTTTTTGAATCTAGTTTTTTTCTTGATAGGTACCTACCAGCTAAGCATCACTACCACCAAAATATCATTCGTATTGGTCACCTGCCTCAAAAGATACAGTAAGTTATAAGAGTATTGCTCGGACCCTCTTTTTCGGAAAACCACTGTTCCCAACAAGATTTTTGCGATTTTTCATAGCGAGTTCTAGAATTTAGCGGGTTGTGTGGTTCAAGTCTGTTTCATGTCATGATAGATTTTTACACAAAAGTTCTGAAAATCTGATATATTGTTAACAACGAAGAATTGTTTGTTTAACGGGTTCATTATATCACACGGGATGATAGATGGGGATATATTCAATGTACAGTGAGCGAATCAAAGTAAGGCCTTAAGACGGTTGGGAAGATAAAGAGAAAATTCAAATCAGAAAACAATACAAAATAAAATCGACTAACTTTCTTTATACCGAAAGTTAATCGTATCAGGAAAATTAGCACTAAAAATGCCATTTTTCTACCAATTCATAATTAATTGGGCAAGGAGAGACGAATCATGAAAGCGAAAAAAAAGCTGTACAAGGGTAAACTATCACGGAATATATAGGTCGTGTAGGCAAAGAAAGTAATACCGTCAGAAGTGTGTAGTTATGAAAGAGAGTTGGATTGGATGGAGAGAAAGGACAGAAGAGTTAAGGAGAAATTTAAAAGAAAAAAAAAGAATTGAATGAGCGAAGATCCAGTATTCACAAGGAGGAGGAGTGAAGGACTGCAACTAGTTGTGGATCCCCTCAAGCTCAACGAACGCGCCATCCAAGATGAATCTGGAAAAACGTTGATAATATAGCAAACATCCTTTTAACATACCTTTGGTGAACTGAAGCAATTCGCTCTTTTACCTCGTCCAATGCCACATTAAAAAGGCGGGGTGGCGGGAGAATCAACTTGGCCAAGACATCGTCTTTGATTTTTTTTGTGAAGAGCACCTCAAATTCAGGTACTCAATTCTAGTTTTTTTCTTCTTTAGAACTCACCTTTTGAGGGGCATTTGCATGCATATACTTATCGTAAATTTCTTTGGCCGCGCTGTTCCTCTTGTTCACGTTCCTTTGTTTCTTGAATATTTGAATGTCGTGCAACATCTGGAGTTCATTTCCGTATCCGCAAGTTTCAAGGAAACGTTGAAAAAGTGCTGTATAGACTGAAAATAACTTTCCGGATATTATACTTCAATAAATGTAAACTTACGAGACAATTCCAGACCGACGAAAGAGTTTTCCTTCCAGCTTCGGATCGCGGTTTTTGTTGGAGCAATGTGGAATGGTCCGTTGAGTCCGTTGTTCAGCAGGAATGCGTTGAACTTTTCTTGTGCTGATCTGAAAAAAAAATTCTAATTGATTGTTTGTATGTTTTTTTTTGCATACTTCAATGCATTTCTCGACAAACAACACGAAAAAAAAATCTTTTTTTTTGAAGATTACTGTAGGATCACGGTAGTTTAGATTTGAAAACTGAATGGTTGGGGGAGGGAAAAAAGAAGTTAGCCGCCGTAGGCGACGCCACCGACTGGTTTTTTTTAAGTAAGGAAACAAACGAGTTCTTCAGAGTAGATATTGCTGAGAGATGAACTTTGAGGAAATTTTTGGGTGCCTATTTCACGTCTCGGAAAAAACTTGTTTTGACGTAATGTCATTCCAAATGGATCCTCACCTTGAACGAGTTTGGCGAGCATTTTTCAACAATACTGCTATTTATCCCTATCTAACTCCGCATTTTCATCAAACTTTCGATTACTTAAAAATGTGTTACATCAATTTCGTTAAAATAAAACTGCGTAATTAATACAGTTGCTGTATAATCATTTTTTTCGTTAAGACTCACCTTTGTCGATTGTTCATTGCGTGACTTCCTGGTGCAGCGGCTTGCTGATAAGATTGAATGCGTGCACGCTCCTTCGCAGCCTTTTGGGCTTTTCGGACACTTGCCGTGGTGGATGGTTGTGGTGCTGCAAAAAAAAACTATTTCCAAAGGTAGAGAAAGCATGGAAAACGAAAACAAAGGAATTTGAAATAAAAACAAGAATATGGCAGATATTTATTTAAAGTTATGGGTTATTTTCAAGATTCCCGGGTATTTATTGGTGGTGCCGGGTATTTATTGAGGGTTTCAGTGATTTCTGTGAGTCTTGAAAAAAAGAGATAATTGTATCAAAATGAGTTTCTGTTTTCAATTTTTAACTCTGTTAAGAAGTGACTTGAAAACAAGGAATTCGCATGAAAGTTCAAAAGTGAAGAAACTAATAGAAAGAGAGAAGAGAGGTAAACTATAAACCATCAGACTAGATTTGGTTTTAAAACTAATCATTGTTTGCAGCGTTTTCACTTACCTGGAGGAGTAGTTGGCGGAGAGTCGGTTGGCGAAGATGGCGGAGAGTGGATTGGCGAAGATGGTGGAGAGTGGATTGGCGAGACTGGGCGGAGATGAACCTGTAAGAAAATTGTTCTGTATAGTAATCTGATCAACTGATTTGATGTTTTTTTTTCTTTTTTTTCTCTTGGGGGCTCTGACTAATCCTGTACCACACTTTCTTAAAATCACTATTTGCACATGATTACATGTACTTTGTTTGCTCGAGTTCTTCAGAAAACATTGTTAATGCCAAGTTTCGTAGAAGAACTCAAAATCATTTTTTTCGTTAAGACTCACCTTTGTCGATTGTTCATCGCGTGACTTCCTGGTGCAGCGGCTTGCTGGTAAGATTGAATGCGTGCACGCTCCTTCGCAGCCTTTTGGGCTTTTCGGACACTAGCCGTGGTGGATGGTTGTGGTTCTGCAAAAAAAAAACCATTTCCAAATGTAGAGAAAAGCATGGGAAACGAAAACAAAAGAATTCGAAATCAAAACAAAAATATGACAGATATTTATTCAGAGATTTTCAAGATTCCCGGGTATTTATTGGTGGTAGATGGTAGAGAATATGTGGAGACAAGTAATCGTGGAATTGCTGAGGGGAAGAGGAACGAGTCACCTCTCGTAGAGAAGTTACAAGAGAGAACTAATTAAGAGTGAGCAATCAGTAAACAACAACAAGGGGCGAAGTCTACAGAGAAAGTTCTGAATGTAAACAAAAGGGGGAAAGAGCGCGCGTAAGCGAGAGAGTGGTTAGAGAAAAGGGGGAAAGTTCAAAGAGAATAATTGGCGGGTCGGCGGTGCAACATCGGCGCTGTGCGGCGGGGCGCACTTGCATCATTCACGAGTGAAAGGCTGCAAGCCTAAAGCGAGTGAATTGTAGACATCAATTGATGACTAATTGAGCCGCAGGAGCGTATATAAAAGCTGAGATGCACATCAGGTGCCACAGACAATTATTGAACTCAAGCGAAACAACATACATGTATAAAAGGTCGTGGCTCCAGTGGAGCTGGTGCCGCGACACCAAATGTATTTTTCTAGAAGTCAACAGTTGATCATATCCGTTTTTTTTCGTAAAGGACCATTTTTTCAACACCGAGAACGCTTGATCATGACCACATTTTTCATCCATCTTACTAGAAATGCTTATATCACTTGATAGAGTGAAAATTGAATAAATGATCAACTACAATGTTGTTTGCCATGCATTACTTCACATCTTTGTAGTGAACCGTTTTTGAATAACCGTGATACCTTTCGTGTTTCGGAGAACCTGATTTGAAACTGATGCTTATTTGGAGTATCTCCCAAGTTCAAAATTTATTGGAGCTCCATATGTTCCTGTTTTTCATGATAAACACTGTTATTTTATTCAAAACCAATTTCCGAAAAATGTCAAAAGTTTAGAGGTTTAATTCTCCCAAGACCATCCGATATTAGAGAGAATCCCTCATTTTTGAATATCGTCATCCTTATCTCAAGGAGTATCACAGCTATCCAAAAACGGTTCACTACAAAGATGTGAAGTAATGCATGGCAAACAACATTGTAGTGAATCATGTTTTTCAATGTTCGCTCTATCTAGAGATATAACCATTTCTAGTAAGACGGATGAAAAATGTGGTCATGATCAGGCATCCTCGGTGTTAAAAAAAATGGTTTTTTTTACATAAAACACGGAATATCTTAAGAACTAAATGAGATATCAAAAAACAATCAACTGATGACTTCTAGAAAAACAAATTTGGCGTATTTTGTTAGTTGATTACTTTTCCATAAATTCACTTGTTGAGAAACTATAGAGTAAAAAACTCAACAACAATCTTGACGTAGAAGAATATCCCGAAACAGGGATTGCTCATTAGTTTAAAACTGAAATTTCAACTAAAACAATTGACAAAAACGTTCACGTTGCAATATGTGATGATTGAAACTTTAGAAAATTTGAAACTTCGGAAAAAAAGTCTTAGTGCATAAAAAAAAATCGGCTCTTATCCGTTTCCCGGGTATTTTTAACTTTTCCGGGACCGGAAAAAATAATACCCGGGACCTAAAAAAAATACCCGGGACCAAAAAAAATATACGGGACCGGGTTTTATCAAACAGGTGCCCTGTGGAAATACCCGGGACCGTCAGAAATACACGGGACCTAAAAAAATACCCGGGACCAAAAAAAATATACGGGACCAGGTTTTATTTTTAAAATGCCTTTTGGAAATACCCGGGACCAATGAAATATACGGGACCTGAAAAAATTTTTCCGGGATCCAAAAAATTTTTTCCGAGACTTATCCCACTCGATTTTGTGCTCTCAGAAGCTTTTTTGTTGTGTTTCCTAAGCCTTTTCTGATAATCGGCCATTTGATTCACCCTTCCAAAGCGTAAAACCCCACTACTGAACCAGGCTTAGGAAAAACACGGCGCAGGTGTCAAAATTCGATTAGCGGAAAAATTTCTTCAGTCCCGGAAAAGTTTTTTCAGGTCCCGTATATTTCATTGGTCCCGGGTATTTCTGACGGTCCCGGGTAATTCCAAAGGGCACCTGTTTGATAAAACGCGGTCCCGTATATTTTTTTTGGTCCCGGGTATTATTTTTAGGTCCCGGTTATTTCTGATGGTCCCGGGTATTTCCAAAGCGCGTTTTTTCAATAAAAACCGGTCCCGTATATTTTTTCAGGTCCCGGGTATTTTTCTAGGTCCCGGGTATTATTTTTTCCGGTCCCGGAAAAGTTAAAAATACCCGGGAAACGGATAAGAGCCAAAAAATCAGACTGAAAACCTATGAAACACAAGCTAGTGTGCTATAGTGCAAAAACAGAAATCAACAAATATCAGAATCAAAACGGATAGTTTGAATGTTGATATAAGAGACAAATGTTGAGAAAAATATGTGTACATAAAAATTAAAACAAAATAATGACATTCTGAATTGCAGGAAATCAATTATTTGAGAGATTCAATGAGTCATTTTGTGAAGTCTTGGATATTTTTGAATGTAACCCCTTTAAGACACCCTAAAATAGGATTACTGAAAGCTGTTACTATTAGACCCTATGGTTTTCATTTTTCCAAAATTCGATTGTGTGAAGATTTAATCGAAATCAAAAGTTCATAAAGCTCAAGTCAAGCCTGCAGAAAATGCCTTAGAGTGGCTTCGGAAAGAATTATGAAAAAACGAATGTTTTTTCGGAAAGATTTTGAATGAATTGCCGTCCAAATCAAGATTTTTTCCACTAGAAACGGTTTATTAAGAAATCCAATTTTTACTGGTCTCCCTCATTTTATCACATCTCATCACGACAAATTCCAATTCCAGCACACATTATGTTCTGCCATTTTTCACCTCGCTCAATCTACAGAATGAATTGTTTGTTCACCAAAAAAGCGTCATACATAACATCGCGGAGAAAACACACGCGGTGTCTTATCTCTCCAGTCCTTACCTTCCTTCCTTCCTTCCTTCCTTTCTTCTATTTGATTCCTATCGGTTTCTTCTGCAACACAACAACACACTTAACGACATGTACGCCCGGCGGGGTACAATTTTGTTCCTTTTCTTTTCTCAATCTCTTATTACTTTTTGCAATTCATTTCAGTCCATTCTTCACTGCCAACCTAACAGAATGAGTAATGAAATTAAAATTGAGGTAGTGTGGTTGTTTGGAAAATTTGACTACATTCCCTCTTGTAGTCAGCGCATATTTTTTGATTTCGATCAGGCAAATTGACAATAATCCAAAAAAAAAGATACTGGGTGTGTTCGTTCCAGATTGGTTTCGTATGTTTTCAACAGTAAAAATAAAGTACTGGACAAAAAAAACCCGCCAAGTTTCAACTGAAGTATCATTTTCCCTTTTTGATGTGTTGGTATAAAAACAAGAAGTGTTCATAAAAAAACACCCGTGAGCCATTTTATATCACACGCGGCATATTGCGGGACCTTAACAAAAAAGAAAACTGGTTAGCAAAATCATATACCATTTTTGCACGCTCTAGACACTTTTATTTTTATTGTGTTCCCACATTTTCTCATTTATTGAAAAACTTCTTAACTAGCAACCTTATTTCAATCTTTATTTTCTGAATAAAAATCGTCTGAAGTTTTATGTGTACTTCCGAGTTTCCCGACTACCCGTATTTTTCATTCGTCCAACACCTATTCACCTGTTCTTCCTTCACAGGACTCATAAAATCTTCTCTACACACGGAAAACGGGTTTGTTCATTGTTCAATTCTCCTTCTTTTCAGCCTATCTCGTTAGTTGATCACCTTTCCTTCCTCCCCACCGTCACCGGTATCAAGAAACCCCTCTCTCTTACTGATGGACCTTTTTCATTCGCTTTTCGGTTGCCTCTTCCTTTCTCCGGCCCTTCCTACCCGTCTTCACGATTGCTTTCTTTTCACTCGCCTTCACATACACAGGGACCATTGTGCCCCGTTTCTATGCGTATTGATTGACCCGTTCTGTTTGGCCGATGTTGCAACAACTAGATAGTGTTTTCTCGCTGCGTCTCTCCGCGAATTCTCTATTTCCACGTTTGCTTCAAGCCGTCTTTTCCTGAATTCTATCGTGCTTTCTGAAAAAAGTTTCAGAAAATTGTATAGTTCATAATTTTCCGATGATATTGCCACTACATTCTCTTAGTTTCCGTAATTGGTTCTCTTGAGAAGCTTTTTTTTTAATTTTACAATCAAAACAACTACTGCTCATTACTTTGCAGGGTTCGACAGAGCGATGACCAAGATGCAGTCTGGGAGAAGTGTCAAGAAGGTCAAAAATATAGATATCATCAGAACTTGCAGAAGTCGGCAAGAAGAGGTATTTTTCACTTCTCGATGAGAAGGAACGCATTCAGACATTTTTTATTTCTCAGCTGTTGGCTTTCATTCGTAATATCCAAACGTGACGAAATAGGACAATTGTTTTCCAATGTCCACTATCAACATGAATATTCTACTTCAATACATCATGCCCCACTAGTAACGCCAAATCTAACTCTAGTATCATATTGAGAACAATCCCACTGTTTCTGCGCCAAAACAAATTATCAGTACGCTTCCAATTTCAATTGAGAAGTTGTATCCTCAAGAACAATGGCATCAAAACTCCGATGAGGATAACGAAACATGATTCACTTCTCCTGCAATTCAACGATTGTTTGAAAACCCAGCGTTCTCAATTTGTAGAGGATTCGATATTTTATGTGCTTGGAATAAGCCGGTTTTGGAATACGACAGAGGTTTGGTTTTTTCCTGAAATTTCGAAAAATTTTCGTCGGTAATTGTACCACGAACAGTCTCTATGTAAATTTTCATCACAATCTTGCCAAACAGTCTTTTTTTCGTCAACAAAACCTATTTTATCATATACTTAATCGGCCTTAGTCGCGAGGGAGGGAGGCAAGCGCGCTCCATTGAAACGCGTGGAGTAGTTTGTGACGTCACCCGTTTTTCTTTGCAAAGACCTATTTCTTTTGCTTTTTTTCTGAAATTAGTCAATTTTTCTCTGAATTTTCGAAAATTGTGAAGAAGGGTTTTTTTTGGTTGAAATGAGTAAAAATTTGTTTAGGTTTTGTCACTTTTTAACCGCAATTGTCTTTTTTTTTCTTTCTTGCACCCACAACAATGTTATAAATTTGATTTGCAGGGTACAAGTGAAATTGGTTGAAGATGGTCGTTAAGGTTACTAAAAATAAGAGGTTCGGAAAGCAAAGGACACTGCTGAAATTTGAGTTAAAGTGAGGGTCATATTAATCTTTTCTGATTGTTTCAAAAGTATTGTTTGATGCTTACAGAGTAAACTTCATCCGCTACTCAGCAGCATAGAATGAGATAATGTGAGTTTGCGAAGTTGGGACAAGCCCAGTTCAACAACACATGAATCAAGAAAAGGTAATTATTCGAGTTGAGACACTGGTAACTTCAATGTGATTTTTTACAGATAGAGCAGCAATTCGCAGTCACAACAACAGCTAATGACACCGATGCCTTCTCTTTTCGACTAATGTTGAAGTCTAGGCAAGAGTTGCTGGATGCGACAATAACCTTTTGCTTGTCCTCAAATCACTTTGTCAGCCCTTTTTGATTGACAGTGCGATGACAGTACGACTTGAGGAATTCAAATCGAGTAAGAGGACCGTTGGCACATTTCGAAGGAACGAAAGACGCGTATTGTGACACAAGTGGAACAATACAGAGAGCAATGACTTCCATGGAGTTGCATACGGAATGTGAGTCTCCAGCAATGATTTTGACTTTTCGAGCATTTCGATGGATTTCAGAGATGACATGCAACTTCGAAAGGATCGTCAATTTTGACTAGTGCCCATGAAGCAGCGAAGAATAAAAACTGAAACAATTGAACTAGCTGCACAACGACGGGATAAAAGGAGAGTAGAGCCATATTCCGTAATTTACACCTAGATGATACAGTTTCTTTTGCGCGATACAGACCTTCAATTTGCCTTTAACACGTTGTGAGCCTCGGCAAGATTGAGTTACCAGGACCACCAGGAACAAGTCGCAACAAGTGGAAAATATACTAATCAGTGCCACGTGAACAGAATCAAAATATCCGTGCTCTGGTTATGACCGGCTACTCGTTGGATGTATCCGGTTATCAACAAAAAATGGTTGTTTAAATGTCATGGACTATGAGAAAAGAAATATTTGAGCAAGAGCAGTAGCAAATTGACAGCAAACAAACTACAAATCAGGACTGTTCAGTTCTACCTCTGATATTTTGGATCAAATTAAAAAACTGCTGAACAAGCAGCAGACAACATGGAACTGATTACAAATTGGTGAGTATAGTATTCATTGTATTTTCTGAAAAACCTGATCTGGTTTCAGGCACAACGAGCACTGGAAAGGTCCCCAAACTGACTATGAGCTACTGATATACATAGCAAAGCAACAGAAAGATGGCGCCGGGACTGAGCAAAAAACTAAAGGGAATGTCAAGAACTACAGGACAATTGAAAACGAGAGTTTACAATGACAATCAACGATACATCCACTCAAACACTTGCATTTTTGAATGAGATAGTTTTTTCTGGAAAAGATGTCTGCTTCGACCAAATGTTAGGGGACGGAAGTTAATTGGGCCGATATTGACTCTGCCATATCAGACTGGATTGAGAGGCTCGGAAAGTCACAACTGTTTGGTCCATGGGATGATTAAAAGAGCTGTGAAGTCGTGGAGAACCGAGCACAAATGCCGATCTAGGATGAGTAAGACAATCGTTGGAGTTTCAAGCAAGCATGAAGCAATTGATGAACCATAAAATTCACCGCTAGCAACCAAAAAGCACATGCTGACCAAAGAAAGATGATGTAGCAGTATCTGTTGATAAATACTGAGAAATGTTAGTAAGAAACAAGTACACTGAAACATTCACATCGATATGAACGGAACTTGAGAAAAAGAAGGAGCTGATCGACAGCAAACGAAATACAAATCCCAAAATCTTCATGTCTTCTCTTGTTATGCCGGATTGAACCAAACAAATGCTGGACAAGCAGTCAAATCATGTAACTGAACGCGTCATGGTGAGTCGAGTATTCGATGTGCTTATTGAGTTTTCCGTTTCGATTTCAGACACGACGAGAGCCAGCACGACCTTCATAATGACAAAGAGCTACTGGAATGCATGGAAAAAAATAGGATAGAGATGAATCATAGAACATGAGGACACGTTGCTAGTTCACGAGTTACCAAGCTTCAAAAACTAGCGGGACAGAGTATCAAGTTTCACAACTTCAATTAATGATCGATTCGATCAAACTTTCACACAACTTGAGACCTGAGAGTGCCCCTGATGTCAATTCCACCAAAATGCGCCAGAACTGGTGTCAACAGGCGCAATTTGGTCTCCGCTGTAGCAAAATAAGTCGAAATACGTAGTCGGCAACTGTGAGGGCGGTGGAATGTTCCGGAAAGCACTGGCATCATAGAGAGCTGTTCAAAAATGTTAAACGAGGACGAGTGAGTCCATTGTTGGCAACTCAAGGGAGTCCAGAAGCTGCGGAAGATCCGGAAAGACTATCAATGGCAGTCACAGAAGACATGCAAAACAAAAAACAATGCTGTAGCGAAATCTGCTGATGGATGCTGAAAATGTCAGAAGAAAACAGATCAAACTGGAACATCCGTGATTCAGTTGAACATTAACAAGCGCGTTATTGTTATCAGTTTAACAGAATAAGCTCTGAAAACACGAAAGACCACAGCCGTGAAGCCAGTTGAATGTCCCGGATAGCACCGACATCATGGATAGCTGACCAAAAGGACGACCGAGTTTATTTTTGGAGACTCAAGCAAGCCTGAATGCAGTGGTTGATCCGTGTGAGCTACCGAACTGAAGAGTACAGAGAACAATTTTGCATCGGTTTCCGTTGATGATGCTGAGAAAGGCCTGGCAACATCACATAAAACATGGAAATTTATACAAATGGTGAGTATCCAACCGTGGTTTCAACTATCCGATAATTTGAAATGGTTACTAGAGATGCTGTCCGACTACCAAACGATCATCAACTTTACCAGGAGCTACTGGAGTAAGGCGGAACGATCTACAGAAAGAATAGCGTCACGCAAACGAAATTCTAACTCAAGATAATTTCAAAAATACGAAGAACAGGAAAGTCAACGTATTCATACCTCGACATAACAACAGCGATCAGCTAGGAACCCTCTCACCGTGAATATCTGATCACTATTTGGAGATTGGTTCAATTTGGAGCTTGATATCCAGTAATACTGCGCGACAACGTTTCCACTGTTCAGGAGTGAAACTTTTCAAGATGTAGTATCTAGAGTCCTTAAATGACTGGAAAACTTCCCACCATAAGATAACGCTGCGAGAACAGGAAATGCTGGGTTCTCACAATAACCTACATCATGAGAAATCTAGCGACCTGTATGGAGAATGCTGAATCATTTGGAAGCTAGACAGTTCTCGCAAAAAATAATGAAAGTTGGTATGTGTGATAGGTGATCAGTATTCATGCAAGTGTTTTAATTAAGACCAAATGATTACAGAAACGACATCATGGGCCCAACAAGTCAGCCGCCGAATCATGTGACCAATGAATAAAAAAACAAAAAGAAAATCTACCAAAAGATGTTGCAAAATCGTACGATGATAGGTCATTGGGGACACCAGGAACAATGCTTAAACTACGGCACACTTGCTAAATAGTGTCACAAGGACCAGCACCAAACCACTGGTCTCTCGGTGCAAATAGGATTCGAGCGGCAACTCGCGGATCGTTGCTGTATTCCACTTCAAATGAACATCGACTAGAACAATTTCTTGCCGGGGCACTCCACACAAAGGAATTTAAGCAAGAGTAGCAGGAGATGGATCAGTATTTTAACGAAAAAGCTGGGAATCCAGGTGTCAAAACGACTCGTTGAGAAGAGAATGACTACTGGGAGATCATTTTTTTTCACGTGTGAAAGAGTATTCATTAACAGCTACATAAGCAGCTGAGAACATGGGACGGAATACGAAATGGTTAGTGCAGTACCTTTTGTGCTTTGGAATCATTTCGTTTTGATTTCAGATACAACTAACACCAAGAAAACTACTAGAACACCAGCTGGATTATCTGCCAAAGCGGGAAAACAGCACCGCAAGAACGCAACACAGGTCTTATCAATTTGAGATCGACACAGGTCTTATCAATTTGAGATTGTGTTTCAATCGAATGAATAGTCAAGGCCCTCCAAGTGACTCAAATCAAGGGTGTCTTTTCCGTTTGTTTGGTTGAAGTTCAGACGGAACTTTATCGAGCTTTTAGCAAATTGCTAATTGGAGAATTGACTCGTATTTCATGAAAAAGTTAGGGTGAGAAAAGTGTCAAGAAAGGGTGACATCAGTGAACAGAGGTAATTTACAGTTACTGATATAATTTACACATAAAAGTATTATTTTCTGTTTTAGATCATGAATTTCGAAAGAAAAAGACGTTGGAGAACTAGTCCTACACCTTCATGGGAAACAACGCTGCTCGACAGGCTTTGAAAGACTCAAAAACAAGCGCATCTAATATTGAGTTTTCGATGATAACAATACTGAACTTATGGATGCTATTGTTGAAAAGAAAATGTCGGTCACAATGAACACATTGAAATTACATTTGTTATCTTAAAAAGTTAGAAGCTCATCGACCAAACTGATCACAATTCGACTGATATTATGAGAAATTGATCGCTGAAGGGACATGCAGCCGGACAAAACATCAAAGGACTTCGTACATTTGACCAATCTGGTAAACAATTATATGTTGATTAGCTAATTCTAAATCATATGACTTCCAGAAAAAACACTTTGCGGATGAATACAAAACTTCACATTTGAGAAGCTGCAGCAAAATGAATCGACAAGGATCTCCACTCAAATCTTTCGAATCTTCACAGGATTCTCGAACCGCAATTGCTTGCTGTCTCTTCATTCGAGGCAAACATTTACGGGAACGAGGAGTATTGAACGTCACATTTCTCGTAGTACCAAGGTTGATCAAAATTGTGATGCATCAAATACAAAAAAACCATTCTCATGAAAGTTTAGATCAGAGAACAATTCGGAGCTTAGAGAGGTACAGTTTAGTCGCTATGTGCCTGATTACAAATAAAAACCAATGTATGTTTTCAGATATCACCGCTCACTTAACGAGTGAAAAATGTTGTCCAAACGACGAAATATGACTTTTGAACTTGGTGGGACCAATTTTATATCGTCTAGCTTAGAACAAGCAGAATCAAGGTGTACACAATAGTTTGATGACATTGATCAAGGTTGGAAAACAAAGTAGGCGGTGGCTGATAAGCTGCTTTTGTTTGGTTCACTCGCGGTTCAAATTCATACCGATTGTTAACTCAAACGTATCGAAAATGAAATAACCTGTATGTCTACTGACGGTTGCCAAATAATGGATGATTACTCTGATGGCTCACGTACCATTATAAACTACGGAATCGATCAGAAAAGCACCACATTTGGAAAAAAATTCGACTAGTGCTGCGTTGAAACATGTTGCCACTTCGCTCCCGATTCCAGCCGAGAAGTTCATGCCTTCAAAGTCCACAGCATCAAAAGCTCGATGAGAATAAAAAAACACGGTTCACTACTTTTGCGATTCAACGATTGTTTGAAACCCCAGCGTTCTTGAGTTGTCAACGATTGAATATTCTGGTGATTCGGATTGAAACCTGGTCTCAGAATATGACGCAGGTTGGTTTTTTTCTCTAAAAATTCGAGTATATTTGCTGGTGATTGTACCTAAAAATTCTCCATCTGATTTTTCTTCACAGTGTTGCGCCAAAGTGTTTTTTTTGTCTAGAAAATAGTCCTAACCACAAGGGAGAGAGGCAAGCGCGCTCCACTGAGACGCGTCGAGAGGTGTGTGACATGACCTGATTTTTGCCGCAAAAGCTTATTTCTTTTTCATTTTCTCTGAAACTAGTCAATTTTCTTCTGAATTCTTGACCAATTGAGAAGAAGAAATTTTCGATCGAAATGAGATGAAATTTATTAGGTTTTAATCATTTCTTGGAAGTGTTCTTGTTTTTTTCTTCTGCTAAAAAATAAAAAACATACCTCGTTTGCAGATTGCTTCTGGAATCGGTCCAAGATGAAGCTACCAAAACAAAAAAGAACAAGTTTGTGGAGATGATAAGACTGGAACTGTCGAATTAAAAAAAATGTATGTTTCATATCTTAGCAAAAGTTTCGAAGGCAATATTCTCCGCTCTCAGAAAAACTTCGTCTCCAACACCGAGTTATGAATAATTGTGAATTGATGGCTTTTGGTGCTCAATATTCACACACCGCCAACTATTTCAATTGATTCATAAGCGAGAGTGTTCATTCAGAATTTGGAAGATTCGCTTTAAATTCAGCAGAATCGAGTGACTGGAGCACAAATGATAGGTAGTACTGGTGTTTTGTTTTTTCAATTTGAATTATTTGTAGGGATGCATTTGATTTTGGATCGACGACCCAATGACTGCTAAATCAATTCGGACAAATGGAGAGGCAGAACTGAACATTAAAGTTGGACGTTGTAAAATAGGGCAACATTGTGTTGCCAGCACTACAAAGGAGGCAGCAAAGACGATAAAACTCAGATTTGTTGCTCAATTCCAAGGCACCGCAGACGATTTGAATTGATTTGCCCCCAATGGTCTCTAGGTTTTGAAGAACAATGAACCAGAGTAGCAAAATCGCAAACACCTGGACGGACTAACTGCACCGACGCCACGAGGAAAAACTGCAAGAAGAGTAAATGCTTAGCACCCAATTCAATGTACACAACACGGAGCGGAGCGACATGTTATTTCGAACTATTCTGAATTTCGATGAAATCTCAAATGCCGTCATTCCCGGAGAGGCATAGGGAAACTATATGCACAAAGATATTGTGGAAAAGGCAAATGGTAGGTGAGTAATACTGATGCTGCTATGATTCCTCCGAGCTTTTGATCTACACATCAAATCAACATAATGATTTCAAAAAAAAACGTGACGAAAAGCATTCAAAATAGTTTTGAGAGTTTTAGAAAAAACCGTCTGGCCATCACACTGCAAGATACCGAGAAACATTACCGTGCCGCGCTCTCATCATCCATTTGACGAGACCGTAAGCCATGAGCGCCAATGTTGTTCAAATCAGATAAACATTTAATTTCATGTTTGATTGCATACAAACATCATTTCGGTTGATTCTCAGCTCAATATGACTTTGACTTCTGGCTTTTATATGCTCTGGAATTGGTGCACAAACTTTTGGCGGACCTTGTAGATGTTTCTCATTGAAGAAAATAGACTGTATTAGTTTCAGGTTCATTTCATCGGCGAACACTCAAAGTTGGAACTGGCCGATATACATCTTCGAATAGATTTTATCATCATTTAATATAAGACGAATATCTTCAGTGACAGCACCAATTCTATACTCATGCACCAAGCCAGTTGGAATTCATCGTGTGTGGCATGATCAAATGGAAGTGTATTTTCCTAACAATTGAGGATTATGCTTGAAAAACCCAGGCATTTCATATCAAGAACAAGCAGAAGCAGCTATACTGAAAACGAAGGCCAAGAAAACAACAAATGAGCACGTGATTCATGTCATGTGTTCAAGTCTACAGGAAGTTAGGGAGGCAGAAAAAAACTGTGTTTTTAAAGTTGCTGTTATCTCGGAAACGGCGGGACTCCCAATCATCTGGAAAACATATAATTGTGTACATTCAAAATAATGGTCACGCATATATATTTGTTAACATTATTAAATAGATTTTTACAGAAACAATGGCCAGTAACAAAGAAGCAATAAGGTTGGCAAGCTGCCCGTCATAACAACTTCGCAACGGAAGAGAATGAAAGCAGGTGGAATCAGATGTCGAAAAAGAGGCCTGAGACAAGCGAATAACAGACACGAAGTTACAGCCAATGAGTGTCCTGAACCATCACGCTGAGAAACCGGAACCGGATAACTGGATACATCTAAAATGACGTTCAGCACACCGAAGATAAATGCTACACATATGGATGAACTGCCGATGACAAGAATAACACTTGGAGTAACTTGCAGCAGCGGTGACTAATAGGAAGTAAGGATGTAAGATCTTCTCTACAAAAGCAGATAACTTGCTGGTTTGTGGGCGCAGTATAGTTGCTTAACAAATTGCTGACACTTGTATGATCTTCCTAATGATTCAACTGAATGAATAGTCAAGACTCTCCGAATATTCCAATTCTAGGGGTCTCTTCTCTGTTTGTTTTGTTGTTATTAGAATGGCATACAAGCTAAATTTTCATTGTTATATTTTTAGTCTGGCAGGTTTCAGAAGATTTCAATGTTCCTATTCAGGCCATTGGTATTGTCAGCCAAACATTGATCGGGAGTCAAGAAACCAAGCGTTGAACAGTGGTTTGTTGTAGTGCACCACGAGTAATACACTGTTCGAACTCTTTGCTCAAACCGGAATGGCTGAAGTCGAAGCCACATTAAAAAAAGTGTCTTGTTTCAATTTTTATTGGGACTTTTTCATCCGATTTCTCGAGTTTGAATTGTTGTGCGAGACGGAATTCAGCTAAAATAAATGTTTTTCATGTTACCACAGAACTAATTTTTTTTCTTGTTTTCCGAAATCCTCCTCTGTGTTAAAACGCTCTTCTCTGGAAATACGACATCAAAGAAGCCGAAATTTCGCGTTCTCATTCAGTCTTGGGAATGCAGTTTACAAATTTGAGAATTCCATTCCACAACATTCATTTTTATGGCATAGTTTCACACCTCTGGTCGTATTTTCAGCTCGCTGTTCATTTTTTTTTTGTGTTACAGGTGGATTTTTTAAAATAATTTTCAGATGTTTCAACACTTGAAGATCTTTTTTCTCGTTCCTCTTATGATTAAATGAGAAGAAGCTGCAAATAAAACTTTGGCTAGAAAAATGAAAAAGCCATGAACCAGACCCGTACTTGTTCACAAATTGAAAACTATAAAACCAAAATCAAGACTTATGAAGCATTACAATATACAAACGACTTGTTGGTGCATCACACGAAGCCCCATCTGGGTTCACACTTGTTCAGCAAGGATTTCAAGTTGTTTCACGAGAATGGTACGGTTCAGAAAAGAGGTATGATTTTAATTGTTTAAAGCTAACAACTAAACTTTGTGTTTCAGATCAAATTATATATTATTATAATATCTAGAAGCATTGGTTTTGATAACTGACTCCATACTTATGACTACAAAGGACATTTATGTGGTTGATTCTTGAGTATACGCTACTGGCCTTATGGTTTTCTGGTAGTTTTCTGGTCGTTCCCAAGACTTTTCAGAGCCGATGGAGAAAAATTGAATAAAAAGAATGAACAAGTTTATGCTGTAATATTTTTATTTAATACTATCAGATATCAATACACTCGAATTTATGGCATTCTAAAAGGGTAAAAGTTTTTTTGACGAGTACAAACTCAACATTGAAAACCCCTGAAAACGGCGAAGACTCCTGTGCGAACAGGAACTTCAACAATTTTCGCCACGATTTCGGCTGAAAATTCTGAATTAATTTGTTTGAAATAGATTTACTACTCACCGATATAGTGGACAGTAAGGCAACCTTGAAAATGAAATGAAGTGGAGAAGTGTTCTCTGATTTCCGTTGAGTTTCTCGTCACGATGGATTTTATGAGTTTGTAAAAAAGAAACGACAAGCACAAAGTCTCATCGCAATTTTATTCCAAGGCTTAGTGGCGAACACTGTTTTTGTTCCAGTCAGGCTTAAATTCTTCCTTCATGTTGTTGTTAAGAAGGATTTCAGGAGAAATCGAATCTAGACCAGCCTGCGGTCCGCGTGTTTCTTTCTCCCAATGGTAAACAGCAGAACCAAGGCTGTAATTGGATACTCCGGAATTAAAAACCGAAAAAAAAAGAACTCAAAATACTCAGAGAATACTAGATACCAGACAGTTTCAAGACAACTTCATCTAAAATTTTTGATTTAGTTTTTTGAAATGAATGCTGTCTTTCTTTGAGATAGTGGATTCCGAGGCAGCCCTTAAAATGGAAAGAGTCGGAGAAGTGATTTCTGATGTCCGTTGGGTTTCTCGTCACGATGGACTTTTTGAGCTTATTTAGAAAAGTCAAACACTTAGCCATTGTCTGATCACAGTTCACTTGGGGAGCAAATTTGCGAATGTCGCTCCAGTCACGCTTGACTTCTTCCTCCATGTTGTTGTTGAGAGGAATTCCAGGAGCAAGAAACAAGTTGAGATCAATCAGCACACCGCTCGTGCCTTCCTCCAAACGGCGGCCAGCAGAAACGAGGCTGTTATTGAATGATCCAGAGTTGTGAACCGAGTTCAGATCAGCTATAGCTCCAAGCAAGGAAAAAAGGGATTGAAGGGAATTCAACCACATCGTTTTAAAATTTCAAAAGAAAAGACGCTTCTATTCAAATGTGGGATGAGGCGGAGCCTATAAACGCGAGAGACGCTTTTATGATCGAGTTTGACAGAAATGGAAAGGAGCAACATGGAAAATATGGCTGAATACGATACAGCTTGCCGATTTCGCAATAACTAATACAGGTGTCCTATTTTACGACCGAGTTTCTGAAAAAATGGAAAGGAACGACATAGCAAACGGGAGAGTGTAGCGTGATGATATGCTGTGTCGTTCCTCACCATTTCTGACATACTTGGTCGTAAAAACGCCTCTCGCGTTCATAGGCTCCGCCTCATTCCGCATTTAAATAGAAGCGCCTTCTTCTTTGAAACATCAGAACAATCGCCTCAATGTGGTTGAATTCCCTTCTATTCCTTCTCTTCTTGTTTGGAGCCAAAGCTGATCTGACCTCGGTTCTTAACTCCGGGGCATTCAATTACAGCCTTGCTTCTGCCGTCCACCGTTCGGAGCAAGGCACGAGCCGTCGTCTCCTAGATCTCGACTCGATTCTTGCTCCTGGAATCTCTCTCAACAACAACATGAAGGTGGAATTCAAGCCTGACGGGAACGACACTCGCCCATTCGCTCCGCAAGTGAACTGTGATCAGACAATGGCTACGTGCTTGACCTTCCTAAATAAGCTCACTAAATCCATCCTGACAAGAAACTCAACGGACATCAGAAAGCACTTCTCTGACTCTTTCCATTTCAAGGGCTGCCTCGGGATCCACTACCTCGGTAGAAGATAAAATTTATTCCAAACAACTGAATCAAAAATTTAAGATAAAACTATCTCGAAACTGTCCGGTCTTTCTGAGGGAGTCTTCGCTGTCCTCGAGAAATGTAAGACGTACTCCAATGATCACCTGCTGTTCAATGCCACCGTCTACCAATTTATGAATAAACCATTCAATGCAGAGTTTCTTCTTGACAAAACAACTGAAACCCTTTTGGAAGGTCGAATTGTTCAATGCATTCATATTTGATTCTTCCGAATAAATATGTTACATCATTAACTGTGTTCATGTCTATTTCATCATCAGTGTATTTTCGAGAATAACATACGGAATCGTTGAAGTGTCTCTCATAGGTTCGCGAGTTTCAGGAAACTGAATAGACGAGTCTTACATTTCCCGCACTGAGAAGCCGTCAAAGAGCTCTAGAACGAAAAGTAATATTTTTGGTGCGTGCCTTAATGCTGGGAATTTTAAGATATAGTGTTCCTATCTCTGTCAGTCACTTTGATAAACCAAGTAAGATGGGAGTATCCTAAAATTTCGAGAGTCCCACCGAATACGAAAATGACATCAGAACCGAAGAAAAGTAAATAAAACAAAATATTTCGAAGATTCTTAGTTTCAGATATTTATTTATTGATAACAAATCGAGAATCGAAAAATAGAAATCAACTCCGACCAGATTCTCCTTCAATCCATCTGACAATTCCGCGTAATATGGGCTGTTCTTCATCGAAATAATGACTTGATCCACTTCGGCCTTTTCCATTTGATACAAATACTTCTCAATAAGTTTGGCAACCCAAATTTTTCAGCCATCCACAGTCCTTCTTGCCAGTCGGATCTCAACTGTTTCAGTTACTGCTGACATTTGGAATCGAACAGCTAGCTCCAGGAGTTGTAGGATGTGTTGATCTGGAAATTTGGGTCGTGAGAATAATTTCGTAGAATATTTTTGTTACGTTGAATTTCGGTATGTATGGTGGGTAGAAAACCGAAAGCAGGAGGCCGAGCTCTTTTAAATTTGCTAATTTGATTGGGATGACAGGTTTGGTTGAATCAATGTATTCTTTGGAGAATAGGCATTTGTAATAGTGGTAGTGGGCAGAGAGAAACTGAAAAAAGATTAAGAAATATAAAGAAAGTCGAGGCTGAATTTTTTCAATGGATTTTCAGCTCACAGCTTTCTGGTAATTAGTCAGAATGCAGGAGCATTCGTCTTAACGTAGAAAATTCGAAGTAGTCCATGAAAATGAATTTGATAACTTACCGACAGTCATATTTGATGTTTCCAATTTGAACACTGAACTTTTCCGAATATTTTTTGAAGTCCCTGGAAGTCGCTCTGGAAGACACATACATAATTTGTTGTGACGGGAACTTCACTGCGAAACAATACCCTCGCATTTTTTCTTTCTAAAGTCGTTCACAAACCGTACGTCTTCAGTGGCAAATGGAGACTCTTTTGAGTCTGTCTCTAGTTTTTTTCGAACAAAATTATAAAGAAACAAGGGAAATTGGATCAAAAAATACTATATATAATCGAGAACTAATAGAGCGGATTAGGATAGTTTTATTGTATTCGAAACGTTTGAGGAAAGATTGTCAGTCATCGTGTCAATGAGTTATTGGTTTTTTTTACAGAAGAAATCTCAAGTTTTAAAGTAAGATAGGATTTTTTTTTCAAATTTAAAGTTATGAATGAAATCAATTTGGAGAAATGAAACTTCACTCACGATTGTTGTGTATTTTATAGGTCTTACTTTTTTTAATGCATTCAAAATGATTTTCTACAAATTAGTTTCCCTTCACGTAATTACTTACCACTCACCAATGTTTTCCACGTCTCCAATCCTCTCGTAAGTTGAATTCAATCTTCCAAACAAATGCGCATCTCCAACCATTTTTCCCATGTTTGCGTCAAGCGCCATTGAATTTATAAGCCTTTTCGTCTATGTCGTCGCTTTTCATCAACTTCTCATCGTCCGATATCATTACATCCAAGTAATTGCTCCTTGACACCGTGGATCACACTTCTAGAAATCCACAGACTTGTGAACCTGTGTGAACTACTTCCAAGCACTTTCCGATTGGGCTCTTTCTGAAGTCTACTCGGAATATGTTCTTTCAAAAGATTCCAAGCATTTTGTAGGTTAATCCAATGGGAGAATATTTAGATATTAGAAATAATCATAATGAGACGCACCCGAATACAGAGGGTACAAATTGGAGAATGAAGGAATACTGTCCAATGTCTTCTTTTTTATACCCCTCCTCTGAGTGGGCGTAACTTAGATTTACTAGCCAAGATCCAAAATTTTGTGTGTGTTCACAAGAACCATACCCTAAGTTCAAGTGCCCTTTTAGTCATTTTAGTAACCTGTGTTAGTGCATCGATAGCTGTATTTCACACTATCTTATGTCATCGGCAGGTCATAATCCCGGTAATACAAACGGTAATAACGTGTCGAAGACAATAACACCGAGTATGGCAGATGGCTACTGCTAAAAAAGTCATTAGGTCCTTGCAAACAAAGAGATACAACAGAGTCTCAGCAAAAAGAGGGATAGTCGTGAGACGTCCAACCTGCGTTTTGGAACAATCCCTGCGTTTTGGAACAATCCGATGCATCTCGTGCAAGACCAGCTGCCGTCATCGTTCCTCCATCTCCACCGCATCCTAGTCGTCCTGTCTAGACCCAGTTTGAATACGACCGTTGCCTGCCGCCTAACATTACAAGATATGCAAGTAAGTGCGTCACACAACGACTCCTTCGGGTTCATACTTGTTTTTAGATTCATACGAGGGTTTCAAATTGTGGTTAGGTCCTGTGTGCGTTCTTAAGACCCTTGACCTGGGTTTAAATACTGTGTTAGTGATTTTCACTGATCTCAATAACCTGTGTTAGTGCATCAATAGTCATATTTTACATGGACCATCAACAGTTTATAATCCCACTAATACGGAGGGTGAAGAGGTGTCAAAAGCAATAACACCAAGTTTGGCAGATGGCAGGTGCTAAAAGAGACACTAGGACCTGACAAACAGAGAGATACAACAAAAAAAGTTCACAACTGTAAAACTACACCCAGGATGTTAACCCGCAGTATAAGAACTGTAACAAATAACAACTGTAAGAATGAGAACTGGAAGAATGAGAACTGTAAGAATGAGAGCTGGAAGAATGAGAACTGGAAGAATGAGCACCAGGAGAATGAGAACCGGTAGAATGAGAACTTCCACATATAAGAACACAAAAAACGTAAGTTTTTTTCACTGAGAAGTTGATATTTTCTACTGACCGCCACGTTCTTATATGTGGTATTTCTCATTCTTCTAGTTCTTATTCTTCCAGTTTTCATTTGTAGGAATGTATCATTTGTAGCAGTTCTCATATGTAACAGTTTTCATTTTTCACATTCTCATTTGTAGTAGCTCTTATACTGCTGATTCTTATCCTTGGTACCACTCAAACCAATTCGAACTTCCACTGGAGAAGCACCGCAAGCAGAGTTTTTACAGTATTTGTAAGCTATTGAACATCAATGCAGTATTATTTTTTTTACCATACCTCCATATATCTGATTTTTCCTGAACTTGTAATGATGTAGTAGAATTATGTTGTAAACTCTGTAAATGAAGGCCTTTCGAATCATCAACAAGTCGGCATTGACGCATCATTTTCTCACATCAAACAAGCGGTCGCCTCAAATAAAGGGAACTGCTTTTTTGTAATACCGCCCCAGAGGTAATTCAAAGGGCGGCACCCTACTTTTTCACATGTGAGCCGCTGGCGCAAGCCGACAGAAAAAAACACCGCCATTTCAAAAAGAGAGGGGCGGTGTCCGTCTTTCGCATAGATAAAAGAGTCGCCGCCGGAGCCCTATTTCCTGAACTAGCCCCGAAATGTCGTTGAGCTGATGATACATACAAATGTCTGACTACAGTGAAATTTATAATAGAAGAGTACATACTGATTTTCAGAACTTTATACCACAATTGCCTTTGAAATTTTCAAAACTGAGGAAAACAAATAATCCCACACAATTTCAACTTCAACGTTCTGCAAGTTTTGGAAACAACAGAGATATGCTGATGTGAACATATAGTACTGGGTGTACGGGTTTTCCTGTAGTGTGTTGTTTCAATGACAGCTTGCATAATTGGTTAGTAGATTCATTTTTGAAGAATTCTGTACAAAGTTAAATGCTCTTAATGCTGTTTTGTGCTATCTTTCTGGAGTAGCTTCACTGAAACTTTTTTTGAATTAGGAGTCTTCTTTCCTGTCACTTTGTTGTATCTCTCCGTTCGCCAGGACCTAATGTCTCTTTTCACACCTGTCACCTGCCATTCTTGTTGTTATTGTTTTTGTCACTTTTTTGGCCAATCTAGTAGCAGTTTATGAACTGTCGATGACACGAGATAGTGTGAAATATGGCTATCGATGCACTAACACAGGTTATTGAGGTCAATGAAAATGACTAAAGCAGTACTTGAACTCAGATCAAGGGTCTTGGGAACGCATACAAGATTATTTGTTTTGTAAGCCACGCCCCCACCGCTTGTGAGCAGAAAATCTGAGCCACGCCCCTACAGGTGGGAGCGTATAAAAAGGATGGCATTGAGCAATAAAGCCTCAGTTTTCCATCTGTACCCTTCGTGATTGGGTGCGTCATCTTATGATTATTTCTAATTTCTATATTTCCGCCTTCTCGATTTGACAAAAAATAGACCTGTCAAATGGCTTCCCCACCGTCGAACAGTAGAGCCTATTGGCCATTCGCCACTGTTTAGCTCCAGCCATAGGTGAGTACTGTGGTTTAAATGATACTGTAGTTTTTAGGTTAAAGAGAGTTTAAATAAGATTACTGTACTCATCGGATAACTGTATAGGGTTACTATTGAAGAACTTAGATTTACGGTAACAAATACTCTAGGTCAATATTCTGGATTACTTGAATTATATTCCATTTTCCAGGCCCACCCTGTCTCCCGCCTTTCTGTGAAGAGTTCAAAATAATAAGGTGGACCTCGACGAACTGTACCCACCAAAGCCACGTTTCCTGGTCTTTTGTCACAAAGAGTGCTCTGCTAAACTTAGTAGGTAAACTTAGTTTTTCAAAAGTTGTAATCCCAGAAGCTTTGATCCAATTTTTCAAAAATTCCGAATTTCTTCAGGTTGGGCATCGGACCGGACTCTCGTGAAGTCAGGCCCTGTACAGGCTGTAAGAAGGCTCGCGTTCAGGCCACCGCATCCTTTGCCACGATCGACGATGCCTACGAATACCGGAACAACTTGATGAGGGTTAGTTTCAATACACAAATAATATTTGTTTCTCTCGAAAACTCTCACTTTAAGTTGACAGAGAGTCAAAACTCCAGGCCGGCAACGTGAGATTGATCACGGATAAAATCGATCAGCAGAAAAGAGCCTCTGTAAGTCTATTCATCTGAAAAAAACCGGAAAAAAGTGTGTGTTTTAGCTCGACCCAAACCATGTCCGACTGCCAGAGGTGTACAGCCGAGAGTCAGCTGGAAGGAACGGAGCAATGTTCCGCAGATGGGTTAGCAAATAGTTTCACTTTTTATGAAAAAAAAAATGGAACGTGATTTCAGCTGTTCTGGGACCCGGAGTTTCCAGCCACTCAGATGCCCGCCCACCAGAATTACATAAGTAATTTGAGAGTGTGGCACTACCAGCCGAATCCAAATGAGTGGACCATTGGAGACCAGAAAAAGAAGGAGAAACAAGGGAACGAGACCGAGAAAAAGTGAAGGCCGGTACTTCCTTTTTCATTACTTATAGTTCTTAAAAATGTTTCTCGAAAAAATTTCTCAGCTTGTTATCTATTCTATTTATCACTTTCCTACTGTTTTCGTTCCTTTTTTTGATCTCTTTCGCTGCCTACCTCTCTAAAGTCTGAAACCACTAAGACACTGAAATCTCAAAACTCTTATTTTTTAATTATTTGCAACTTGAAATTCTCATTCCGTTCATTGTAAAAAGTGTCTGGATTTGTGGAAACCTGAAACTTTTTTTAGAAACCCTTCTTTTAAATTTTTCATACAGCCACTTCCTTCCCAATTTGATCCCAATTTTTGTTAGTCTAGACATATTAATTCCAAAAATATTCATCATAATTCATCTCAACATTTCTTCGAATTTCTCATTTTTTCTGTAAGATTCTCGTTCAATTTCCATATTCTCCTCCACCCCCTCTTTCCTTTCTCCTTCCCCTCGACAACCTTTTTTTGTTTCCTCATTATATTCATATGTCATTTCTTTGTATATAATGACTATAATAAACCTTGATTAAAGTGTTAAATTCTGATTTGTCAATAATTTCTCATCCAAAAGTTTCAAGATTATTTGAGAAAATTCGTAAGCTTCGTAGTCACGTGTTCAATCGAAATACATCATAGTTTCATGTTTTGTCTCTCACTCCGTTTTGAGAATGTTGTCCTCTTGTTTTCTCACGAACTCAGAGATGAAAAGGTTCGCTCTTCACATCAGTTCCTATTCTTGATGAGATATACCTTAGGTCAGAGTTAGGAGGTTTTGTTTATTTTCAGAAACATTTTCGAGAATCTGAAATTGTTGATCTAGATTCTCAAACTCTGAAACTTATGGTACGGTTTTGGAGAAATGTTTTCTTGAATTTTTCAGCAGTTTTGATCGAACAGTTTAATTTCAAAAGATTTTGTCGGTACATCTAGTTTCTTAGACACCATTGTTGAAGTTATCAAAAAGAAAATAACATCTTTTTACTGAATCTGAAGTTCCTGATCTGAAAAATTCTCTTCATCTGGATATTATTGAATTAATTATTTGAAATACTTCCACACTTTCAAAAAAATCATCTTGAAGTTTGAAACTGCTTTTATCAAATTCCCAGTTCTTTTCGGATTTTCGATTTTCTCCCTCACTTCACCTGCGTTCCAATTCAATTTCGAACATTGAACTCCCCATTTTTCCCCCGTCCTCGACTAATAAAAAACTCATGTTCTTTTTTTCAGGCACTCGCCTTTCCTCCTCTTTCATTTTCTTCCAAATCTCTCCCCCCAACAACTATAAAAATAATCAGGTCTGCTCACGAAAAGGAGAGAGAGAGAGACCGCCTATTTCCTCTCTCCATCTTTCTATTAGGGTGAACGGAAAGTTTCCGCAAATCGGGGATTTTTTGAAGTAGAACAGATTTTTGAGTCTAGTTTTTTTCTTGATAGGTACCTATCAGCTAGGCATCATCATCGCCAAAATATCATTAGTATTGGTCACCTGCCTCAAAAGATACAGTTAGCTATAAAGGTCTTGGTCGGACCCTGTTTTTCAGAAAAGCACAGTTCCCAACAAGATTTTCTAAAATTTTTCAATTGAAAATACTTATGTCAACATGGGTACTACACATTTAAAAAATCATGAACAGATATCCACTCTCTGTCATTTTAGAGATAATTTAAAAATGGCTTGAAAATTCGACCAAAAATTGAAATTCCGTTAATTTCCGATTTTTTCATCAAACTTTCTTTTGAAACTTTTTGGTCCCCCCTTGTGTGCAAACAATCCGCACAATTCTAATTTCTAGCACCTCAATTGAAGAATTCTGAACAGCCTAAACTTGAGAGGTCTGATATATGAATTTCCGCGGAGAGTGGATATCTGGTCATGATTTTTTAAAGATGTAGTACACATCATCTTATGAGTATTTCGAATTAAAAAAATCGAGAAAATCTTGTTGGGAACTGTGCTTTTCTGAAAAACAGGGTCCGACCAAGACCCTTATAACTAAATGTATCTTTTGAGACATGCGACCAATACTGATGATATTTTGGCGGTGATGTTGCCTAGCTGGCAGGTACCTATCAAGAAAAAAACTAGACTCAAATATCTGTTCTACTGCAAAAATCCCCGATTTGCGGAAACTTTCCGTTCACCCTAATATTATTCCAAGCATTTCCCTCTTCAAATGACAAAGGAGCCAAAGTTGAGAAGTGATGAGTTTCTGGAGGCGTATGTTGGTGGGAGTTGTAGTATTTGTAGGAGTTTTAGTAATTGTAGCACTTGTAATATTTGTAGGAGCTGTAGTATTTGAGATTTTTGTAATGTTTCTAGGTTGTAATGTTTGTAGGAGTTTTAGTCTTTGTAGTATTTGTAGTTTTTGGAGTATTTATTTAATTGATTGCTTTTGAAATCCCAAGTCCGTTGTGTTTGTCATCTTTACATCCGACACAGGAAGCTTCTTGAAATAACTTATCACTTGCATTTGTAGTTTGTAGTTTGTAATTTGTAGCTTCTACCTCCAATTTTTTAGAACCCGAAAAACCGTTCCTCGTTGCCTAACGAGCCAAAGCAAGTTGTACATCCAATAGGCGATTTTTACAACAAAACGCATAGAACATCAGCGTCTCCTATCGAAACTGAGAATGAAAAAAATGATGATTTATATATAATAATGAATCTCGTTTTCAATCATATTCTTCTATTCGAAAAAAAAATGAGAGTGGAATTTTTGTTCGACGGGAAAATGCTTGATGAGAGCGTGACTCTAACTCCGTTCTAGTTAAGTTTACAATAGTAGGGAGGAATATAAGAAGTGCATAATATAAGACGCATATAGAAAAAGCAACATTAAAAATTGTGAAAGTGAATTAAAAGTTCGTTCATGTCTCCTCGCATGTTGGTCTACAATCTTCAAACAAGATAGGACTGAGTTCTTGCTCAGCCTGAGGTTCCCAAGTTGTATGGACAGAGTTGCTATCAAAAGGACTCTCAGTTGTTTGACCAGCGTTCGATGAGCTTGCTTTCGAGTTGTCTTTGTCGTCCCATTTGAGCCGTTTGCACTTGTTTGTTGAACTGGAATGAAATATTGTTCATGAGCATTTGGCTTCATTGGTTTTTTGTGAATTCCTATGGAGTTTGTTCAAGTTTTCTATAAATCTTCTTGCCAAACAGTTTCACTTTAGACTAGCAATTTCAAGCCTAGCAAAGAAACTTACTCTTCCGAAGCAATCCATTTTGCAGGATTCACAGATGAATTTTGTCTGATTCCATCGTTCTCCTCATGTATCAACTTTTCACTTCTCTCGTATGCGTCTTCCTTAGTCACTGAATCGATTCTAGTTTTGGAGTTGAGTGAATCATCGCCTGCTGTGGTGCTCTTTTCAAACAAGATGGGGCTGAGTTCTTGCTCCTCCTGCGGTTTCCAACTTATAAGAGCGGATTTGCTACTGGGAAGCCCCTCAGTTGTTTGAACATTGTTGGATGAGCTAGCTCCAGAGTCGTCTTTAACGTCCCATATGAAGCGTTTGCGCTTTGTTGAACTGAAATGAAGTATTTCGTAAATCTATCTATGAGTTACTGGTTTTTCGTGAACTGCTATGAGTTTTGTTCAAGTTTTATATGAATCTAAACGGTTCTACTTTGGACTAGCAAACTCAAAATGTACAAAAAACTTACTCTTCAAAAGCGATCTGTTTTGCAGGTTTCACAGATAAATTTATTCTGAGTCCATCTTTTTTGCTTTTCCCGTCTGCGTCCTCCTCAGTCGCATTCAGAGGTTTTTGTGGCAAAAACTGTTGGACTGTGACACTGTGTAGCACTGCATCGATTCTAGCCTTGAAATAAAGGAATTCCGGCTGATTGTAATCTTTTGGAATGATTGTAATTCCTCTGTTGCGCCCCATACCATCGCCACCATGAATGGTCAACGTGTGCACAAGACTTCCGTTGACATATCCATGAACATTTTGGAGAGCCACGAAATCGCCGGACTAGAAATTGATAGAATTTAGAGAAAACTGTCGGAACCCTTTCATTTTACCTTGACTGAATCCAAGACGGATATATGTTCATCATAGACGACGATCTCCAACAGACACTCTCTTCCCAATTTTTCAACAGCATTTGCGATGCGTGGGTCTGGTGAAACGATGTACTCCTTGAAACAATCCTGATTAACACGGAACAGTCTTGATTCCACTTCCATGGCTCTGAAAAACATACTTTCAAAAAAAAAAAAAAAAAACAGGAAAATAAAGATTCTCACTTGTTAGCAGGTCCGAACTTGGTTCCTCTCCAACATTTCAAAACATAAGTGCCTCTTTGGGTTAGAACAACCGAATGGACTTGAGCAATCAAGTCCATATACCGGCGCCATTGCAGATAATACGTCTCATCATTGAATTTGTGGCCATCCTTGATTCGCCTAAAGTCTGATGCAGATAATTTGGTTTCCATGCTGAAATTCAAATTTTTGGTTTCAATTGGGTCGAAGGAGGCCTGTCAATATAAAGTTGTATATAAGATTGTTATACCATCGCATAGAGCTTGGCAAAATAAATTGGAAATTCTTTTGGAGGTATGGCTGGAAATGTCATTTTTGACTTGATTAGGTACGTGAAAAGTTTTTTTTCCAGTGCAATGTTCCATTATTTTTCACACTGTTTATTATTGTTGTCTTTACTTGAATTGAGAAGTGTTGTATAGAAAATTGCTACTAACTCGAAAACCGTTGTTTAGAAATGAAAACAATCAACTACAAGGTTGTTCAACATACAATTTATGACAACTCTCCAGTACATCACTTTTATCCAGAACTCATGGATATTCAGTTATGAGCCTCTGAAGTACAGATTGTGTACTATTTTATACTATATCAGAAAAAAGTAATCAGTGAAATTAATTGCAGAATCGTTTACATGAAGTTTTAGGGAAAAAAATTTGATTAACACTTTTGGTCATACTTCAACGGTATCTGTACTTTAGTAGCTCATAACTGTATAGCCAGAAGTTTTGAACAAAAATGGTGTATTGAAAAGTTGTCATAACTTGCATGCTGAACAACTTTGTACTTGAGAGTTTTTGTTTTGTATTTACGGGTTTTGAGTAAGGAGCAACTTTCTAACGGGTACTTGTGAAATCGAATGAAAACAACGAAAATGAACGAACATTTTCGATGAATTTCGTCAATATCCATCCGATGGTATAAAAATCTCATTACAACTTTTTACTGACAGGCCTACTTCAAAACCGCAATATTCAGTAGAAAAAATGACGAGAAAAGGGGAAACTTGATACAATTCGTATAGAAAAAAAAGTTTCTTTTTTTCAAATTTATATTGAAAGTTCTACTGAAAAGAGAGCAAAATGAGGTTGGACGAGAAAATTCAAATATAAAAAACGAGAAAGAGAGAGATGTAGAATATTAAAAAGTGAAGAGAAGAAATATGGTTGTCCAGAAGAAAAACAGAAAAAAGGGAAAGTTCAAGGTCAGCCGTTCGCACTCTCCAGACAAAGAACAACAAAAAGTGATCAGTATAATTCAAATAAAAAAAGAGGTTTTCAGGAAAGAAAAGTAAGGCTGGATGTTGAAAAAGTGAAAAGGCAAATCTAGAAAAAGAGAGTCTCATTAATAAAAGATAATGATGACTGTCATCATATAAACACTTGTTGTGTTCTGCATCGCATTGAGAGTTTAGGGCAATGATATCATTTCTTCTTGAACGGAAAAATGAACTCTGAAATCGAAAATTATTTGGCAACTGCAATATGATTGGAGAAATTCCCGACACTTCATACCACCGAAAAATACCTCGCAGGGCTCAAAAATAAGTTCGAAATGCGTAATTTTTCCGAAAAATTCTGGCTCGCCGACAATTTTCCATTAATTTGGGGTCCAATAGGAGTTTCACTTTTGCGTGTTGCGAAACTGTTTGGGACGCCTAAACTTGCAATGTTTTCTTGCGATATCCCAATGATACCAATTCTTCGGAGCTGAATTCATCGAATCTAGTTTTTGTTCAAACTAGTCCTGCAACTTGATGAACAGTTGGACACACTCATCATCTCAGATCTCGTTGATGATTCGAGTTAAAATCAGGAGTAAAACTCGCATGTTAGCTCCTACAACATCGAATCTTATATTGATTTAACGCATGTTTCTTTGGGCTTGAACTTTTCTCGTAGACATACATTTTGATAGCGCGAAGGCTACCTAGCCCTGTAAGTCGAGCTGTTGGCTGGGAGTTTAGCTAGCGGATTCAAGCCGTCAAGTCTGCAAAAAAAGTTATTCATTTTTATTGACAGTTGATGCACACCATGAAACGCTAAAAACAACAACATTGCAGCAAATTGAGGCGGTTTGTTGCAATTCGGATGGACACGTGATTTTCTGTGTAACAGCAAAATCGAGATTTCGATCGAGTTATAACCCCTTCCTGGTCAGAGTTTTCATGAATTATTGTTAGTGTGACTCCATGACGGGACTGCGTTTTTCAAGCAATGGGAACATCTTTGTTTATTATCGCTGTGATTGAAATCCGTTTAATTCGACCCTACAATATGAAAATGAGTTATTGAACGTGTGATCGTTGATTTTGATGTGTGAAGGAGAGTGGTATTCTGAGAATTTTACTGAGATTGCTTTGGTTGATAGCTCTGGTGTGTATAAGCTTTACTTTAGCCTGGTCTGACAGCTCATCAATGTCATCATCGATTGCTAAACACTCCTTAAAACGCGTTACGGCACTGCTTGTCCCCAAAAGCCTGGTGCCTTTACACTCTTGAAAAAAATACATGAGTCCACTCCTTCAACATATGACTAATTGTTTTGAAAAACTCAAAACTAAAAGATTCTGGTGACTAATTCTGACGTTTTAGACAAATTGTTATTCATGAGTCACCGGAAGAGCTTGTTTTTGTGTTGCTTTCTTTCATAATTTTCTAATTCAAGTTTTTCATCTCTGATTTTTTTTCTCAGCGTTTCTCTGTTCTCTCTCTCCCTCAATTTTGTTCCGATTTCCGTTCATTCTTCTACGATACAGCACCAAATGATGGACTCGCTATTAATCAACTGAATAATATCGTTGTTCATTCATTCTGACTCTTCAGATAAGGGGTCTTCACTGATTATTTTTAATTTATATGGTAAGTTGGCATTCAGTAATAAAAATCATAATGTATTTCCAAATATTGATTTTCAGGCACTGGAACTCATCATCAACTTCAATGGGCAGCTTCAAGTCACAAAAAAGAAGGAGATGGCGCAAAAAACTATATCAGGGTGAGAGAAAAATGTCTTAAATTGAAAGACACATATAGGGTTAAGCCACTCCAACTACACAAGAAATGGAAACCTTTTTTTGAGATCCTCGGAAGTACAGTCGACCATCAGTAGACTTCACCGACTGATTAGAGAATATCGATTATTACCTAACCTTGTCATTCTTTACCATTTCTTTTCAGATCCAAATCAGCACATGCTTTTGATGAAAAATGCACAAGCAACGTACTACCACGACAATTCGGGAGAAGTTCAGCCAGTGGAGGATTGAAAGCGGATATCGGAACTTTTAATTTATTAATTTTTATTATTTTCATTCTCCTCTTACTATCACTTTAATTTGTTCTTTTCCTAATCATTACTGTTGAAAAAAACTTTGTGATGCATGTTTTATTTCAGTTGGAATAAAGCTCTCCATCAACAATATTTGGTTCAAGAAAGATTTTGATTGGACTTATCCGGGTCTAGGGAAAATCTACTATTTCGGAAGTGCCTCAACTATGTTTGAAATACTAGTTTTCTCACTTTTCTCAAAAATTCTCTTTAATGGGGGTCATTTTCACGATGATTTTCAAATTTTGAAATTTCACTCGAAAAAGTCTCTTAAAACAAACATCCAAAACAGAGGGACATATTGAGTTGTAAAAATCAACAACTTCTTACTCTTCCCGATACACAGAATGAACCATGTGTCCACAATGTGCGCGTCATCCGTGAATACCGCCACGGCAGAATGCACACTTTTCTTTTTATTTTTCCACGTGACACGTTTTTTGAGTTTTTTTTTCCGAAATTTCCATTGTTTTTCTCAATTTTTTTTATTCGATCTTGTAAAGTTCGTAATTTTACATCCTAAGATCTTTTGTTTTGCAGATATCGATGCCGAACAACCTCTGGAAAAGCGATTGGAAAATTTTCGTGACGCGACTAGCAAAATGAAAGCCACAGAACATTCTACTGAGTTTTCCGACCAGAAAACAACAATAATCACCAGCACAATGGTTCAAAAAACGATTCAAAGTGGAATGTTGAGCAAAATAACGATGGGTTTTCGAATGGGAGCCAGGTCAAAAAGTATGTGGCATTTTTCACTCCAAACAAGAAAAATGTGAGTTTTTTTTCGAATTTCAGAAAAAACAGATGATAAATTCGATGATTATGAGATAATGTTTTCATTTTCCTTATTGCAGGTTGATTCGAATGAATGGAACACAATTGAACGATGAATTTGAAACGAGCTATTCATGCAACCTTCAAATTCGAGCACACAACCGTTCAAATGAAAATTTAAAGCAAAATCAGTAATGAGAAGAGATCGAGTGGCTTGAGAGACAATACGAAAAGCCGATTCGAGTGAGGAAGTAGTCGATCCAACAGCGGAAGACAGATGAAACCACGCTGAACTGATCAATTTGATGAGAACGTGTGCGCTTCGCAAAATCTACAAAAAAAACGGTCAGATGAGGAACTCAAGTCAAAACAATCATTGAAAAGGTAATAACATCATAAACAATATGTGAAATGACTTCAAGCAAACATTGAACGATTTGACGGCGGAAACCTGATGAAAATTACAAAAGAAGCCGGATATTCCTTGAGAAAAGTGAGTTTTCACTTGAACATTGATCAAGGAAGAATAAGTTATATTTATAACATTTTGAAACTGCTTTTCAGACTATAGATTCAAAAAAAGAAGTCATTTGCCGAATCTCCCGGAAGCGAACGTTCTCAGTGCCCCGACAACAAGGATAATTCGTGATGAATTGAATTAGCATTCGATTTTTGCAGCAGTCGCAATCTCTCATTCGAATGTCCTATCGGAATTGTATCATCATAGTGGTGAAAACTAAACGATTTGCCTCAAAATCACGATATTTTGACCGGAATCGAGACCAACAATCCCCACTGTTGCGACATTGAACAATTTTTTCATGATTCAGCCAACCCAACTAGATGTGGACCACTCAACAAGCAGTTCTCGCTTATGACATGCGGTTTCTTCGGAAACCACATGACAACAGTCCTTATGATGATCATGGTACTATTTGTAGTACTATAGTACTATTTGTGTTGGTAAAATTTGCTTTGACGTCAGAAGAAAACAGTTAATTCAATGAATTGATATGATGTCGTTTCATGGAAGTTTGGATCGGAGCATTCAACAAACTTAGTGTTCTTCGGATTCTTCCAACCTCTTGGCTATTGTCTTCAATGACTTGGTCCCCATGAGGTATCTACACCCCTTCTAATGTTTGCGCAAGTAGAACACAAACCCCGCGGAGAGAATGTATACGTAATCTTATCGGTCATCTCAAATTGCTGTCTTGTCGCTCCTTACCTCTCGTTCTTTCTATCTTCTCGATTCTTATCGGTTTCTTATGCAACAGCAACACATGCGAAGGTTGTTTACGGCACACTGACCAACATATACACCTGGAGAAGGTTTTCCTTCTTCCTTCATCTCTTATTTTCCTTTTGCATTTCAATTACTTATATCCTTTGCTGCCAGCCGAAAAAGTGGAAAAGAGAAACCGGAATATGCTAGTAAGGATTTCTGGTCAGACTGTTTGCAAAGTTATATAACTTCAGATTGATGAGGTCGGATGACAACAGAAGCAATACGAAAACGAATAAAAGCCGTCCAAAGTCAAGCCAAATTGGAACAAATCCTATGATAGATTCGAAGAATATCATGAAGAAAATGTGAACAAGCTGAATTGAAAGCAGATGAGGAAACTCTGAAATTGTTACTGTGTTCACAGCAAACCATGCAGAACCATTTCATCTTTATCATTAATTAAATGCCTGATGAAAATTGTTGTCTCGAATTCGCCAACTGATTGGGTAGTTGAGACTATTCGTCAGTACATATACTGAAGAATCATTTTTTCCGTTTGATTTGTTGGTAGAGAGACAAGAGCAACTTTTTCGCTGTCAGATTCAAAAACGTCTTTGTTTCTGGAATTTCAGAGCGCTCTTATTGCAAAAATGCTGAAACTGGGTAAGACAACTAACCAACTGACCAGTGAAAAAACTGGAAAAGATATGCGATGATTCTTTTTTGTCAGCGTGTTCGCAAGTACTGACTAATTTTTTTTGTTAAAAATGAGCATGAAACCCTTTTATAATTTTCAAAGTCTTCTCTCCCATTTGAAATATTTCGGCGCTTCATTAAATGTGACGAGGTTATACGATTGATATACTGTTGTGCAGGTCAGACGATTCTTTACATGTTTCCACGTTTTTAAAGTTGTATATATTTATTCCATTCGGTGAATTCTTTTGTTTTACATATGCTGATCACCTGTCCATCTTCTTCGTCTTCACCGGCCTCAAGAAACCCCTTTCTCTTACTCAAGGACCACCTTTATTCGTTCTTCGGTTTCTGTTCCTTGTCATCGGCCCACCATACCCGTTTTTACCGTTGCCTTCTCATTGCCATTACATACAGACACGTCTTCACCGGTCTCAAGTACCTCTTCTCCAACACACAGAGACTACTGTTATCCGTTCTTTGGTTCCCTCTTCTTTTCTCCGGCCAATCTCATTCGTCTTTATGGATTCCTTCCTCTTGCTTGCCTTCACATACACAGGGACCATCGTTCTTCTATGCGTATTGATTAACCTGTTTGGCTGGTGTGCAACAGCAAGACAATTTCTTTCTCAACTGTCTGCGTCTCTCCTCGAATTTCATGTTTTCACGTTTGTTTCAAGTCGTTTTCCTTGATTTTCAGCAATGAACTGGGAACGGTTTTTCCGAAAAATGAGTAGTTCGTACTACTACAATGAAATTGACACCAAGTTTCGTTCGTTTCAGTTAATGACTCCTTCAAAAACTTATCTTCAAAATTTCACTGTTTGAAATATTTATAGATTATCATTTTGCAGACTTGTACGGAACAATGTTCAAGTGGAAATTATGTGAAGCGTCGAGTGAGGCTGAAAACCAGTAAAACGATCAGAGTTGACAGAAGTTGGCAAGGAAAGGTAATTCGAATAATATATGAAAAGTGACGCATGAAAACATAATTTTTGTTTTAGCTAATGGAAATCGAAAGGTTCGTAATGAACAATCCAGCCATTATTCAAACAAAAATGAAAGCTTTGGAAACCTGTGAACACAAACTGAAGACCAAGATCAAACTCGTAAGATGGGCGTAAAAGAAACGTGGACCAAAACGATCAGGACGCGCTCATAACAGACAGTTCGAACAACTGGGAATGTTGTGATCACACTAATTTGACGACATTTTACGTGATATTGAAGAACAGTCATCGATGATTTAACGCTGTCTGATAATGAATCTGCACTGACAACGTAAGCTCCAATTCTCATTTTTCCTTCATAAACATGTTTGTATGGTTTCAGGTAACTGACATCACAAACCTTGCATCGAGAAGTTTATCGAATGAACGGAAAGAGCCACATATAAGGCAAATCCGTAGATCATTTGACTATCTCAGAACAAGAAGAACGTTTCGGAAAAGTTGAAGAGCCGAATTGCAACAACACAGTTGACCTATTACCACTGCCTCTATCTGTTGAATAAAGGGAGTGCAATATCTGCAATGAATAACCATTTGGATCCACAGTCATGTCTAATGTTGCTGTCACGGGAACGAGAAGGATTGGCCAATGAATCCTACAAAATGTCAATGCAGGATTGTTCAAAATTGTCCTGTATTGGGAACGGCAACATTTTTGGGCAAACAACTCAAAATCGAGTATTAGTGTTAATTGAAGCAACCGAATTCCTGCCATGGCAGTAACAACACGATTTGAGAACTTTCAATCAAAATTATTTGGCTGCCTGCAGTGTGAATTCAAAAAGATGGTTGGCACAATAGGAAAAATCCAAACACAACAATTGTAACACGAAGAAAGAAGAAATGAGGAGAGCGTTGACATCGGAGGGAGGATCACGATTGTTGAGCTGCGGATACCGGGACTATAGTGAAAGTTTCACGAAATTTTGCAAGCTGTGGCATAGCCAAAAATACACTTGATGACAATAGACAAGACGGCAGGACTTGCAGACACCAATGTAGTTTCGGTACCAATTTCTGTGTGCTCGAGGATGACACTGAAACATGAATTTTATCTGGAATTCCACACGAAAACATCAAAAATGGTGAGAATCCAGCAGTGATGATAACAATTCGATTATTTTGGATTGTTTTCAGATCTGATGTCCTACTACAACAGCAAAATGAAGTCAACGACTAGCTGTGGAACCAGTGAGCGAGAATAAAAGCCGATGCAATAACTGCAACACATCAACAGCAGGAAGAATATTGCCACGAGGACCGCCTTCGAAACGCTGCAACTTTTGAAGAAACTCAACTAGAGTCACTGGAAACTCGTTGAACGTCTAAATGATTAGACACATTACGGAAAGTGCCTCGCTTGAGACATAGCATTATCTGTCGACTGTTGAAGTTCATAGTCAGACAGTTGTTCCAACTAACTACTAACAGTGCCGACTTTAATCAATTTTTTCCCAACGACCCTCATGATATGAAAAATCATGCATCAAAGCAACTTGACATTTGGACAGACTAGCAACCCCGAAACCATAGGAAAATGCAGCTAGTACAAGAATTCAGGTTGTTCAACCATGTCTACACTTGAAGGAGCAGAACCACTCGTTTGTAGAATCACGCTTGTGAAACAATGTATGTCAACTAACCCAGCCACAAAACTGAAAACTCATGAAACAGAAAAATTGCGAGAAGGACCAATAATAGGTGATCCATACTGGTTTCCGTTTGTTCCGTTATACCAATTAATTTCAGGAAAAGGTCATGCTGAGACTGACGTAAACAGTGGCAATAAAGCTACCTACAATCCATGTATAAACGGGCGTACTCAACAACATTCAATGAGGACATTCGACGAAATTTTGTGATAAAAAATGACGGTTCACTAGCAACTTTGTCAGATGAACACAAAACCACCAATAGAGGAGAGCAATCACCATGGTATCGTGGTATATGGCAAAAACCAACAACACATGTATCAAAAGTAGGTGATCGTTCAATTTAAAACATTTGAAAACTCAATGTGATTTTTTACAGGTAGTACCCGTAATTGGACTATAAACGACAGTATATGGTCACCGCTATCTATAGCTTTGCCATCAACAGTGTCAAATGAAGCGAACGAACACTTTTTTGCTGCGAATACTGAGATTATAGCTAAAGATTCATGAGCTTCTGCAAATAGTGGAATAGCCGAAAATACGATTGATGACAATAAAGAGGACTGCAAGACTACCAGACAACAACGTCTTTTCGATGTCAGTTGCTGAGTGCGAAGATGTCACTGAAATATGAATTGCATCTGGAATTCCACACGAAATCCAAAATGGTGAGTATCCAGCAGTGATGATAACAGTTCAATTATTTTGGAGCGTTTTCAGAGCTGGCGTCCTACTACCAAAGCAGAATCAAGTTAACCACGAGCTGTTGAACCAGTGAGCGAAGGAGGATAGGAAATATTTTCACATGGGCGGCCTTCGAAACGTTGCAACTCTTGAAAGTCTCAACCAAAGCCAATGGAAACTAGTTGGACGTCTTAGTAAGCAGTCACATCACGGAGAATGTCTCGCCTGGCACATAACATTCCATCTACTCTTGCCGAAGGTGAAGGACTACGCGTAGAAACAAGAATGTCGAGGCTACTAACAACCGGTGGAACCAGTTTTCTGACTGATAGGCTTGATTTTCACGGTGTCATTTTGGTAAGAATTTTGACAAAATCATACATTCAGCACAACATCACTTTCGAGAAAGATGTCTTCACCGGGAAACAGTGCACAATGCCGATTGCTGATGGCCCAAAAAGTTCGTTACTTATGAGGTGTAGTCATGGCAAGTAGATGTTTAGTAGGTCAAACATTAGCTGTAAGACAATAGCCTTATCAAGAGAAGGTGCGAAGTTAACAAAAACTTTTCATACATGTCTTTATTTCAACTGAATGAATTGTCAAGACTCTCCAAGTTGTTCAAATTGAGGGTGTCTTTTCCGTTTGTTTTGTTGAACTTCAGACAAAATGATAAATAAAGTTGAGTTTTTAGCTAATAATATATGATTCATCAACTATGAGAACTTGCAAAGTTACATGTTTTATTCTAGAATAAAATATGAGAACGAAAACTGGAACTAAACTTAAACTTTTCTTGAAAAAGACGGCGATGACGTGAAACCCGTTTAGCACTGCCCTTGAAAGAACAGAAATTACAAAAACAACGGGATGAAACTAGAACAACTCAAGAAATGAACTTTTTGGACTTTTGCTGAGCGCTTTTGGCCTGGCTCTCGTTCCCTTCTCCGTGATTGACAGTAGATGCTTCTAAATTATATCATGAGGGTCAAAAAAAAAGAAAATCACAACTTACGGCGAGATAAATTGTGTGCGAATTCTTTTCGTGCATGTTTTGCAATCAACTGCTCTCTTACACTCAATCCATCTGGCGTCGAAGGATTTTGACATCCTTGAGCTGGGATTAAAATAGTTGAAACAGGTGGAGAGGCCCAGGAAAATAATGATGGCCTTCCTTGTATTTCTTCTCACACTGCCACGATTTTCATCCTCTCAATGATAGCGTCCGAAAAAAGCGGGCCAGCATTTCAACGCACCCCACAATCGAAGAATTCCATAGCGCGACAGTAGCGTGTGTGACGGAGTTGTGGACATTCTGCACTCAAATAAAACTGCTTGATAGTTCTTTAAAATTAAAAGCATGCACAATATGTTGAACTCAAATTAGTTAATCAGATGTACTATCTAGCTACCACTTATAATTCAAAATTAGGGCCGATAACGCGAGAATTCGATATTATTCACTTATGAACAATTAGTAGGATACAAAAAAAAATGTGAGCTTACAAAGCGCAATCGACGACAGAAATACTGCAAAATCAGAAAGTGTTTAGTCAGAAGTATGTGGCAGCAAAAGCTCATATTGAATGACCTCAAGATCTCACAGGCACACTGCCCCACCCGGTTGTTTTTGCCCAACTAATGTATAAAATTCTCATCATTGAAAAAAAAATTTGCCATCTAGATTGCAAAATCATTTGTATATAGTGATTGATAGCTGCAAAAACCACCGTTGGGTCTCGTGACGGGTGCACAAACTAGTGATGATTTGGTTTCACAATAATAACTCCAAAATGGGACAGATCTCACAAGTGATAGGCCTTGACAAACATTCACCATGCTTTTTTTTTCGAAAAACTCTATTTTGAGTGGTGTTGCTTAGCGCTTGTTGCTATCAAAATCCAAATATGAGAAATCGAGATGACACAACTATTCACAAGGGTTTTAGAGCAATTGGGACGTTCGATGAGGCTCTCGGATCAGTTTTTTCTGATAATCGACTTTATTATGATGAATGAACAAGCAAAATCGGTACCCTGATAGAATTTGAATCCTGTAGCTCATCCTCATCACTTATATTCTCCTCCAGTCATCCAAAGTACAGTGGTGAATAAAGCTTTTGAATGTATGAGCTCTTTCAAACGTGCAGCCTGGAATGCAGTGTTGATTGAAATGCTTTCCATAATACGTGTCATAATTTTTGAAAAACAATAAAGCAATTTGACTGTGCATTAGCGAGATTTATTGAATACTGCCTGGATTCACATTTGTCTTTTCATTGTTGATTGGGATTCGAGTCAGAAGTCGGAAAAACGAAGAAAAGTGGTAAACTTTCACTAATGGAGTAACCTACATATTTGATCACGAGTTAATTTTCTGCTCACTTAAAATCAGTACATAATTTTTTCTCTATACCAACAAATCAAACAGAAAAAATAATCCTACAACATGAGAATGGCGGATCATCTTATCTACTCAATCGATTGGTGAATTTGAGACAAGATATTACTGATTATGCGCATGGTGGATGATCTTATCTTTTCAATCAACTGATCAATGGGAAAACAATTCTCTGATTTGTCAGAATAGTCATCTCTCGAGTTTACAATTGTTCAAATTTGGCGCTGACGCATGTTCATTTTTTTTTAAACAATCTAGTCTTATAGTTCATACCTTTTTTTGAATCTCATCTAACGATTTTGATGATGTACCAGGGGGAGAAACGCCTTGATCGTCATCATCCGAGATTTCCACCATATTTTCAGCTGATGTTTCCCTCGATTTGCTCCGCTTGTTTGCACGAAGACGTAGTCTTCTCAGAAAATAAATTCCACTTCCTTCATCATTCAAGTTTTCTTCCCCACTTTCAGACGATCGTCCAGACTTGATAAACTTGGCGAGTTGTTTGCCCGAAGATGGAGCACTCCTGGAAAAGGTGTCTCTGTATCTTCATCATGAAAGGTTTCTGCAATACCTTCAGCGGATTTTTCTTTAGACACATTTCCTTCAACTGGGTAACCGCACCCATTAAAAACATTCGAAGGTTTTGAAATGTCGTCTTCCCGAATTCGTAGAGCTCCAAAAGAAGGCATTTCTTTGCAGTCATCATCAAGTGCTTCAGACGATATATCGCTCAAAAAATCTTCTAGGACTGGTGGCACACGATAATCGACACTCGAACACCTTTCCCGACGTTTCATTTTTTTCAGGCGAGATCGTTCCTCATCTTTGTTCTCACTTCCCCATGATTTGTCCAGAAAAGAGCTCGGCTTCCGAGAAAACTTCGATGGATTCTTCCCAAGATTTTGATCTTCTCCAGCAACATATATCGGTTGTTTTGAAAAGCGTTAAATAAGCCTAACTGAATGAATGTTTATCAGTTCAATTCATACATTCTATTAGTTAGAAAATGTTTGATAACTCTGATAAGCTGCTCTGGGCCCATTGTATCAAGTGCGTTTATGGCAAAGGTTTTACAAAACCCGTTCCTGTTTCGTAACCCGTTTTGGAACTTTTCATAACAAATTCAAGTTTACCTCTTGATTTTTGACAGCAGCCGATCCACTTAAAAGTCCTTCTTGAGATTGTGGAAGCATTGAATCCATGTCTGCCCCCCCCCCTAAGGTGGCTGCTAAACGATTCCATAGATTAGAAGCGTCTAGGAACTATTAGAGAAGTTCGAATGGAAGAAATTACACTGATAAGCCGTAAGGGTCTACAGAATACAACTAATTCAATTTCACTGGATTTTGTTTCGAAGTAAAATAGGTTTATATATTATTATAATGAGTAATTTTCGTTTTGAGTGACTACAGGGTCCGCCAAAATTTCGTGCACTACTTCCAGAACATATAAAACTAGAAGTCGAGATCCTATTGAGCTGAGAATCAACCAAAATGATTTTTGTATGCTATCAAACATGAGAATGAAATTTTATCTAATTTGAACAACATTTACGCCAATGGCGAACGCCCCCGTCAAGTGAAAGATGTGAGCGTGACACGGTGATGTTTCTTGGTTTCTTGCAGTGTGATGGCCAGACGGTTTTTTCTAAAACTCTCGAAATTATTTTAAATACTTTTTGTCACGTGTTTTTTAAAAATCCTGTTGTTGAATTGCCTACCAGGGATTTTTACAGAGCTTTAGAGAGCATCGAATTTAACGTAGTTAACTCTTTGAAACGGCCCAAATGTGAGCTTTTTGACGAAAAGTGGTTTTCAGGCCGTTTTCAATTTTTAAACAATTTCAAAATTATTGTTAACAATAACTGTGGTTCAATAAAACATTCGGAAAGCCTAATCCTTATCATAAGAAGTTGCTAGATTGTTCTTACACAGTTTTGAAGCAAAAAAACCACATTGTCCTCTAACGCCAATGTATCATTTGTAATCAGAATTTCCAAGGCTCTAAAGTTTTTTCACTTGATTTCCAAATAATTCTGATCGTTTTGAAACTAAAATCATCAGAAACGGGTAGTCCATCGGCTCGAAAAATCATTTTTCTAAAGCAATGGATAGTGCCGTGCCGCGCTCTCATCAACCACTCGACGGGACCGTAAGCCATGAGCGTCAATGTTGTCCAAATTCGATAAAAATTTAATCTCATGTTTGATAGCATACAAACATTAATCTGGTTGATTCTCAGCTCAATAGCAGCTTGATTTCTGATTTTATATGCTCTTGAAGTAGTGCACGAACTTTTGGCGGACCCTGTAAATAGGAATGCCAAATAAAATGAGGAATGATTACAATAAGTGAGATAGTTTCATTGTTCTTTGTTCTTTGGTTATATAAGTGTTTTTTGGTTATAATGAGGGTTGAGGGACAGTGATATGGGAGAATATAACAGTCAATAGGTTTCGAGAAGTCGTATTTTGGGAAGATGAGAAGAAAAAACCGAGAAAAAGTGTTTGAGAGGGGTAGAGAGAGAGAGAGACAACTGGAGAATAAAGACGAAAACGAGGAAAGGAAAATCAAAAAATAGAGAAATATCAATGGAATATTTTAAAGAAGCTCAAGTGGAGTTAGAGAATTATGACAATGCTTTTCTTTTAATAGTGCCATCGGTTCTGGTAGATGTTCTCTTTTGGATTCTGAAAAATATCTCTGAAGTCTTGCGAGAATCCTCATTTTCCTTATGTTTTTCATCTGAAAACTTACACTTTTCTAACCTCTTTTTCAATTTTATATCGATTGTTTGGATGGAACATTGAGGTGGGATCAGCAGAAGATACCAGCGGAAAAGTAAATGGTTTCGATTCTTGCTCAATAATTCCGATCTGGAAAGTACAAATATTGTAAATGATTCAACTCAAAAAATATATGATCTATCTGAAACAAACAATTCAATTGTTGTTCGAGTTCAAGAATGCATTTGAGGCAAGATACGGGTTTTCAAAGCTAGAAAAATACATCTTCGCGGATTCATATCATGATATTTTTCTTCAATTTCAATTATTGCGATTCCGGTGAAAAAAAAACGTGAGAATGGATCCGCGAGACTGTATTTTTCAAAGTTTTTGAGCCCGTTTCTCGCTACAAATCTGTTTTGTGATACTAATTCAAACAGATCAGATATCCGCACCACTTTCTGAACCTATTCATGTGAAAAATATATGTATTTTTTGGATTGTAACACTCATACCTAATCCATTTTTTCCAGCTTTTCCCGGATTTATAAAAAAAAGATTCCTACCTCTTCGGAGCTTTCGAGAGCCAACTTCTTCTTAATTATTCCGCTCTTCTGGGAAGACAGTGGCGATCGAGCCCTTTTAGCAGTAGATCCAGTGCGCTCTTTGGAGGATTCACGCGGACCAAGCAGAGTAGTTGGAGCAATTTTTAATCCGCCAGGCTTATCAGATTTTGCATATGAAGTTCTACTAGGATTCATCTTGGCTCGGGCAGACTGAAAATGTGGTTTTTTGGTTGGAAATTTTGAGAATACTTTTGAGAAAATAGTTATAAACTCGTGGTAAATTGCTAGCATAAGAAAAAACGCAAGAGAAGAGCTGCGTATCTCATGTGATTTGGCCCCGATATTCTTAAGACCTGCTTTTTCTACTGGAAGCACATTCATCTTGTCTAATGGTACAGCGAGTGGTGGACTGCGATATACCTCAAACCATTCCTGTGGGCTGTTTGGAGCATCTGATTGGCCGGAACAGAGATGTGATGAGCGTGGATCAGCTTCTTGACGTGGAGATGAACGATCATGCAAATTTGCAACATTTGGACCCAATCTCTGAAAAACTACCTAATACGAAATGTTGAAAAATACTCTGAGAAAAACGTTTTCCGGAGAAAATTAAATTTGGAAAAGAACGATTGCCGATTTTTCAAGGTTCGCATACCTCTGTTGGTTCTTCCACATGAAGCATGGGATTAGTTTCAGCTGAGAAGTCCGAAGCGGGAGATAAAGGGCCAGAAAGAGTTTCTGATCCGTCTCGAGCTGAAGCAAGAAACTCTGGCAAATTTTCAAGATAGAAGATCCGCTTTGGCGACTTCTTGGATTCAACCTGAAAGGTTTCTGACTAAAAAAGACATTGAAAAAATTTTGCTGTTCTTGTAAGATGGTATACTTTCCGAAAAACACAAAGTATCACGAAAGCAGCCACCAACTTCAAAAATTGCACGCACCTGTTTCATCAGCGGATTGTCCTCGGAGTTCATTCCCGAAATCGAAGAAGCAGATAAGAGTGAATTTCTCAATGCCATCGGTGAAATACCAGAGGTACCGGGTAGGTTAAGAGTATTTGTGTCCGATTCCACAGCTTCCAAAGCAGCCTGAACTTTGTATAAATTGACATAAGTTCACAAATATCTCATGTTCTATTAGAAATAAAATCTGGTCCTCACCAAATTCACTTTCAAAATTTTGTTATACGTCTCTACATTGTAGGAAGATCCACGTAAATTTGGATTGAGATGCTTTTGAACTTTAGGATCCCGGGTATAGACAAACTGAAAAAGATGTATGTTGATTACTTGGTCTCGCTTATTTAAAAAAAATATTAGATTCCGAAATCTTGATATGATTTCTTAAAAAGTTTGAATTTGCAAAGTGTCATTACAAATTGTCAAACTCCATGACTTCAAACATCACAAGAGGGAGACTGCGATTCACTTTTTATAATAAAACAACTTACATCAAAGCACATTCTTTTCGTTTGTAATGGGTATCTGAAAGTATCATTTCATCAAAATGTTTAGCTGATAATTCCTCACTTTTCATGGAGTACCTCAACTGGAACGTCGCACCATTTTCCATCGATCTCACACAAATAAAATAAATTTCCGTTCACGTTGCTTGGTTGGTGTATATTGTCCAATGATCCATTTTCTAACAAATTCTGGAGTTCCGGAATCACTCTTCCCCACGCATTGCTCCTATCAAATACGAAATGACCCAGGTCTATTTCTCTTTTGAAGATAAATCCATCAAAATTGAGTTGCTGGTTATTGGGAGCAACTCTGCTTTCTGAAAAAACTTTTTCATTTTCTCCGGATTTTTTTTCAATTTCGAGTTTTT
>GL379878.1:674280-705529 GCA_000143925.2 Caenorhabditis brenneri | reverse complement strand
CTGCTTCCCTATCATTCTCTCTCCGTTTTTGGGGGCTGAACGCTACTTCTTTCCTTACCTTTCTCTCTCGTATTCTAAAAAATATCTGGAGGGTTTTCAGAATGACTTCTGACACAACACGATACAAGTATGCAATCGTCAGGATACCAGAGAATTCAGCTGTCGACTTCTTTTCATTAATTGTGAGTTCAAAGAGACAGGGGAGTGAGGGATGTTGGAAACTTGCAAAGCTAAAGTATTTGTATATAAACAAAAGCATAGATTACAAAATAACTAGGTGAAGACTGCTTTGATTGAACTGTTCTTTGGAGCATTCGGTTTATATGAGCTGTTCTTTTAGGGGTGTTCAGAGGTGTACAAAAACTGATAGCCTGAAAGAGTACGGTAGATATTATTTCATCTTCAAATGTTTCTTAGTTCATCAGGAAGGTTGATCTTAACGCCTGGTTTTCATAGAGCGCAAACTAATTCATACCGTATCTTTAAAACTACCGTACTCTTCCAACTTTTAGTTCATTGAAAGAAGTAAATTTGTGGAGCTTAAAGGAAATGTAATCCTACGCACATAAATTCAAAACCAGAAACTGTGAGAAACTGAATACTGGCAATTTGAGAAATGAAGAAAGTGAAACATACAGTAACCCACACTTATATTCTAAAAATAACTCTAACCATGTTAAATGTTTGCAGGTCGGTAGAGGATATTCAGACGTATCATTCGTTGCATCCTTGAATCAGTGTAATATGAAGGATGATCCGAATGAAGATCAACCGACGACATCCTCTAATTCAGTAAAAGAACCAGTGATAAATGACGACGAATCGAATTCCGAAAACAATAAATCCTCTCCTCCACGACGTCAATCCTCAGCCTCTTCACAATCTCAATCAGTATCTCGTCCCACATTCAATACAGCTGTCAAAACAGAAAACTTTGATTCATGGACTCCAACTATTCCATCTTCGAATGCAACACCAGATCTTCTCTCAGCTCCAACAGAATTATTAACCAATTTGTTTGCAAAAGTGAGTTTTATTGATTGATTAATAATTCTGAGTTCTAATATGATTCTGCACACTAATTCATTCAATGCTTGAGTTTTGTTTCGTTTTCAAATCACTCAAAAAAATAATCCCATTTTTTTGTCATGATGTCCGCGAAATTCGAAATTAACTGATAACTTTATTTGGTCTATGAATCCTAATTTTCGGAGACTACCTCCATCGAACTTTTTATCATTTTTCAGACTTTGACACTTCTCGACAGAGATAATGAGTTTTAGGTCAAGCTCTAGAAATGAAGACTTCTGCAAAAAAAATCGCTTGTGTTATTTTCGAAAAGTTTTCATGCTCTCATCAGACCAGAAGTTTTTGTTTTCTCCCACCATAACATGTCCTGTGTTTTTCCAACTAACTCCTTTCCAGAACAATGGCACCGAATCCAAAAAATCGATATTCGGATTGCAGGCATCAGGTGTTGATTTCGATTTATCGAATAACGAATGGCATGACACTATTAAAATTTCAAATGGAACACCACATTCTGCTGACAAATTTCATCCGTATTCTGGAAGTAACGGAAAGAATGTGAGTTTGAATTACTGTAGATTGGCTGACTAGGGTTACGGTAGGAGTACGGTTGCTAAGGTAACACAAATATACAAAACGATTTTAGAGAAACGAAATCGGGCGGAATGTTTCGAGCAGTTCTTTTTAGGAAAACATTTTTAGGATAAGTGTAGTTTCCGATTTCAGTGATACTGAACCCTGGATTACTGTATCCTACCCCATAATTATTTTGAAATTTTCTTGGATTGGAATTTTGAGAATTCATTTGGGAGTTTGAATTTCGGATCACTGTAACCTCAGTTTTCGTTTGGTTCGATGGACTATATTCCATTGTACTTTTTCCCCGGAAGTCTATAACGCTATTCATTTTAGGAATCCCCATTACAAACTCGAATGAAAGGATGGCAGAGAGAATATATAAAAGAAGTGATAAAAGACAGTCATTATCCAACTGAAGATGAGCTCAGAGATATCGAATTAAAGTGTGATTTAAGCCGGAAACAGGTTCGTTTATTTGGAAAATTAGACAGAAATAAACACGGATTTTCAAATTTAGGAAGCTTAATTTTTGAGAAAGTGGACGTTTTGAATGAAAACTTTCTTTGTCAAACTCAATTTTAGCGATCAATTAGAAGCGCTAAAAATACGAATTTTTTCAAAAATTCAAAGAATTTAAAAAATAATAAATTTTACCAAATTTTCGAAAAACCGTATTACCCTCTTCAGAGTAAATTTGAATATTTGCAGATTCTGAGATTCATCGCCAAACGGCTCACAAATCCAAATCGTAAACCACGTGTTAATCATCATGATGAAAAACGGAGAGAACAAGAGGAAAGAGATTCAGGAGATCAAGACGATGATCTACAAGGAAATGATGTTTCACATTTACATCATATTTTAAGCTCTTTACAAGAGACAACTGCCTAGTCTTTTTTCAATTCATTCTTTAATCTTTTTCTTTGATTTTTGACTCTTTATTAAACTTGCATAATGCCTTTGCATATAATAAAACGATTTTTTGATTTCGAAGATGATTTTTTTAAAAGCCAGAGAAAGACTGAAAAGCTGCGCTCTTCTTACAAATCAAGGCGATTTTTGTGTGGGCAATGAGGAGAGAAAGATGAAAAATGAAGAGAAGAAGAAGAAGTTAAAGCGATAGGGAGGTTGTAAACAACTCGAAGTTTTTGTTCAGACTATGAAAAAATACCCAAGTTGTTTAACAATTACAGGGAAAGATGGTTTTTTTCATTTGAATTTTAAAATCACAACTGAAAACTGAAAAGAGAAGAGTAGATCAGAAGAGCGACACGGGATAGGACGAGAGAAATGGAACAAGAATTTTAAAAATGAAAACAAAGAGGGCTCACTCAATTGTCGAATAGAAAACGAGTTGTGGTGTGATAAGTTCTCAAGATTTGGAATCAGAATGAGAAAGAAAGATTTGAATGGGATGTTGAATATAACATAGAAAATGGATAGAAACATGAATTTTCGAGACAAATTGTATGTATAATTATAGAGAAGTTTTTTGTGTGCCGATGAGTTTTACCCGTTAAGGTTACGAATGGTACATTGGTTCTCTGAGACGATTCTTCGCCAAAAAGAGACAAATTACCTACCAACCGGGATGTAATATGAAACAGGACTGGAGATGGGGGACAGTGATGATTTTTGTGACAGGAAGAAACGGGTGTGAAAGTTAAAAAAAGAAAAACAGAAAACAAAAAGACAGGTATCAAATACTACAAGATAGATAGGGGATGAAACTCGGGAAGACGAAGAGATGAGTACAGTACACATAAATAAATAAGCTCAAGCGAATGAGAGAAAATAACGAATGGAACTGTCTTCTGTGAAGGTGGATCACATTCTACACAAATGTCGACGTTGATCCCTTCTCCGGCCGTTCAGCCGGCATCAAACTCTTCTGAGGAACGTATTGGCCTGAAACAACTTGAATGATTCGTATCAGAATTCAATGAACATGATAAATTACCAATGAATGATCCATCCTCAGTGAAGACACCTGGATCAGTGTCTCCATATTGAGCCATACTGTCCGTCTCGGATTCAGCCTTCGATCCAGTCAGTGATCGCTTCTCATCATCGTCACTGAAAACAAGGAATGTTTTTTTAAAGATTGTATTTAGAATTTTTAGATTTCCAGAAATTCTAAATTCTCGTCGTTTGATGATCTTGGCTAAAAAAAGAAACAAGCATCAGAAAATTTTGAAAAATCACTCTTGAATTCAGTCATGAAGCCAAAAAAATTAGATGATAACTCACTTCTTATAATCTGGTTTACCCAGAATGGGCTCTCTTCCCTGTTCACGTTCACGTTCCGACACTGGATAATTTTGTCCACGATGACGGCAGATGACAAAGCAAATGCAGCAAATGAGGATGAGAAGAAGAATGATGAGAAGGATCAGAAGGAGGAAGTAGATTCCCTTTTCGCGGATACTCGTTCCAGTTGTTGTGATTTTTGAGATTGAGGAGAACGATCTCGTCGTCGTTCCGTCTTGTGGATCGACTTGAAGAGCGGCAACTCGAACATCGTACTTGGTTCCTGGACTGAGTCCGGCGACATGAGTAGTTAAACCGTCTTCTGGAAATTAATACATTGTTTGAGGAGTGTAATAAATTCGAAGATTCCAAACACAAACAACACATGATACTTTTGAAAATTTGAAGGTTGTCCCATGCCGTTTCTATTAAAGTTTCTGAAAATATCTGAAAACTTACTGTTAGCCTCAACAGTCTCCCAGTCTGCATCATCCTGTTGTTTGTACTGAACCTCATAGGTATTTCCAACTGGTGCACGTGTTTCATCATCGTATTTCGCCGGACGGAACGACACATTGAAATACTGGTCTCCAATGCCGCTCTCGATGAGACTTGGCTGCCCAGGATCCACTGTAATAACAAATTATAACATAGTGTACTCCAGATGTATGTTTCTCCTCTTTTCCCTGTAAACCCATAGATTTATTTTTACTCAGATTTACACCTGCACCTGTCTACTCATTTCAATTATATTAATCTCAATAGCTCATGCTCATGAGAGGATTTGAGAGAGAGAGAGAGAGAGAGAGAGAGAGAGAGAGAGAAAAGAGAATAATGGGAAGGAAGAAGTGATGTAATTCAACACCAAGTAGTCAATCCCGATGACAGCATCCCCTCCATCTATCTCTTCCCAAAAGACAAAACTTAAATTTCAATTAGCCCTATACACCCAAAAGCATCGCTTTTCGTACTCGTACAGTAGTCCTATTAACCTAATTAATCGGGGAAAATGTCTTCTACGACGACAACGACGCCATTGTGTGCATCCAGAAGGGGCACACGGCGCCGTCGAGTTTCAAGGTCCTCTAAGAGAGCCTCCGCACACATTCTATCCATCCATCTATTTGGAACAAAACATGGCTCGTTTTCTCAGCGCCTGCTCTCATTTCTTTGCACAAAATGGGTTAAGTCTTCCTTCCTTGGAGCTCCGGGTCGGCGCTTCTCCTTTTTTCGCTCATTTTTCAAATCGATTCGTCTCCTTTCCACGGTTGACGTGTATGGAAAAAAGTAGAAGCAGCCACAGCAAAAAGTAAGAAGAAATTGGAAAGAGGAGGAAAGAGAATAGGGCGAAATGAGAAAAGAAGCGGATTAAGAGTTAGTGCTCCTCATTCCCCAACGAACCAAAAGAGTGTATTTGTTTAGAACGTCACACTGGGATTTCCATTCTCCTTCCACCAATATTTTGTTTTAAAAACTTACAAGGATCGGCAGACGTCGCGAGCAGTTGAAGATGAGTAAAAAGAAGGAACGATAGAATATGCAACATAGTGATGAGATGAAGATGTTCAGTATTCTCTTCTTTTCTCGTATAGTAATTTAATGTTTCTGTTGTTCTTCTTCACTAAATGTTGTGAAAAGAACGATGACCGCGCCTCCCCGAGAATCGAAAGTGACGGTTTATCGAGGCGAAATGAGGAGAGTAGTAGTAGTCCAAAGTGGACAATAGAGAATAGCAACAATATGTTGAATAGATGAAGAGAGGAGTATGATGTTGATGATGCGCCAATTCACGTTGCAACTCTGATATCTACTCTGACAATCTAGAGTAGTAGTAGTAGACTACCAGAGAGAAGAAGAAGCGCAAAAAAGGAAGAATTGACCAAAAAAGCTGCCTGAGCCCAAAGAAGAGGAGGCGATGTCCAACTACAAAATTGGACTTCTCCTCTATATGTCTACTCTGCAACCAGCTGAGCCCCCCTTCTGGTCGAGCTCTCTATAGGTGTGCAATAGACGAAGGGCGAGGCTATGCAACGAGATGATGAAGAAGAAGAAGCAAGAAGAAGAGAACCGAGCCCAGTGGCGACCGCCGTCTCACTTTGAGGAGACGAGCACAGGGCTTCTGACTCCGCCCCTAATTGCGAGTGCACCAAAAGAAGAAGAAGAAGGAGCCACACCACACTTGAATGTCCTTCTTCTACCCATGGTCCAGAAACGTCCAGTTATTTCCTGTGTGCTTCCTCATCTTCTTCAGCTAATGAGTCGAACGAACAGAGAGGATTTGTTCAAAACGAACGGAGGGCGAGGCAGGTGAAACAAGGAATTGCCGCGCCGCCTAATGAAGCATGGACGAACAACAAAAGGTTAGTGCATAATAAGGGAGGAAAGACTCCTTGTTTGGGAAATAGGGGTTTCGAGAAAACTGTTTGCGATTCTCTCTCTAATTTGCTGTTGCTAATTTGAATCGATGAGGTTTGGAGAACTTCTCCGGGGATACAACACTATTTGAGTCGAACTTAGGGTATAACAAAATACAGTACTACAGTATATATGCATCTCTAAATAGGCAGCTCTTGCTAATAAGAATATGATATTAATTTTTTAAAAAGCCGCCTGAAACTAATAGTCTCAGTGTGCTGCTTACTGTATAGCGCACTATGCTTTCTGTATAGTTTTTCATGTATTGGCTACAATGAAAATCTCTCTTGAAATTGAGATCAATCTTGAAAAGAATGATAATTCGATGACGGATTACTGTAGCCGGAATTTGAGTGATAATGAAGTTTTTGGAAATTAAGTGCACTCTTTGAAGAAAAATAACAAGATGCACGAATTTTGAATTTTTTGCATTACTAACATCTAACCCAATCCCCACAGAATTCGAACTACTATAACTTACCAGCAGCGGTTGACTCTGGGATAGTAGTAGTATCCGCAGAGTTTGGATCTCCTTCTCCAGCCGAAGTGTGTGCTCTCATAATGAATCGGTATGGTGTTTCGTGTTCCAATCCAGTGATTCTGACTTCCTTTGCATCCGGATCAATTTGTTGCCGAGGACATGTCTTCTCAACTTGTTTTCCATTCTGTGTCTTACAGTACTCCACCTCATAACGAGCCAATTTTCCGTTTGACTGTCGTGGTTTCTTCCAAACGAGATTAACAACTCCTTTCTCACTTGTCTCCAATGGATTCATTGGGTGTGCACGGAATGATCGGACAGGGGAGGGAACTGCAATTTTTCTCTCTTTTTTTCGAAATAAAAGCTAAATGGAGGAGACGCATATCATTACGAATTCATATGTGAGTCTCTCTTCATTTATTCTGTCTGTTGCAAAAAACGGATGCCTACTTTTCAAAAAACTCATCTACCGATCCGGGGGACTTTTAGAAAAATTGAACAAATTTTGCTTCAAATCCCGGTTGTATCTAATGTATACATTAGTTTTCTTACCTCCTTCATCAGTTTGGAAATCAATGGTATCACTGGCTGCTCCTTCATGTGCTCCGTTTGTCACTTGGATGTAAGCGTGATTCAATGTGGCTGGCTTTAGATCAGTGATAGTTCCTTGAGTTGCACTTGGACCGAAGACGATTGTTTTCCTGACACCAGATTGTCTCTTCATACGAATAGATCTCTTCCATCTGAACATCCTCTTCTCTTCTTCATCGTCTTCTGGCTCATCAACATCTTGATCAGCTTCATCCACCCAATATGTGATCTTGTATCCAGTGAAGTTTCCGTTGGCGGTCAATGGATCTACTCCATTCCATGCGAGTGTCACTGTCGTTCCACTCTTTTCCAGAACACGAAGTCCACTTGGAATACTGCTTGGAACTCCTTCTCCGGTACGTCCCTCAACTGTTTCCGGTACAACATTAGTTCTTCCTTCACTGTTCACAGCTTGAACTTGTACTTCGTATGGTTGGAATGGCTTCACATCCTTGTCATCGTCGAGGTTGATTGTGACACGATCGGCAAATGGATCTTCCACGGCTACCTCCTTCCATTCTCCATCTCTTTGATCTTCATCGACTGGTCTGTACTTGACTACGTAGTGGAAGTTAGCACCGTTCCATTCTTCTCTAGCCATTGGTTTCCATTGAACAATCAAGTTTTCTGGGCTAGTTCCTTTGGCGGAAACTTCTCCTGGATTCTTATCGGGTTGCTTGGCAGGAGTTTCACACATTCCCTTAACTGTCGTAGCAGCACTGTCTCCAACAGAATTACGAGCCAACACACGGAATACGTACTTTCCGAATGGCTGAAGAGAAACGGTGGCTGAACCAGGCGTAGTTCTCAATTGATTTTCAACTCTATCGTGTGGATGAGCTTCTGTTGGAACTGGATGAGTTCTCCATTGTGATCCTTCAGTCTCTGAATCCATTTGATACTGAACCCAGAATTCTTTGACTGGTGCAATTGTACTGTCTGGTTCAATATGCTCGAATTTGATGAAAGCAGTGAGAGAGTTCTTATCACACTTGTCAACATAAGCAGAGTGAACTGGCACTGGGACATCTGAAATTATTTGTGTTAATTTTATTAATAAGTATTCATTATGAAATCTTTACCCTTGAACTGAATCTTGATTTCCTTTTCAACTTGATCCAACTTAGTGCTAACAATACATTTGTACTTGGCAGAATCATCTTGTGTTGGATTAGCAATGATCAAAGAATGATCATCTGCAATTCGATAGTGCCCAGAATTGACTCTTGCCTCTGGCAATGGGATTCCGTCGACAAGCCATTCATATTTCACTTCTAATTGATTATCGGCAGTAGCTTCACATGGTAGTCGCATCTCTTCACCAGCCATACGGACTTCTTCGGCTCGAGCGAAAGGTTGGACGATTGTTGGTTCTGGAAAATGGAAGATTTGAAAATATTGAATTTTATGGAAAAGAGTTTTTGAATTTATTGAATAATTTGGTGATTTAAACGAAGTTTAGATTAAGAAATTTTTTCACAGAACTTCAATCAAGTGCATGCTTCAGTTTCGATCTCTTCTATATACTAAGCGGCAAGCTCTGTCCGTCTGTGTGTGTGTGTGTGTGTCCAGCGCTTATCACTGAATAACTTTTGAGCCCCTCGACCGTTTTCTACCATATTTGGCATGTAGTCATGGGTCACCGAGCGCTTCAATTCTATACCGTTTGGAGCTCGGGTTACTGTAGGATTACGGTAGCTACAGTACCCCATTTTTCGAAAACGTGTTCGGAATGAACGGAATTATTCCAATTTTTGCATGTAGTAACTATGGGACCCCAATAACATACAAACAAAAAATGATGAAGATTACTGTAGGATTACGGTAATTACAGTAACCCAGAAACTTCCAGAGCTTCCAGAAACTTCGAGAAACTTCCAGAAACTTTCAGAGCTTCAAGAGCCTCCAGAAACTTCTAGAACCTTCCAGGAACCTCTAGAAACTTCCAGAAACTTCCAGAAGCTTCTCGAAACTTCCGGAACCTTCCAGAAACTTCTAGAAACTTCCAAAACCTTCCAGAAACTTCTAGAAACTTCCAGAAACTTCCAGAGCTTCCAGAAGTTCTAGAAACTTTCAGAAACTTCCAGAAGCTTCCAGAAGCTTCTCGAAACTTCCGGAAACTTCCAGAGCTTCCAGAACATCCAGAAACTTCCAGAAGCTTCTAGAAACTTCCAGAAACTTCTAGAAACTTCCAAAAACGTCAAAACATTTGATTATTTTGGCGGAAACTCGAACTTTCAAAATTTTTGGAGGGAATTCAAATTATCAAAATTTTATGCGGGAATTCAAATTTTTAAAATTTTTGGCGGGAATTCAAATGTTCACAATTTTTGGCGGGAATTCAAGTTTTCGAAATTTTTGGCGGGAATTCAAATTAGCAACATTTTTGGAACAGAAAGAAGGCTTAGGTTTTTTTTTTCATCACTACCCAATGATCTAAAATCAGTTTAAGCGTGGCAAATTAACCCCCCCCCCCCCATTGAGGAGCGCAGCGACGAACAAAAAGGAGGTGAGCCGCCGTAGGCGGCGCCACCGACTGGTATAAAACTATTGTAGATTAACGTTAAAACTCAAACATTTTCCCGAAAACGTTTTCCTGTTTTTAAACTAAATTCAGATTGTTTTAAACGAGGCCAAACAAGTTAGTCTATATTCTGAATTGTTGCTGAGGTTTTTGAATGTAAAAGTCCAATGATCTTAGAAAAATAATATTCAAGTCTTGAATCCAAAACTCACTTCTAACTTTTAGGTTAATCACACCACTTGCTTGACCGTATTTGTTGGTTCCAACACACTCATATTCTCCTTCCTCAGCTGATGTAACTTCACTGAAAACCAGACGACCAACACCATATGGATCAGCTGGAATTTGATTTCCCTTCGATCCAGAAATCATTGGTGCTTCCCATTTAACGGCGGCATTTGGACTGGCAAAGAACTTGCATTCAAGTGTCACCTTCTTTCCAGCAACTGCTTCGACCTCTTCTTTTCCAGGATCAATCAAAAGTTGTGGTTTGAATGCTGAAATCAACTCAAGGTTTTGAAAACGCTTTTATTATAAATTACTCACCGAGAAGATTGAGGTAAAAGTTGGTCCAGAGCCATCCATGCTTGTTCTCTGATTTGCATTGATAGACTGCATTATCTCCCTTTCCATAAGTACCCTTTTTGACATCATAAATGGTAAGACGTGTTCCTTGAATCAAGTAACGATCGTCTTTTTGGGCGGCAAGTTCCACTCCGTTTTTGTAGAATGTCACTTTTGGAGTTGGTTTTCCGTAGGTGGTACAGTCGAAAGTGACATTTTCTCCTTCACTAGTGTTGGTATTCGGTGGTGGTCCCAGTGGCCAGTATGGAGCAGCTGCAAAATTTTATACTTCTATTTAGATTGATGGACATTTTTTCTGAGTTTGGAAATTGTACTTTAAACTTCAAAATCTTCTGTAAGGTTTCTAGCTTCTAAAAATGGATTAGTTCAACTGTGATTAAAATTCTTAGAAATCAGTCTGTCTTTTTGAAACACAAAACTTTTTCATCATATTATTCCTTTATTTTCGATCCCTTTGACTCTCCGCTCCACAAAATTCTCTGAATTCAACTAGGCAATTCCATCAGAAACTTCCGATGATGTCCAATAAAACCAGTCTTCTCCCCATACTCATCTCATCTAAATTTCCACGCAATGACCCTTTCGGGCACAGTGAAAAAGAGAAAGAGTACGAGTTTTTTGTCAGAAAATCTAACTAGATCATAAATTATATTTTTGGAAAAGTTTTGATTCGAAATTTTGAAAAAAAAACTCACCCTCGACGACAACATTAAAAGTTCGATCTATGTCGTTTTGTGTGGCGAATCGACAGTCATACTTTCCAGCCTTATCTTGAGTTACATTGAAAACAAGCGTCTTTCCGTATGATTCGAATCGGAATCCGGCTGCATCACTGTCTTCACTGATCTCCCGACCATTGTGGAACCATCGGGGCTTTGGAGCGGGACTGAAAACAAGAAAACTTATATTTTTAAATCAGAAGAACTCTGTGAATTAGGATGAAAGCTATTAGTCGATCATACAATCACATTAGAAATATTAACTGAAAAATTTGAAAAGCAGGAATGTCGAACTTAAGTGCCGGGAGCCATAATATTTATGTTATGATATTGATGAGTTTCAGTCTATAATCGACTAAAATCTATACTGAAATTGATGTCAATTCTCAGATTCTTCGTTTTGTTGATACTCGTATTAAAAATACCCTTGTATCAAAATTGTACCTCTCCAAGCCACTTTTCAGCATTTCATTCCAAACTTTAATTCATTCCCTTACTGTACCCTACTTTCCCATTCCATACTTTTATCCCAAAACACTGGATTTTATTCCAATCGACAGCATATTATTATTTTCATTCAATATATTTGAATCCATTAGAGCCATCTCTTTCTTCTTCCCCTTTCTCTTGGCGGAACTAATAGGTTAATTAGAGTGTTAAGAAGGATGAACTGCCCACGAGAAATGAGGGTCCATTTATAATTGCTACTGTCATGATACTGTTTACGCATGCACTTATTCCCTTCGTGTGTCACCTTTCCCTCCATCTCCTATTTCCGGCAACAATATATCTAAAATCGCAGGTGTTGTGCTCATGAATACCCAATTGAATCTCCATCTGATGACTTATTAACTGAGGTCTCTTTTCCTTCTTGAGTCAAAAGTAGTATTGAATATTCAACTACTTCTTCTCCCATGGTGTCGTTTAACCAAAATCTCATTTCTTTCTCTTTTCTTTTGAAAAAGCAAAGAGAAAAAGCGCGACAATTCGTCGTGTCATTGTCCCCAAGGAGACTACTCATCCCAAAGACAACAACAAGATCACTATCGGGTTGGGCTGCAATTGGAAGAATATAAGGCGCCTGCCCGTTACTAATAAATTCTGTGACCCACACTTCAACTTCAATCGCACTTTCTTCTTTCTCTAGTATAAAAAAGTGTATACAAGTGGTTGTTGGGTCTTTGTTGTTGTTTTGCAGGGGTCCTTCAGCAAAAACTTTGTTGAAAATTGGGAGAAGAAGACTGCATTGACTAAAAAGGGCACCGACCTCGTCGCGAACAATGGAAAAGAGAAACATTCAAAACGTACATGGGTACGCTTCATTAGAGTTCGGTTCGACGCTGCGGCGGAAATGGGTTGTTAGCGGAAGTGGTTCCAATCGGGAGTACAAACACATGGAACGTTTCGACGTCAGAATATTTTTGTTTATTTCCATTTCATAATTTCCTGTCTTGAACTGTTATCAGTTCCCGTTTGTGTCAGGTCCAAGTGGTCACCCCCTCTCTACATCCGGCTTCGAGTGTGCATCAAAAACATCTAAACATCGTCTAAGCCGAAAGAGGGGATTGGTTGACGACAACACACGCACCCGTCTTCCGAACCTGGCACCGCGAACGGGGGCGCCCCGTTTTGGAAGCAGAAGCGCCATAGAGACCCAGAGAGAAGAACAACAGCTCAGAGGGCTCATGCTCTCTGGCTTGCAATAAGCTATGTGAGCAACGTCCGGCCGGCGCCGTCGAATGTCCGAGAGAGTGGACAAGAGCGAAAAAAAAGAAGACGTGCTTTGTGCGTTTTTGAGCACATCTCGGGGTACACATACAAAATAAGTGGAGATGACGAGCAACACAATGGGCAGTTGAAAGAAAAATTGGTTTTGTTCGGCGGGCGGCGCATGTCAAAACGATCTTAGCCCAGAAAATGATGGAGACGGAAATGGTTGGGTTTGCCAACAACTGGTATGGTTGGAAATTTTGAAACCCAAAAAATTGAAAGAAAACTTACTATCCAGAGAAAAAGCAGTGAAGTTTGTGCTGATTTCCTTGCAGAGCGATTGGAGAGCTCTGATTCACATACTGCTCAGTTGGTGGCATCTGTTGCACTGAAAACAGAATTCAATTTGAACTCGTTGTCTTTTCAGGAGACAGAATTTGTTTTTTTTTTCTTTTTTTTTTTCGTTTTTTGCAGGAAGATACATAATTTTTCGGGAAAGTCTGACCGAAAATTGAATTTTTTTGTTCTACAATTTTTGTAACGGAATTCGACAAGAGGATATGGAAACATTGCAATTTTGTTGGAATTTGAAATCAAAATTATCACAAGTAACTATAATTTTTCAGATTAGCTGAAACATGTTCAAAATAGGCTTTTTTTAAAGCTGTAACCATTCCATGAGAGTGTATGTTTGCTGAACACTAGGTTTCGCTGAGAATAAATTCCAGCCCTCATTCTTTCCCATTTCATTTGAATGTATTCTAGAACGTTTTCACCACCAGTCGTCTTTTGTTTCCGTTTGAAAACCAAAGCCAAACAACCCATTTCCTATTTCCTGACGACCCAATAATTCAGTTCACACGCCCGTCGTATTTCTCTGCTTATTTTTGAAAACGTGCAGGTGGTTTCATGATTGATATGAATTTCGAAATTCGATTATTTTATGACCTCTTGGTGTCATTGGTGTCATCATCATCTGCTTTATATAAACATTTACAGCTTGATGTTTCCCTCCTTTCTCTCCAATCTGATTCCTGACACCGGAACAAAATCAGCGGAAGCTCCTCCGTGTCCTTCGAGGAGTTTCATGTTGCGCAAACAGATAATCCCTGGTTGTTTGAAAATGTTTTTTGCAAAGCTGATGGCCATCCCACCCTCCTCCAAAAAGTATCGGATGTCTGTTCTCTTCGCCGCGAGAGCTCACTCCATGAAAAAACATGGGAGTCAAAGAGACGCAGACAGAGCTTCTTGGGGATGCTTGTCAAAAGTGCGATCAATCAGTGGACGCCATCTTTCCGCCATTTTAGCAAAGAATGGTTGACTATTTTGGCGACGAACGACGTCTTCTTTTCGGAGTGCCCTATGTCTTCCTCTATCTTCCCATCTTCTGTCACTTTCTTTCTATTCCCGCCTCTTTTTTCCTTCCTATGACCAAGTTTTGGCAGGGCCCATGGCTCATTCGCACATATGTTACTGACTGGTTTGTCATTACACCACCAACACAAAGAAGAAGAGGCGGAGATGAGAAGATGGACAAAAAAAAGAAGAAGCGTCAAAAGAGAAAAGAAAAACTATAGAGGCGACGACGGCGGTGGTAGATTGGGATGACCACAGAAAAGAAGAAGAAAGAATTCAATAAAATTGTGATTGGTGATGAGAAGAAGACTCCAACAAAAAGCCGAACCCACCAAAAAGAAATATGAGACCCAGTTTAGTTGAAAAGTGAAACGTCGCGGAAGAAAGAGAAAAGAAACTCGAGATTCTACTAATTCGATTACACGCTTTTGACACATTGTTCTACTTCTATTTATGTTATATTGTTGTTGTGTCAAACAGTTCATACCGTTTCCGCTCGACCGGATGTACTTGTTACGGATCGTTGAGCTCAAAGAGCATCAAGCCATCTGCCATTTCAAAAAATCATCATCTCCTCACTCACTCACTCATCCCACCGTGCTGGGTCCGAAATCTGTTGCGTAGATGTAGGGGATGTGAGCAAAAAGAGGGTAGGAGCACCCAGAATGCAACAGCTGTTTCTTCTGCGAAGCAATCCGTTTGGGTCTCCACACACACACCGATTTGTTTTGTGTTTATCTAACAACATGTCGATTACTCAGAGTAATCTGAACAGATGCGGAGAGAGAGAACACTTTACAAAAATAATGGAAACTGTAGCATTGTTTCGATCCATTATCATTTATCTGTTTACCAGCAGCACTATCATTGAAGGGAATGGAAAGCCTCTCCATATTTGTGGGGAGACGATGATGCGCGACAAGTTCGCGACCTTCTATTTCGCTATTTCCACCCGGGTTGTCATTGACCGTTCTTTTCTCTCCTCTATTCATTTTCTGTGATTGAGTAGAAAAATTTCGGAGGTTCAGAGAGTGCGAGACCCATTTAGTTCCTACTGACTGTTTCTCTCTTTTTCTCTATCAAATGCAACATTGTTGGATCAACAGAGATTCAGACGGGTAAACATCGCGCCCCGGCGGCGATTATAGGGGGGTGGACGCCGAAAACGAAATAGTATCGGATTCAATAGAGACAACATTAACTACTGCAACAATTCCAAAAACAAGTCATAGCCTGCGAAAAAAAAAACACGTAAACACTTTTTTTCTAGATTAAGAGATTTTCAGATTCTACTTTCAGAAGACATTTTTCAAAGTTCTCAAGCTTCGGAGTCATTGGGAAAAAGTGAAAGTACACACAACAATTCTACGGGGTGGATATTTGTATGTGTACTTTTTGTTGGCAAACATACACACTCACACAATGGCGCCCAAGCAATTTTTTATGATTGATTTGATTCAATTTTTGCAACGTTGGAATTTTTTTGAGGATTAGGAGCAGATTTGTAATAATTTTAGGATTTGAAAAAACTCACAACTTCGCCTCTTGTTGTTTGTGATTTGCAGACTGAATTGGTTTCCAAACTTGTAGTCCTTCAGCTCGATGTTCTCGGCAGTGCAGGTGTAGTAGCGATCAGACTTTAAATCCGTTTCATTAACATAGTGAAAGAACAATGTGCCCTGGAAAAGTAGGAATTCGAAAAAAAAAACTAACCAACAGAAAAAATAGGCATCCTAGGAGGAAGATGGTTGTAGGTGGGCCTCCAAGGCCCATCGTCTCTCGTAACCTCATCGTTTTGGATCAGCTGAATATCATAGACTTGCCTAGAATGGGCAAACAGTATCAAGGGAGAAAGGGAGAAGCTGGATAGATAAGGATATGGATACCCGAAATCGAGCCAAAAAGGGTGATGGGACAAGTAAGGCGGGAATCGAGAAAGAGACGGCTCTGGCAGTAGTGAGAAGACGAAAGGGGCACAGCACTGGCAGCAGTAGCAGGGAATAGGTCTCTCGCCCAACAGCAGCACTCGTATGTCTCTCGACTCTCCACGCGCGATCTATCTCTTCACCATTGCTTTCTCTGAATTTCACGCTCTTTTTCTCAGCGCACTCCACCTACTCGCATCTTCAGGGTAACGCCTCCTGCTTCACCCAAAAGGCACCATCTACACCATCACTACCACCACTACCAACACCAAAAGCGGGGCGGCGCGGACCAAAATGACGCTTCTTTCCTTGCCGCCTCTCGCTTGCTCTTTTTTCTTCCCAATTTTCTTCTTCTGATTCCTTCCGTCAACCCAATGGGGAATTACCTAGAGACGGAAGGCTTCAGGAGTAGAAGAAAAAGAAGCGGTGAAGTGAAGGATGCAAGCAAAAGCATTATAATAGATGTGTTGTGGTCAGTGTATTACTTGTAATCGGTATTGAATATATGAAGAAGTCGTAGTAGACTTTTAGGAGCGGAAGAGGAAAACTACGAATGAAGAAGTGCATCCGTCAAGCGCCAAGGGCTTCAATTACGTCGCACAACACTAATCCGGATCGTACAAAAAGCATCAGAATTGGAAAGCAAGATTCACTTCTTCATTTTCTCAACTCCATTTCATAAACGTACTGTTCTGATTGCTTTTTTGCTAGCTTCTACTTACATCGTCACGCCTTATGAAACAATGAAGAAGCAAAAAAACAGAAGACGTCAAAGGTCTCGTCAAATTTCAATCAAATTAAGAAGAGAAAACACCACTTAACTGCGGCTAATCTGTTTTTCATTCCTCTTCTCCCTCCCCCTTCCCTTTTAAACGACGGGTTCACACCAGTATCATCGCTCTGGTCATTTAGAAACGCTCTATATTGTCCACTTTTCACATTTGGAAGAAGCTTAGGAACAGCCGATAATGAATATATATCTTCTACACTTCAGAATAATGCTCTCATACTCTTCTCAAAACTTTGGGATTCTACTATCGAAGGTCACTGGAAAATTGAGAGAGAGAGAGGGAAAACTAATTGCGCAACATAACAACAGACGGAAGAAGGAGAAGGGGAGGATGAAATTGTTGCGAACTACTGAATTGCGCAACGGGTATATGTTTTGAGGGGCAGGTGTCACCTCAGGAAAATTAGCGGGCGGTGAGGTACAAAAACATATGTAGTCGTCAAAAAAGAAGAGGAAAACTTATTCATCATGAATGGCAACGTCGAGAGAGGAGACGACATACACACTGGACCGTCTCATACCTAACAATAGAATTTGTACAATAAGAGAAGAAATAAAGGGAGTTTTGTATACAGTATATGAATGGAATATAGAGGACCGCAAAAGGATACTTGAATCAGGATTCCGAAGTAATAACTACAACTAGGTGAGATGAAGAGAAAAGGGAAGATTTTATGAGCTGACCAGAAAGTACTGAAAGAGGAACGGAGAAAAACAATTCTACTTGAGAAAATGGTTTCTCGAAAGTTTTGGCTACAAAGCTAAAAAGCGTGAAGAAAAGTAAGAAACAAACAAGACGACAAGTTTTCAGCTGGATTTTGACAAATATTTTGACTTCTACATCAGAATAAAGTTGATACCGGATAAAAATAATTACAGAATTTTCTACTTCTAAACTTTTTTCTTTTCAAAGTTTTCAGGTAATCAATCATTAAAGCTATAGGCTCGATGGCTTGAGAATTTTAGACAAGGTTTTCAAAAACATTTTAGTGATCATACTGATGAGGTTACGAGAAACGATCTGAAAATACTTCCGCTTTAACCCGACTCTAGCCCAACTTACTTGTTCATTGCTAGAAATATGACTACTACTGATTGTTTCAAAGTGTCCTGGTTCTTTTCCCATCAGAATCCAGTAAACTCTAGCATTTGGGTTACTTGCAGGCGGAGAGCAGTTTCTTTGGTATGGATCTCCAACTTCTACTACAACGACTTCTGGTTCAGCTGGTTTGAAATGTCGAATCCATGTTTCTTGAACCCGAACCGGACGATCGACAGCTGTTCCGTTCGAGTTTTCTGCCTCACATTGATAGAGTCCGGCATCGGATTCGTCGAGACGAGAGAAGACAAGACTGCCTAGAAATTATTATATGGATTACAGATTGTTCTTGCACATCGGAAATTTGTAAGCAGGAATCAATATTTTTTGAAAAATTATTACCTTCTCCAGGCTTCTGAACAACCTTCTCCGGGAACATTGAAGGAAGGAAAGATTTTCCATCTTTTTTCCAGCGATATCTGAAAAATTAATGTATAGTTTCAAGTTTTTCAACATACTATTCGGCATTTACTGCTAGTAATTCACTGGCTAAAGATTCAGTTATAAACGTTTCGAACATAGTTCTATAAGACGTTTTAATATTGAAAAGTGTTTCTCTGGTCACGCGCGATCATCTAGGAATAACGAGGTTGTGACTTTAGAAGATCTTCAAGAAGGACATGATTTAAAACGAATTTACTTTTGAATCTGAACTGAGATTAAGAAAAAAAACGTTCCGTTAACCTATGATGTTCAAAGCAGGTTTTTAAATGATAATAGTTTGGAAGTTCAGTCAGCTCCAGTCTAATTTTTAATTTGAAACTTCAATAAAATGAGTGGTTCTCAAACTTACGTTGGTCTTGGATTTCCATTAGCGAAGCAATGAATCGTTTGTTCGAGCAGATTTCCAGGTGTGATTTTCGCGGATTCGTCGCTCATCCCGCTTTTTTCAACTTTGAAGTAAACGGTATCAGCATTTTTACCATGCACAAATTGTGGAGGAGTTTCGATTGCCGACCAGTCGATGTTACCTGAATGTAGGCTTGTTTTTGTGGATTTAGTCTTCTACTTGGTCTATGTTTTTGAAAATTTGTTTTCCTTTAGTTTGCGTTTTTTTTATGAAAATGGGCGTTAAGCGGATGTTGCAATCATCTGTCAAAACGTCTGTCAATCGTCAATCAAAAACTGTTTTCAAAAGCGAGGCGACGGATAGATTATCGTCTACTCTTACAAATGTTTTCTTCTTATAATTATTTAGTACCTGCTGATAGATGGCCGGTGAGTAACAAGAGGAAAATGAAGCTCCTCATCTCGCTCGCGTGTCTTCCGACGTGATCTAGAATCGCGTCGAAATTCGTTCGCTCTTTGCTACTCGATACTGAAAATCAGAAAATGATGATTCATAGAAAATTTATGAGAAAGATGTTGGAACGGAGAAATAGTTGCAGAAAAAACAGAGATAGCATACAATAAAAGGTGTTGCAAAAGAAGTTAGTTGAGAGATTTAGGCAGGAAACACTGACGAATTCGGTGAAACGATATGAAAAAGGGCTTTGAAGAAGAAGTTTTCTAGTAATGAGAAAAGTGCGAAAACAGTGGAATTAGAAAGACGAAAAGAAAGTCTTATTTGGTCTAGGTTCCCTTCCGATTATGCAAATGAAAAAGCGAGAATTCATGGGAATGTACCCCGCTGACCGAAAAAGTGACCATGAGGAAGCGGTAGTTGAGATGGGATTAACGATGAGAGACAATCTGATGATCTCAATCATACTTTTTTTGGATTCAAATTGAAAACATTGAAATTAAAGAGAGTATTTGGTGGCTCGAAAAGCTATTCCAAGTAACCGAAAAGAAATTTCAAAAAATTAGGTACGGGCTGAAAAGTGTCGTATTCCGGAGATTTGTGAAATTAATAACCAAATTTTTACCATGTGAGAAGGAATAAAAAGAGAATGCGATGAGAAGGGCGGGATAGGAGAAGTCAAACGGAGTGATAGATGGCGTGTATTCGCTGACAGTCCACAACCCGACGCAATCTGCGCGGGATGGCATTGTACTTTACCGGTTGGTGCTTTTTCATTCCTTTTTTGCAATCTAGACATAGAGAGCCCGATTTGAAAACAGAAAGCCTTCAAGGACGCGTGTCTTCTGGATAGGAAAAAAGAGAATGCGTTCGCGTCACGCTACTCGATTTTTATTGCTCCAATGTTCTACGCACGAGATGTCACCTATTCGACGTATGGGCGTGGGTTAAGAAGAATAAGGAATGCTTCTATTCAGATTTTGGGTTAGACATTACAATGATTTTACTGGAAGTTCGGAACTAGAACGAATGGAAATGATTTTGATTCGGAAATAAACAAGAAAAAAAAACTTACGAGAAAAAATTTAGAGAAGTGATTCACAAAGTTGAATTTTCGAAAAGAAAAAACAACCATAATGATCATTATAATGACCGGGAAAATCGTAAAAAACAAAAAATGTTTTTTCGCGGTAGTTACAGTATTAAAGGCACACGCGATAAGCGATCTGATGCAAACAGAAATCAGTTCGCTTCTCATTTCTCATTCCTCGTTGGTTGGAGGGAACTTGATCTATTCGACTGTATAATACTCGATTACTAATTTGATTTTCGACTTTTTCAAACAAGTTCCCAAAAATGAACTCTCTTGAAAGAAGACGAAAAAGAGTTCGCTTCGGTGTGTCACCTCTTCCAAAGCAATCGATGCTGAATGAATATGATCCCCGATTTGCTAATCGACAGCCGGTAAGTGTTAAATACAAGTAATTCGAAATGAAAACTGTTTCTGTTTGTAGACTCCTTTCAAACCAATAAGAGGACCACCGTTCAAAAAAGCTCGATATGATCTTGAAAAGCCTACCATTCATATGAACAATAACCTGTATCCAAGCTTTAGCAAAAGTTACAAAATCGAAAAGGTTGAATGGAGAGTTTTGAAAGTCAAAAATGCAATAAAAATACGTGAAACGTTGTCAGTGTCTGGGAAAAGAGAAATCAATCGGATCAACGGTCATGGAGATTCATGCCATAAGCGAAGGTAACTGCAGTGTTAGTGAAAGGCTTAGGACCTTTTTACAGGAAAGATATACTCAGCTTTCCAAAGATCATACCGTTGCATGTCGATCATCGAAATATTTGTATTGGAAGCCGGTCACCTCAAGTGATGCAACAACGGCAGGCAAATCGCGCTTCAACTCGTATAAAACTCACTAAGCAGTCAAATTCACAAGAAACGCCCGTCCATCTCCAGATTTTGATGAGCCAACTCAAATCACGAAGACTCATTCCACCTGATGAGCCACCTAAGACCTCAACTTTCTATACCGTCTCTGAAGTGCCATCTTGCATGAGACGATTAACACAATCACAGAAATACTATACTTTGAAAGATAATAGTAACAGATCACGCAACTATTTGTGCCATTACTATACACATTTTCAACGAGGATGCATAAATGGAGATTTTTGCAAAAAAGTTCACGATGAAGAAATAGTAAGTGATGAATAAAACATTGTCAAATATCGATCTCATTTTCAGAGAAAACAGTGTATGGCCAAACGTCCTAGAAAATATATTGGATCGGCCTATCAATTCACACAGAAGCAAACCAAAGTTAAGAAATCTGGGGTGCACTATCGAAAACAAACCCAATCATCAAGTTACGATCTGCCATCACTAAATCGTCAAATTAACAACAATAACCTGGAAGGCGTACAGCCGGAAGCAATCATCAAATTCAGTGCCCCTCCATCCCACCATAACTTTTACAGTGACACTCAACTAGGATATCTCAATTTGGAAATATAGTTCTTGTACGCATGCATTATTATTATTATTAATATATCAATCTTAATCATAGCTTATTAATTGTATATTTATGATCAGTTTTAATATTGTTTTCTTGTACTATGTTGTTCTAATCGTTCAGCCATAAATAATTCTAGTCAAGCTCCCAAGCTGATAGTTATTCACAAATATGACGGAAAAAAGTTTGAAGCGCAGAGAGGAAAAGTAGGAAAAAATAACTCGAATCTCATCGACGCTATACACTTCCGGAGCCCACATTGTGTTAAGTCGATCGGACAGATTTCTTGAAAAATGCTTTTCACTCTCCACGACATTATGTCACGGAAGAAGGTCGTAAAATGAGCCTAACCCATATAGAGAGGTCTGTTCGAATTCATAAAATTCTGGGAGTTCAGTTGAGAATGCACCCTCATTATTCATAACACATCGATCTTGCTTTCGGAATTGGCGGCAGATTCATAAGAGAGAAGAACATCAAAAAGAGAATGAATTATTAAGTAGAAGTTGCGAGAATAGTGGCTTTTCTACTGATGCATCGATATAAATCTATCTGGGTAAAAGAAGAAATAAGAGTATCTTCCTTTCCTCCCGTGTCCGATTTCGGGGGGTAAGAATGGTCATAAAACAAAAAGGACAGGAACACCCGCATCGTCTGCCACCCATCACGAAGATAAAATAACACTGATGGATATCAGTGAAAAGAGGAAAATAGAGGGCAACTGGGAGTAGACTGATTCATGCTTTTTCAAATGAGAGAGAGAATGGGAACAGTGGGAGGGGCGAATGGGAACTCTCGGAGAAAAAAGAACAGAATGAGTCACTCACTTTGTAAATTTTTGTGAAATCCGAATAACAAATGATGTGATAATGATCAACCGGAAGCAGAGAATTCATAAACATTTTGAAAATAACAGTATAAACAATACAATAGATGATGCATCATCAAGGATACTGTAGCTTCTAGATGAAGAATAGCTTTCATTGTTTTCGGATGAAAAACGAAACGTGAAATGAAAAAAAACACAGAAACGCTACCGTAATCGAGTTGAAAATAATCAAAAAGATTACTGTCTTGGCAGGAAAGCTGCAATCGAACAAGAAGTTCTTTTTTTACATTCTCTGAGCTTCTTGAAATCCAAGAAGTATCTCTTAAAGTGGCACATCAAGATTTCTTCAACACTCGGAATTCATTCTACTCCCGGAATTCTACAGGATCAATCTGGTATCTCGAATGTCTTTAAATCTAAATTCGTTGGAGATCTTTCGGATCCATAATAAGATCATTCATTTCGAATAGAGGACGAAGCTCAGGATTTTTATGGGATCAAAGAATATTCTGGAAACTCGAAACAAAAAAAAAGAATAAGAGGGTGGCAAAAAGAACAGCTATTTGGTAACTACCTCAAATTATATTCTCCTTCAACTCCTTCTCTTTTTCTCGTTTTCTTCTATTCAGAAGGTGTCTAACGGCCCTGACAAAAGAGGACGAACCAATGGCGCCAAAGTTTGTCGGAATTCAGAGAGATGGCGACGAACGAACGAGATAAAAGGACATGACAAGTGGGCCGAAAACGAATTAGAAGACGAACGAGGCGCCAAAAACAGATCGGCATTTAGAGTAAAAAAAGATTGTATAGAATAACGGAGAGAAATAGAGAGATCAGAAAGAATATGAAGATTCCTTTTAGTTCTTCTTCTTCCCTATACCAATACACACATCACATATACATGCTCATCCATAAAAGAGCACAAGTATTTTCAAAAAAGAAACTTAGAAGTTGTAGAAAGGAGAAAGAAGAAAAGAGAAAAAAGAGGAAGAAAAGAAAATGAACGGGTAAAAATTTGAATGTTCGAATGGAATGAAGGAGGAAGGGCGGGAAAAAGAACGGGCGGTGAAAAGGTTGTCACCAAGAAAAGGAGAGGTTACTCGTGGACACTGATTCATTCGAATGACGTGGCTATAGACAGAGAGACTGAGCAATTGAGAGAGATTTGAACATGGAATGACTGAGTTTGAAAAGTACGGCAGGTATGGAAAATACTTCATAACAGTACTAATAGTGGAATAAACTTTACTGTATTGAAGCTTTGAACAATAAAGAAGCTTGGTACGTGCTGGAGAAGGGATAATACCAAAAAAGTTGTAGCTCATTACTTGGAAACGAGAGTATGTTTATCATTTAGGAAAAATAGGTTGCGTCAAGCACGAATAAAAATGGAAATGATTATTTGGAAGATGGTAGCTGGACAACTTCTAGAAACCAGGATTGAAAAGGAGTTTCTTTTAATTCTTCGAAAATATTTCTGCCCAGAACGTATTTCTTGGGTCATATTTGTGACCATTTTGTTCAGAATGACCGGAGAAAATGTATAAATTGTCTTGTAAACCAATAAAAGAGGTTAGCAGATGTTCTCTTGTCTGTCCTCTACTAAATTGGACACAAATATAAAAAAAAAGATGAAGAATTGGTGACAGTGATGAAAATGGAAAAAGAGGAGCCACTATAAATTTCCGTCAAACAATCGAAACAAAAAAGAACTATGGGAAACGTTGAATAGTTTTTTGAGGGAGATTCCCATCGAATGGTTTATTGGCTTTTGAAGTGATAGAATAAGAAAGAAAAAAGAAATCGAAGAAAGGACAATGTGTAATTGAATTAATTGAATTGCTGAACTTATTTTGGGAGTTTTTTCTTCGAGAAGTTTTTGAACTTGAAAAAATAAGAAATAAAAGGAATAATTTGTGCCATAGGCACTTGAGAATAATTCACGAACTTTTCATAATGAAGAACATCAGAAAACAGAACTCGGGACATGAAAAATCTTCAAAATGTTACTAGGTTTTGGAGGGAAAATTGTTGGAAATAGTGAACTCGTATGGAGATGAAACGGGTTACTGTAACTTTCTCGGGTGAATATTAAAATAGTCGAAACAATATGACTAAAATATCAATTTCAATTAAGAAACCTCAAATCGAAGAGCAATACAAAGCTTTCGAAAAAATCAAACGCTAAAGAATTAGAGAGTTTCGAAAGGGTGTTTAGAAAAAAACTTGTCTTTTCATAAATTGGAAGGATTTATAAGGATTATCTTGTCAGAACATTGAACACTTCCATCAACTATTTCAAAATTCAGAAAAGTGAATGATTTATGAAAACAATTTGGAATTCAAAGTCTACCCAGCTATTTTTTGTGGTATCAAAGGACATTTGAAAGGCGTCGGTCAGTCGTGGAGTGACCACCATCACCCTCATTTTTCAATCGGATTTGTTTATATTTGGAAGGGAGGAGAGTGTTCGGTAACCAGTCATTAGCATCGGAAGACCGCACATAACGAGTCATAACCTGATTAACTGTTGGATGGTTGCGACACCCCCAATGCTTCTACTCATCTCCTCATCCAATAACTCAAATCGGATCAGTTTTAGAAGACGAAAAAAAGAAAAGAGAATAAGAAGAAGAATAGAGAAAAAGAGAGAAATAATTGGAAGAACAGGTGCAATAAGTGAATGGAACACTGAAGAGAGAGAGAGATGGGTTTAATTGAATTCCAAAGAAAAACTGATTTGGAGATGAGTCTAATTTTAGTTTTTCATCGAACTAGTCCACGATTTCGTAATAATTATTCACATTTTTGACCTGACCGAGAGAACCAAAAACATGACTAATGACATTCCGAAAATTGGTTTCAAAAGAATTGAAATATGAACATTGAACAGGAAAACAGAAACAATAACAAAGAAAACATGTGAGACCATAAATCAATGAGAAACATGAATTTTGTAGGGAACTGTCTGGTACACGGACGTAACTCAGTTAAAAAAACAGAAAATAGTCAGTGGGAACATCCGGATTGCCTCACCACAAGAGCAGAAGAAACCCGGCTATAATAATGAGAAATGCCGGATTACGGTGAGAAGTAATTAGCGGTTTTACAGTAAGATCATAAATAATATAGTGCGGTGGAGTTGTAAAGACAGATAGATCTAACGCTAAACTGATGAGAGTTGTAAAACTTCTAATAGAGCGACATCCGCCCATTTGTATACAATAAAAACAGATTACAATCATAGTTAGTCGGGAGCATAATTTACAACTCGTCTGTCAATGACTACCGAGTTCTTTCACGAAGAATCTGGGTATACTGTAATTATGAAATCTACTTTGTAGGAGAGTTAGACATAAAAAATTAAGTTTGTGGGTTTCCTTAGGTTGAAAATGCAGTTCGGTCCTGAAAAAATGCAACCGAAAATGAACAATTTGTCTCAAAATGCTCTTGGACACTTGTTTCTAAATAAATATGTCATTGAGTTGTTGACAGAGAGGGTGGAAGAAACAATTTGATGGGCTTCTCAACACTATTCAAGGGTCGAATATGTTAATTAGTAAGAAAGTCTGTCACCAAAAAGCATTAGTTAGTACAGTTTGCAAAATAGAACAAATCAATAAAATATGGGACCGTTCATGTCTATAAGTAACTAACATGTACAACAGAAACGAAAGATCATGGATATTCGTGCAAAAAAGGCCTTATCTTTCAAAAATTCAGTTTCTCACTTCCTTGAAAAAAAAGAGAAACAAACGAAAAGGCAATAATGTTGAGTTGTCAACGACTTGCTGATAGGGTATAAACCACCAAAAAAAGAAGTAACAATCACATAAAAGTCTCCTAAAAGACCCAATACTAAGCACTCACACCCCAAAAACGAATGCAATCAAAAAAGAGAGAAAAGGCTAATGTGGCGGGAAGGAATGAAGAAGAAGGAAGGGGGGTGGCTAGTAGTGGGGGACCTAAATGAGTGAATAGAAGACGTGCCAAACGGCGACAGATGGTCATAAAGAAGGATTGTATAAGAGGAAAAGAACAAGTAGAGTCAATTGTCAGAGGTCAACTTTTCGAAGAACGGAAAGGTGAAAATGAAAAAAAAAACGAAAGAGAATGTAGATATTGTCTCTAGAGACGATTGAAATGAAAAAGGCGTCGCCACACTGAGAAAAGTGTGGAAGGGCTCCTCCACAACCATCTTGGTCTCTTGCTCCCGGCGACAATCTCAGTCGCATATCTTTTCGGCTTCTTCTTCTCTTCTTTTTTTTCTTCTTCTTATTCTTCTTGCTTTTTCACACAGCACAACGACACCACCACAAGCATCCCAGCCATTTATTGCACCCACAACAACATTTTTTTGGGTCCTTTCCCTCCTTCTTCTCCTTTCCTAACAACTTTTTTTGTCGTATGTTTCTTTTTTTGGTCAAGTATGCCAGTACGCATAATATAATTGAATTTGGTCAGGAAAAAGTTGCATCACCAACAAAAATGGCATCAAGAGCAACAAAAAATAAGGAGCGAGAATGGTCTAGGGAAGAGGAAAGAGACGGTTCAGTTTCCTGTTTTGTTTGCTTTTCCGCTTTTTACACTATTTTCTCTCTTCACTTTTTGAATTGTTCAAAAACGAGTCTGGTCTCTTCAAAATTTGAGAACAGTAGAATGAGAAAGAAGTACCAGAACTAGGAAAAAACACGAACTGGAATAGTCATTGCCGGGAAACTTTAGTAAAAAATAGTTTGGGGTTTTATCCACAAACGGTATACATAGATCATTCCGAGCAGTTTTGAACACCTCTAATAGAACGGCAGTGAAGAGAGCCAAAACTATTTGGAATGGTATTTCTCGCTTCAAGCTATTTTGAACATTTTCGATAGGCTCGAATAAAAAAAACTATTCATTCAATAATAAATTGAACTTTCTAAAAACTTTGGCTTTATACTGCTCTAGAAACCTTGAACTTGATGAATACAAAGACTATTCGAATTTAGAGAACGGTATCTCCCCGGAAAATAGTGGATCCAAACAGTTTGCATTAAAATGTAAAGAGACTAATCGAAGAAGTTTTTCAATTCCACAGTAGAAAACTTCGGAAGCTCAACAAAAAATCAGAAATCAGATCCTGTGATCATCATCTTCTTTTTTTCATTACCACCACCTTTTTCCCACCCTATTCTTTCTCTTCATTTCCCCTTTTCAGACTCCTCCCATCTTTTTTCCTCCAATTTGATCGGACCTTCTTCGTTTTCTCCTTTCTTCTTCTTCTATGTATTCTAATTCTTTGCGGCTCTTCTCCTTCATTTGACCACACGGACTTTTCAAATTTTGGGGTGCGAAACGAAAATGTATTTGTGTGGGTTGCAGTGTGTTGCCTTATACGTTAATCAGACGTATTTTGAGGAAACGGGCGAGAATCAAATTAGAAGGGCACCGCATGAAAAGAAGAAGAAGGACTATGTCAACACTTTTCGAAAAAGAAGAAGGCGAAGAAGGAGGTGGTGACAAATGGTAAGTGGTTTGGAACAGAGCTAAGGAACCACCTTAAGAAATATAGATAATGGAGAGAGTAATTAGAGGTGTTTCTCTCTCTGAGAGCACTCTCAAATTGACTTCTTTTATGGAAAAAACAAGATAATTGGATCAAAAAGTGAAGAGGAAAATAATAATGAGCAGTTAGGAAGGGAGGGTTGAGTGGACTGAACTGAGAATGAACTGTTATAGAATGGCATGTAAATTTTATTTTCGAAGTGAACAAAAGAAATGTTTTAGAAGGTTGCGTTTGATAAAGCACCTCTATTGGAGGTTTTTGAATATTTTTTGAATAATAAAAAGTAAAACCGCTGCTCTTTTTTCAGCATCTGCGCGTATCATTCTCTTCAAACTCTTCAATAAAAGGGCATGTAGAAAAGAAAAGATACCTTCTTCATACAGTTTCAGAATGCGTAAGGCGTTTCCAAAAGTTCAAATTTCGCAAACAATCTCAAAGAAGTAACCTCATAATAATAATTGTGTGAGCGGAGAAAAGAACGAGAGGAGATGCAAAAAGAGTCATCTTTGACGGGGGAAGAGGGCGATTACATTGAACGGTAGAAAGAGAAGAGCCAATGAAATAGTACACGGAATATAAGAGACGCAGAGACAGAAGGCGGCTTCTGTATGCAGGTGGCTTTAGATGGCTCTTGACGAGCACACATAGAGATAAAGAGACGCAGACGAGTATGAGTGAACTGTTATGTATTCTACATTCGATGTTAGCTCAGATGGTGTTTGTCAGAAGGTTGCACACATATACGTGTAATTTTTTATGAATTGCCCAAATTTGTCTCTCTCCGGGAATATACATTGAGTAAATTTGACTGATCACAACCCGATGGCTTTCTATATCAGGTTACGTTGACTTGTAACATGATAGATATGGGTTTTGTGGAAAAGAGATGGAACAGAGTAAATAGAACATGCAAAATATAATATGAAATCAGATGGAAAAGTCTTGAAGAGAAGAAGAAGGAACAAGAAGGAAAAGAAGAAGATGACAAATGACAAGATCGGGAAGAGAGGTACATAATTGATGGTGCAGGAGTTCGAAAGAGTTGACATAAATCCAGAAGAAACATCAAGAATCATAAATGGAGAAGTGAAACTGAATCTTATTTCATTATCAGAATGGGAGTCTTATCACATTTCTGTTGGTTCAGAAGCGTTTATGACCTCCTGGGAGAGAACACATAAAATGTTGAATATAGTGCTAAAAACTCCGAATGAATTGATGCGTTTTTCAGAGCTCATGATTTAGGGAGAACGAGACTCTATGAGAAGACTCTGTGAGAAAATTACGGTAGGTTTCACAGTGAGAGACTAGGATTTGTTCTTCAATTATCCGTTGTCGAAGTACTGACTTCTAACTGGTTTAATACTTTCAAAATAACATTTGAAATGACAGCTTTAACACCACCAAAAATCAGAATTACGGTGAATGCATCTATGACTGATTGAAAGTGATATTTCGTTCGAAGAATTTCGCAACAATGGTTTGGGGATTGTCTCATTCTCCTCGAAAATCAAAAGAAGGACTAATGAGTCTTTGAAAATGTACACAAAACATTGATCGGTAAATAAGATAACACTTGATTTTTTAATCAGATTTCACAGAATGAACGGAAAACTAAACAAGGATATAAGTTCATCCGGGCGTTGGATTTTGCAATAGCAGTTGCACAATCGATCATCAATACGGGATCAGCTAATTTCTTTTGTATTGCAAGCGTAACCTCACAACCACTACTCTCTAAAAACCTTAGAATATTTTGCTTTGCTTGCTCTTTTCTTCGTTTTTTCTAACCATCTCAAATATCGGTGCATCATCGTGGGAACCTTTCACATTTTTGACCTATTCATTCTTTTTTTGACGCATCAATCGGTCGGTCTTTTTCAAATATAAAGAACTAGGAAAACATTAAAAAAAGGTGACATACAGTAGGCAAAAGAAAAAGTATATTTGTTCAATTTTAAGGGTCCTTATTCCCGATTATCAAAACTAATAAATGATGGAAGAGGCGATAGAAATTGGTCAATTGCTCAAGGGACCTCAAAGTATTTGCCCTCTGCGGAAGTTGCTTCTTCTTCTTCTTCTTCTTGCTCCGCCAATTGTCATTGAGATAAAATCAGATGAAACGAAAGGAGAAGGAACAGAGAGAATTTGAAGGGAAACGCCGATGGAAGGGAGACACACTTGTAAGGAACCAATTGGGTGAAGAGATAATTTATGGAGGAACGATTTAAAAGGGCAACGAAGAAGAGTCGAATAAATGAGACAACAATGAATCAACGCGTCTTGATTATATAAAGTTTGTACAACTTATTTTGGGAGGAAGAGGAGCAAAAGGAAGAGAAAGGGAGTGGACGATAAGGTCCAATGGTTTTTAGAAATGAGAGTGTAATGAAAGAGGATGGGAGGAGCATGAGAATAAGGTGTCTACAAGACTAATTTGATGGACCACGGAGTGTAAAAACAAAGAAAACCATTGATGGTGTAAGAGTATACAGTAACCTTCTTTTAAATGTCAAATGGAGAATAGGCGGAGCAAATTTTTTAGCAAAATGCTTGAGATGTCTGTAAATGGAACTCCCAGAAAACTCAAAATTCAATTGTTTCCTCAAGAGTTTTCAGATGAAAAAATGGAAATATTGTTTAATGAACACACCAAGATTACATATGATGAACCTATGGCGATCAACAGTAGGTATCCTCAAATATTCCTCAATATTTTCATAGATTCTGAATCAAAGGCCTTCGATATCTCCACAAAATTATCACCGGAAGTTGGACTCTTGGGGATTGGAAATATACCAAAAGAAACATTCTCTAACCCAATATAACTTGAAGTTTCAAATACAAAAAGAACCTCATAAAAACGCACAATTTCAAAAAATCAGACTCTTTCTCAGACTGTCGAAATCGTATTACTCAACGAGAGTATCGAATTTCACACCAACGCGTCTTTTCCGCTTACAAATTCCTTTTCTCCCTATAGGTAAAATGCGAAAAAAAAGTTTGCATTTCCAAAAGGAGACACCCTCAACCAGCCATCCTTCCCAACCCAAA
>GL379878.1:649609-660455 GCA_000143925.2 Caenorhabditis brenneri | reverse complement strand
TTTACCTCTATGTCAGCCACTCATAACTTGATCCACAGATAATATTTTGAAAAACGGTCAACTGGAAAGTTGTCTATACTTGCATGTTGAACAACTTTGTAGTTGATGATTTTTCATGAAAATCGGTCATTTCAAAGATAGGAGCGACTTTCTAGTGCCTGTTTCTGAGGGCGAGATAAAAAAACTAGAGGGCGGAGAAATTGGGCAACGTCAAAATTAACACTGAGGACGAGGGCGAAGCTACGACTTCTAACGCTGATTACGTGACCTAAAACTGATTTTCGACCATACCTCCAAGAGGATTTTCGATGTAACTCGCCGAGCTCTATTCGATGATATAAATATCTTATAGGCCAATATAGTGGAAACGCCTACTTTAAAATTATTGGTGTTAATATAGAAAAATTAATAAATAAAAGAAATACAAATAAATCAAACATTGTACGTCTTTTTGTGAACAAAGGTCATGTTAACATACATAAACATCACGCGCGCCGTTCAATAAAAGAAAGGTAACTTCCAGCACGCATGGGACCACTAAACTCATGGGACCACTAAACTCTCATGGGACCACTAAAATCCTATGGGACCACTAAATTCCTATCGGACCACTAAATTCCTATAGGACCACTAAACTCCTATGGGACCACTGAAATCCTATAGGACCACTAAACTCCTATGGGACCACTGAAATCCTATGGGACCACTAAACTCCCATGGGACCACTAAACTAGGATAGAGCCAAACTGAGGGAGTTTGAAATCTGAAGACCTGAAAAAACGAAAATTCTGAAACTCTAGCTGAAGCTGTGTTGTCTCAAAGTTTCCAAAACTCAGATACCTTGAAAACTTTTACTAACTTGACATCAAGAGAACCTAGTTCCGAACGGTCTCAACTCTTCCGGTGGTGCCCTTGTATTAGGAGATTCTCGATGTAAAGTGGGTCAGTCAAAGTTCAGTTACATGAATAAGAAGTTGAACTTTCATTGTTCCTTCTATTAATAGTTTCCCATCAGTTCTTTTTCTCTCTTCTTCTTCTACCCCATATCATATCGTCTCATCAAAAAACAGTGTCCAAAGAAAGACCATTTCTCAACTACTACATTACATTTTTGTGTTGTTTTAAACGTAAGGTTTTGTTGTAGATTTTCATCATATCATGCTATTTGACTCCGCCCACAAATTTGTTCATCATCTTCTTCTTTTTTTCTCATTGAAACACCGCCTCACCGTTTTTCAGTTTGTGAAGTTTCCTCCTCCTCCTCTTCTACCTCTTTCCCCGCCTACAATTTGCATTTCATACAGGCAAAATCCTTCTGTCAACGACGACGTCGATCCGTCTGTTGTTACGTTACTATTCAGGCGGAACACGCAGAACCATCATATTTTATTTGTTTCTCTCTTCTCGTTTTCTATTTGAGGATTCCCTTCTGGCTCCGCCCACTTTTCTGCAGAGAGAGAGAGAGAATGTTAAGACAGTCTAGCTGTGAACTTTCGATAGTTTGTTGCAAATCAAATCACAAGTTATTTTTTTTATTTTTTCAGTTCTAATTGACAGCAGTTCATTATCAAAAAGAGAGTGGGGTTGTGATAACTGAATTCCCTAGCAGCAGAAAATAGTGTGGCATCTTATCAAAAACTGTGTCAAATCTTGTTAGGCCACTGATGAAAATAACGAAGAATGAGGTCAGAGCTGAACGTTTTCCGGCAAAAAGTTCAAAGTTTCAAAATTCAATGTCATCTCTTCAGCAGATAACAAGGAAATAATGACTTTTGGGAGGGGGAAAGTTTATCAAATTGTATTACAAAAAGGAAAAGTTCTTGAATTATGACCCGGTTTTCTGAGTTTTTGAGCAATAAAATTGCATAGGAAAAGGTGGAGATATCAAGTGGAGGGCATCTCTGTATTGAAAGCTTTACACTTTTGAACATTGACTATCAAAAAAGAACGGCTCAAACAAACTAGAAGTTTTCAAATGGTTTAAACTTTTCAAAACTGGTTTCCTACTAAACAACTTGCAATATTTTTGCAGTGTCCTGCTCCCTTCCTAGTGCTCATGTGTTATTTCAGATCTTTGTCTTAACAGTAATCACTTGTTTCAAACTTCAAACACAATCCATTTCTTCTCTAGAATAAAGCATTAATGATCTATGAATAGTTCAAAGTACTGTATAATCTAGTAGCCCGTAGTAAATTTTCATAATCCTCATATAATCCTTCTTCCCCATTTTCTATCCGCTCCTCCGTCATTTTGCATCTGATTTGATTTTACAATTCTCTCTTTTCTCTTCTCTTCACTCTTGTTTTACTGTTTCCATTTGATCGGTGACCTGCTCCTGGACACGTGGAACCTCTCCTCCTATCAACCCTCTGGTATGCCAGCTTGCCAATTAAACTTTTTTGTCTCCTTTTCATTTGCCGTCGTCATACTCGTTATCATCAATCAAAAGCCTTCTTGTGGCTGCTGCCACGCGTCCCCCGGGGGAGAAGGAAATGAACTATTATCAGACGAAACGAAAAATTTGGTTTGGCGCGCGTAAGAAGCAAAAAGGGGTAAGAGAAGGAGATGGAAAGAAAGAACAAACTCACTTTGTCCAATTATTTATGATTAGAGGGAGGGAAAAGTACGTCCGGGTACTACACTTTATCAATATTTGATTTGAACTTACCCATGTTTTTAAGTTGAAATGGACGATCGAAAAAAGGTTGGATGAAGCCTATCCACAGTAATCCATCTGACCGTTCTCTCTCTATAGACATGTATATAATATATATGAAACTTGGAAACCCGTTTAATAATCCGCCTGTCCGTTTGTCTATCCTGTCCATCCGATTCTTCTCTTTTGCATATAATATTATTCAACCACACCGTTTTCCGCAATTACCGTTTCTCTTCTTTTGCCATTCGAAATCTATTTATTTCATTATTTTTTTGTAGTTTCGACTGAAAGCTGTAGGAAAAGAAGCCTTGTGACAACAGGCTTTGCATTCAACAATTAATTCTCAAATTAGGACGCTTGCGGCAAAGACCGCAGCACTATCTATCAAGACGGAGCCACTGGAAATGGATGATTGGGAGTATTGGGGAGATGAATATCTCGAAGAAGAGCCCACACTTGCGATACGATCTGGAGCAAGAGTGGTTAGAGTTGAGAGGTTAGTTTCTTGTGTTCAAGCTAAGAAAAAAGTTTTATTTGACTTCAATAAATTTTAAAAAAAAGGAGGAACGTTCGAAAAGTCAGTTGATATTTTCCTAACGGATCAATTAGAGATCAAATCAAATGAACTTTGAAAATATTTTGAAAGTTTGCTTTTGGTTCTTCTCAATTTTTCAGAACTATTTCCCAGATTCTGTAACCCTCCCGAAGTAGTTTAACCCCTATAAACCCCACCCAAAAAGGGAAGAGATAACAGTGTCTAGTGTCTATTTTTGTAGCATAAGATGTATCTCCCTAATCGGTCGTTTGATTGTTTCGAAGAAATTCCTCCCTTTCATAGCTTTTTTGACGACCTACAGTTGTTGACCTTCTGACGTGTTCTGGTCATTTCCCAGATCATTTGAGATCGAAATGAGCTCTTTTTGTTTTAGGAAGCATCTCAAAAAATGTTCTATTTACATTTCAATTTGTATAGTCTCTTTCACTGTGTTATCTTCTAATTTTTTGTCTTCTCAATCTTCTTCTTCCACACTAGCCACGCATTCCCCCTCTCATTTAGTGATGGTTTGCAATTTTATCAATGGCATTACCTCCTTCTCTTCTCACGCACACTTTGTATAAGCGCGTCAATGACAATATTGAAAACATATCCACAGAGAAAAAAGAGAGACCGCACATGAAATAACAACTACTACTGTCCAGAAGAGAGATAATTCTGAGAAGAATTTGAAAGAAAACACGTGGTCCTCATGTCTCGTCGCACGGAGATTGATCAAAATCTGATAGGAAAGTTGAATGATCTTTGTGATTTGCTTTTAGAGGGTTTAAATCTGAAGAGGTGGTTCAAGGACGGTGATCGGTCAATCAGAGAAATTGAGATATGGAACTTGTTGTTTGACAAGAGATAGAACTACAAGCTAGATTATGATTCAGAACAATATCGGAAATGGAAGTTTTCTGATTATTTTCTGAAGGTCACACAGATAGAAGACATGGATAGGGAATAGTTGGGGGATAACTATGTTGTATTTCATGAACAGAAGAGAGAATGAAATTATGAGAACTGGAGAAACATTTTGATTGCCTTCTGAGGTTTCGTTAGCTCAGAAATTCTTAAATCCTACGAAGACTCTTTCCGTTCAATTCTAAATGCAGATTTGAAACAAGACCTCAATTCACACTTTTTCCCGAAAATTTTCTAAAAATAAGACAAAAACTCGATCTAATCAGTAAATGTTTTCAGTCTATAACCTCTTCAAATCTAGTACAAGTAATCACGTTTTGCACTTTTCCATTAAATTCAACCTTCCTGGTTTCATATCAACAATGATTGAACATAAATGACCCACCTAAAAAACGAATAAAAGAAAAAGAACACGTCAGTTTTTGATTCTTCACACCCTCCCCCGCCGCCAGGTTGTTCAGAAACTTTCTGATTAACTGCACTTGTTTGTTTTTCGCGAAACAAAGTTATCTTATCTGACAGACTACATTTATTTTATAGACCACAGACAAATTGGAGCATGACGATATAAAGGGGTGACACACAGACATAATTGAGAAGGGATATCATGAACCTGATTAATTAGATTAATTCGTCTTTTCACAAACATTGACATCATCATTTCTTCTTTTATCACTTCCTCTCTTTCTCTGAATGAATGAATGACCTAGAAATGGATTGGCACGTCCGGAGAAGAAATAGAAAAAAGAAGAAGAAGATGGAGAAGGAGGAGATGGTAATAAATTTTGAATCGAATTGCGGATAAACGACGCGGAAATCAGTGCAAAAGAGTTTGTTTTTTGAAGGAGTCTCCTACCGATTCTCGCGCCTGTTTACTTGCCTTGTTCGGTCGAGATTTCGGACACGAACCCAGCAGTGCGCATCCTTTTTTCTCTTTTTCTCTCCTCTTTTTCATTTTTTCTTCTCCAATCCTATAACAGTCTCTTTTGTGGAATACAGTCCCTACTAAATGAAGACTTCTTCTTCGTCTTCTTCCCTGATCATCATCATCTCAATGTCTCTTTTGAGACTCTGTCTGTTATCAGTAAATCGTCGCCTTCTTCTTCTTCTCCTCCTTCTTTTTCTCTGTTTCAATGTCACCGTTTTGTAATATTATCAATAGACGAATTGGGAATTCCCCCCTTCTCTCCAAGAAAACTTTCCACGTGGACACAGTTTCCTTTGTTTTTTAACCTGGAAACTGTACACTTTGATTCGTCCAGTTATCGAATTTCCCTAAATTTTTGGGTTTTATAACTTCCTGTGGAAACAGTTATCATCTTGATATTGATCATTGTTTCATTGAATTTATTAGATTTCGTATTCCTTTTTATTTTTATTCTGAGCACAACTCCAAATGAAGTTTTCGAACTTTGAACCGTTAACCAGGATAGAAACTAGAAAATGTTTCTTTATCAGTTTTTTGAAAAACGGCAAAAAACGTTTGTAAAAGGAAACCGTAACCCTCTTTTCGTATTCTTAATCACCTAAAAAATGCAAAGCCGCTCTCGTTTTTTCAAAGACACGAAAAATGATTTCAAAGATCAGAAAATCAATCATTTTTTCGTCAAGGACAAACTTATTTTTAGTTGCTAATTGCAGGGTTCCAATGATGCGAGGAGAACTAAGAAACAATGGTGCCACGTCATCATCGGGTCCTGCCCCATCTTACATGAACCGAACTAATGAAAGACAATCATCAAACTCTGGAGGATCTCAGAATGGTGATTCAGTTTGTGCTGTTTGTGGAGATCAAATCGCAAAATTACATTATGGAGTACTGGCTTGTTATGGATGTAAAGGATTCTTTCGGCGGACACTTATTGGAAAATATCGATATGTTTGCAGATTTGGGAATAATTGTATTGTAGACAAATGTGAGATTTGTTTTTAGTTCCTGAATCTATAGCAATTAATTTACAGTTCATCGAAATGGTTGCCGATACTGTCGATTCCAGCGGTGTATTCAAGCAGGAATGGACCCAAAAGCAGTTCGACCGGATAGAGATCAAACAGGAAAACAGAAGGTTCCGAGGATAAAGAAGAAGCAAATTGATGAGGAACTTTTGAATCATATGGTAAATACTTTTTACTCAATTCTCAAACAATGAGTGATTTTCAGATGAGGCTACAAGGAGACGATTGGTCAAGAAAACTACCGGTTGAAACTCGAATTCTTCTAATGCAATTGATGAGTATTGAGGATAAAGTAGTAAAAGGAGATAACAATATGAGTGCTCAAAACACGGCAAAAGACCCAAAAAGTTATTCGCTTCGAGAAATGTTCGAATCAAAACCAGCACTTGATGGAAGACGAATGGAGATCGGATATGAACCATTTCGAATGGCAAGAACTGAAGAATTAGGAGTCATTGCACATAGAAGAGCTATTGCTGCAGTCGATTGGGTTGATTCATTGACTGAAATTGCTGAAACTGTGGAAACAGAAGACAAGGTTGCATTGGTGAAGAGCTGTTATTCTCCATTGACTATCTTCAACTTTTCTGCAAGAACAGCTCAGAATACCAAGAATCCAGATATCTTATGTCTGTGCAGTCACTCTTATGTTCCAAGACGGTTGCCTCCAGAGTTCAATGAGACAAAGTGAGTTTTAATTACCAAGTTCTTATGAAACACCTCAAAATTGAATCATTTTCAGTCATCTCTCCAACTTCCTCATTGATCGAACACTGAATGAATTAGTCGCTCCATTGAGAAAATTGAATTTGAAAGAGGAAGAAATCGTTCCACTGAAGGCTATTATTATCCTGAATCCAAACTCCAAAGGACTATCTGAACATGCTAGACATGCAATTTCTGAACTCAGAGACAAAGTTCAAGATATGCTCTTCCAAATTGTAAAGGAGCTTCATCCAATTTATTCGGCTAGTAGCAGATTTGGAAACCTTTTACTTCTTCTTCCAACTATCACTGTATGTTTCTTTTCCAAAATCATTCATTTCAATTTCCGTTTTCTTTCAGACTCTCTCTGGATTAATGTCTGAGAATATGCACTTCTGTCAAGCTCTCGGAGGAAGAGCCAGTGGAGATAATTTGTTGGCTGAAATGTTCGGAGATCGTGTATTCGATGATCAAATGATCAGCAGTAGCATCAGTCCACCACTATTCGAAAACCCAGCTGAAATTTCTTTGGAGGTACTTAAAAAAGATCAAACTTTCGTTTCTTATCTAAGAAGTTGTAAACTCATTAAAAGTAGGACAAAGTGTTTCTCGGAGAACGAAATGAAAGTTGGCAAAATGAAATTGATAAGAAGGAAACCGTGCAAATTTAGGAATGTTTGCAGAGCATCTCTCCGCCGATGGCAGATCGAAGATTCGTTAAGAAAAGCGATGCAGCGACACAGACGAATGATGATTTATTGTCTTCGGGACCATATCTTCCACACTCGAATTCATGCAATTCATTGATGAATTCCGGATATTCGCCACCAATGGTGAGGAACTGAAAAAGAAAATCAAAATGAGAAAGAAAACATTTTCAGCTCTCGAACTCTCCATTCCCACTACTGGATGATGATGATGCCTTCCAAAACGATATCAGTCTAACTGAATTGAATGGTTGTGAAGAGTTCTTCAACCAATTATTGGATGAGCAACCACTCGTCAGCGGCTAGAAACCTTCAACAAACTCCAGCAACACCGTATTCTCAATGAGAGACTCTTGCCCCCAATTCCCATATACTTATATTTCAATGTTTTTCTTTTTATGTACATATCTCTTTTTCCTATACATACAATATACATACATAGTAAGTTATTGTCTCAAATCAGCTTCCATTTCTTCTCATTCGCATCCAAATGACATTAATAAGCCTGCTCGAAGCAACCTTCAATTTCATCGTCATTCTCTCATATTTCTTCTCAAAAGCACAAAAAATTTATCCGTTTATTTCACTTGTTTGCAAAATGATCAAACCTTTTTCCCACTCTCTCAAACCCCACAAACTCTCTCTCTCCGTTTTCTTCTGTGAAATCCCAGGTATCAATATTAATTAGTCGAAAAAAGAAATATATCTGTTTAGTTTTTGTCTGTCTTATCCCAAATAGAGTAGAAGTCTCGTCAAAATTTCCCTCCCGGTTGGGTTGATCCCTTCCTGTATCTTGTATTTTTCAAGCTGTCTATTTCTCATGCTTTTCAGATTTTTATATAAAGAGTTTTATTAGAAACCCTTTATTTGGTTTCTCACATGAATAAAAATAAAACAAAGAAAGCTTTCAAACTTTTCAGCAAATCTCTGCATCTGGCTCCATTTCAAAAACATCTACTCGTAGCGATTCGAATACTGAAAGTGTTCATTGCGGTCAAAATGAAAGTGAACCATCTGAAGATAAAGTGAGAATTTGAACGTTTTAATGAGTATTACTTCTAATCCATCGGAAGCTGGAGATTGATTCTTAGCCAAGTGTTTTTTAGAAAAAAATTCATTTTCAGTCTGGATACTGTTGGAACTTTTTCGGTCCCACTTTCGGTTTCATTCGAAGACTTTATTCGAAAATTGATACCTATAAGGTGAGAACAAGACATTGTATACAGTGCCATTAACGGAATTAGATCAAAAACAGAGTTTTCCCGTTCTTTTTGAAAATTTCCGCTTTGACCTCCTGGTAAACATATTTATTTCTCTATTCTGAGGTAAAACTTAAAAAAAAAACTTACTCTCAGAAAAACATTCTCATCAGAAATCAGTGTTTGAGAAAATATTAGGCGAAACAGTTTTGAGAACACTTTAATCATAATGAAAAAATCATAATGAGTTTTTATTTAGCCTTACCAACCAAAGACTGATTATCTATCTTCTGATGCGTTGTCTCAAGCTTGGAAGGACTCGATTGACAGAAACAAGCCATTGATAAAAAATGAGCGTTATGCTCTTATGTTCAATGCGAACCAAAAATTTTTGGAAGGAAGCATGATAGAAAAGCTAGAAAACAATGAGGAAGATATGGTTTCATGTCAAGAAGAAGAGGAATGAGATTGAGAATATTTCTCTGGTTACTACTTGAATAAAGATGCTTTTTTGAATTGCTTTAGAAAGTCAGAAAGTTGAAAAAAAATAAAAGAAAATGAAAGCAAAGCACTTATCTGGAAAAGTTATCCAGGTTTTATCAGTTATTGAGAATAAAAATGTAAGAAGTTTTTGAATTCATTTTGAAACGATGAGAATATCGAGAGACTACGGTTGGAACAAACTTTCATATGAAATTCTCTGATACTTCGAGGTTCAAAACTGGAGTTTATTCTGTTCGAGTCTATTGAAGGATTAATTCAATAACAACTAACAGTTCGAGTTTCATTCCATTAGTAACCACTCGTAAAACGAGATGAGAAGAGTGCATCGGAACATTAGTTACACGATAACTTCGGATCTTTGTATGTATTCATTCAAAACCTGTGAAAAGAGAAATGGAAGGCGAGGAGGCTTTCCCATAAATCCCAGAGCCCCTCCAAGAGTCATTCGATTCTGACATTGGATTCTGAACAATCCCAGCACCACCGCCTCCAGAAACAAACTATCGACCAATGAAAAAACCCACAAAATATGTTGTATCGTTTCCGGATGTGACCTTCTTTCACAAACGAAATCGGAACAATTAGAAACATAATTGATTTCAGCTTGGAACGCAGAAAAAAAAACCAAAAACTATAAACTCTAAATGTGGTGTGTGGGTTTGAACTTGGCTGTGGGGTGACAGAACTATACAGCGTTACCTACTGCGCCATCCTGTCGCTGCCATGACCCAGGCTTGTCCTTTTTTCCGACCTTCTTCTCCCTCTATCCTGCAGAAGAAAGAATAGGAAATATTCAGATTAGAAACGTGAAAAAAAATCATTTTCACGTGACCTCGGACTGCAAAGATGAAATCAGTAACTAGGGAAACAAAATGCCACGTGTAACTCATTCCACGCTCGTAATCGCTTGAATCCTGGAGCATATTGTCTGGTCGCTATACAATGGTTACTGCGAAGAACAAGAAGTCGCCACAATTGACCGAGTGGAGGAAATACCTGCTAGCACGTTTGGCGTATATTTGCGCTTTGGTGGTCAACCATAATGAATACGTGAGTATTTTCGACGCAAATTTAGAAATTCACTGATTCGTATTTTCGATTTTTGCATTATAAATTTTGCATAGTCTTTATATTTGAAAAATAAGGTTTGAAAAAATGTTGAAACCACTATTTTAAAATTTTATGTGAAACTCACAATTAACTTCAAAGTCTGAAATTACTATGGTTGATACCTCTGTGGGTGCGAACCCAGGGTCTTGCCCGCTTATCACCAAAAACGCTACCGACTGCGCTATGGAAAACCGCAACGTCTAGCCTTGTCTTCAAGCACCGGCGGAAAAAGTCCCGTAGACATGTTCTTGAACCTATGAAAAACTGAGCTACCGCAGCCACGAGGCAAATTTTTTGAGAGTGTGTAAACCTGAATTTAGACTACCTCTTTTTCAGGAGCCGGATGATGTCGAAAAGTTGGAACAAGTTATGGTGAATGCAACTCAAGTCTTTCAAAAACAAAATTGTGCCGTCAAAATCAAAAAGATCAAGAAAGGTGGAATCGTTATTTTTGGTGACATTCATGGTAGTTTGGAAGGGTTGATAAAGATGTGGCAAAAGGCAATGATTCGTATGAGACAGTATAATACAGCTAAGTAAGTT
>GL379878.1:634642-649391 GCA_000143925.2 Caenorhabditis brenneri | reverse complement strand
TTGGATATCAGTCAAGGTGTTCTAATATTGACAACACTATTTTTATTGTTTGAGTAGTGAATATACACAAGAAGAAACTATACAACAAATCTTTTTTGTCAAATCCATCTGATACTCCCTACCTATCATGCTTTCATATCAAGTTCATTAGTCCTACTCCCAACTACAATTCATTATTACTCACTGATTTCTGTCTAGTATACCAAAAGCTGAATGACAAGCAACAGATGCTCTTTCATTGATACTTTTCCTTAATCAAGAGATCACCCTCATGATCGTTGTTACTCATCGGAAGACACTTTGTCACATTTTGAACTGTTTGCTCTCGGTCGTTGAATGATTTTAAACAGATGTCTTTGTCTTTCAACCTACTAGTCTGCAAATAAAATCTCAAAATGGTCTCAGGTTGAAAATGACGGAGTAGATGGGTATAAAGAAGGTGATTCCGGTACGGTCTGCACTGAGTTTCTGTTTTCTTGGGCGCATTCAGCTATTTATATATTTTGTAGTTTTGAAATTCAGTGAGCCATAAAAATACATCACTTGTGGAAGGTTATGAGGTATGATTAGATTTTCAAAGTGTTGAAGTATCTGTACTCAAAAAGACACATACAAATGTACTTTGATTAATAGCAAAGTTTTCAAAAGTTTTTTGCTCAAGTCATAGTTTCTCCTGGCTAGATTATAACGTCATCAGGTGCAGCTTCATCTGAAATTTTTGATAGTTGAGTTATTTCTTTCATTTCTTTTTTGGCATAAAAAGCGCAATCTCAGTGTAGTTTCAGCTGTATCAGACTATTCAAAACTTTTGTATGATGTTTCTTGTTCTTTGAAAAGTCTGAAGCTTCCTGCAGAAACATACCAAAAAATCAAGAAAAAAAATTCTCTCGGAGAAATTTTTTATGATCTTTGAAAGTGATATGGAGGAAAGCTTGTTCAAAATATAGTTCAAAAGATCGCATTTGGAACGCTTGACCATCCGTTCCAATTGTTTTTCGGGTTTGGACACCAATGAATCACAAGTACTCTTATCAATTGTTGTAGACCAGTTAATGTATGTTCAACACCTCTCAACAAAAAATAAATAAATTTCACAATAAGTTGCACATTCCTCCTCCTCCCAACATCATCATCTATCATATGTTCAATGTTCTGAGTCACTTTGTTTTGATTACACACATCGTATCGTTTTTTACCTCTCTATTTCTCTCATTCTCTATCATTTTGAAGTGACCCCCATTCCTCAGTTCATTCCGGACGAGTGTCCGCTTCTTCTCCCTGATATTCCGTCGACCCCCGAACTCTATTTGTTTATCGCTTTTTGTCTCTAACCGATCTCGGACTTTTGTGGAGCAGCATACACAAAAGAGACACCGGTTCGATGAATGATGATGATTTGAGAAGAGTTTGTGGTGGGTGAGCACTATTTCTATTGTGTTCTGATTCGGACTTTTTGATCCATCGGGGTTTTTAACTTTGGGAGTAATATGGTAGCTTCAAGGGAGCCTGAGAGGTTAGGAGATTAGGAAAAGACCTGAAAGCGGCGAACAGTTTTCTGCGGGAAACTGACTTCCGTTCTTGATTTATCAAAGTTTTCACAATAGTTCCTTTTGAAAGTTCAAACCATTGTACCACCTACACCCGTCCCTTCCCAAAGTTAATTTGTTTATTATTCCAATAACTCTCCCCACCAACTCATCAGTTTCTGTCATCTAATACATTTCCAAGAACTCCAGTTTTCAATATTCCAGACCTGTTCAATTTCTTGATTGCGTCGTTTTACGAATTCTCACCATTATCATTAAACTTTACGAGTTTTGGAAGTGCTCTCCCTCCTCCTCCTCCTTTTTTCGTCATTCTTTTTTTTTTCATACTTTTTTCATCACTTGGCGCAATCTTTGAGATTTCTTGTAGTAAGAAAAGACGTGGCGAAAACTGTATGAAAATGTAAAAAGTTTGAAAAGGAAGATAAATACAATAGAATCCATTGATACCATTGTAAATCTTATCGTGGGAAAATACTGACTTTTTTCAATAGAATTTGGAATCGTAGACAGAATCTTTTTGATTTTTTGATTGTGATAGACCAACTGTCCTCCTTTTCTTCCGAACACATGACTCATTTTCTTTCCGGCTGTTCGATTTCTTTTTCGACTTCATATCATTCTGTTTTATAGGAGTTTTTGATTATAAAATTTCATCTCTTTTTTTGGAATTCAATTTTCAAGAATACCTGAAGAAGTGATATTCCGTTTCACTTGTCTCTGGTAGACAACAACTTTTGAAAGTCATTTTTCTCTCTTTCAAAACTTGATCCAATGTGCAAATAATCACATTTCCATCACTTTGTTTCTTTCCGCAATCAAACAGATCAGTTTCAGACTGAAAGTGCACATTTAACTGGGCGATGACTAGGTTTTTCGAAAAATGATAGTGAATCTAGGCGTCAAGAGAAAGAAAGAAATCAAACGACGAAAGAGATCAAACTTGGATTCTTTATCAGTTAGAAGGAAAGAGGATGAGATATCTGCTACTCTTTCAAACACTTTTTGATCTTCGAATTAGTATTGAGAAAGGAATGTAAAAACCAAAAGAAGTGACGTTCATTTCGCAAGCTCCGGTGAAAAATCATCATCATATGAAGCAAAAGAATAGAATGCAGGATACGAATTGACTGATTATTCGACAGAAAACTCTTATATTAAGACGGTGTGGTAAAGCGAAAAAAAAGTAATAGTTCTTTTGATTAAGGAAGTTTTAGTGTTCAATATTTTAAGAGTTTTAAAAAGAGAGCAGGCAGTGTGTACGTCAAACATTATGACGAGCACAAAAGATAGACATTACAAATGAGCTGCCGGAGAATCGTTCGTTTTCATTTCGACATACTTTGGTACCTCTAAAAGAACGGCATAAGGGGATGAATACCTTTTTTGTATTGCTAGGTTTTCACATTTCCAGAGATTTTGAGAACTTTATTTGTCTATACAATTTGAACATGTGTCACCCATTATCCTCTTCCATCTATACTTCCAAATTCTGGACAACAGTTTTCCGTATTTCCTAATCCTTCAACACCTTCTTCTTTATAATTATGCTTGTCTTTTCACAGTTCCCAGTTCTTGATTTTTTATAATTTCAGAATTCCGAAAGCAGCTCCTGTCTTCCAAATGGAATCATCAGAATACACATGGTCTACGGGAGCTACCGTAACTTTCGTTTTCATAACTTTTTCCAAACTTCTCTGTAGTTAATATGACTGAATATGTCATAAATCATGATTTCTTAAGTATACCATAGTTCCTAAAATGATACTTCAACCTTCTAAACCTCTAGTCGTTCATCTTTAAGAAGACAATGCTCTTTAAATGATAAGGTCTCTCTTACGAAATGACCATTCTGCTAAACTTTCGATCAGAAAGAAAAAAGAGCCCTCCCGCAAAGATTACGTCTTCATTTTCATTGTCATCCTCTTAACTTTTTTGTCGACGACCTTCTGCTTTCGAATCGAATTCCTTCTTCGGTTAATGACGCAGGCTCTTCTGTCCAAACAGAGTGTACAGTCGTTAATTAAATTGATAACTATTTATAGTCGTCCGTCCAGGCTCAAATTTTTCAGTATCAGAAGTAGATCAACCACAAATCATACTCTCTCTCTCTCTATCTCTATCTCTTTCTCTCTCTCTCTTTAATTATTTCTCTCTTATCATTTTGTCGTTTCGACAACGTATGTAGGAGCAAACGAGGAATTCCGAGAAACTGTTACTGATTACCTGATAAGAAACGAAATATCAGCTAGTAAATGTAGTGAGGTTTAAACCGAAAAAGAGAAGAAGAACTGAGTAGACTCTTGGAATTCGGAAGTGATTGGTTGGCAAAACGTGGTAGAGGAAAGGAGATTATCGAGAGTGACAGTCACTTGCAATTCAATTATTGTTGGCTGAAATTGATAGTTTTGTAAGGTTTTGAGGTTTCCTCTAACACAGCTGCACGCAATTCCATCGGATCGCAAATTGCATTTGAAAGGCAAGATATGATGATCCTAGAAGATGACACTGGGTTCATATATTTTGAAGATTTTGAGTTACTGTTGGTATAAGAGCATGGCTTGAGCCTTATAGAAAGGTTGTCCCATTTCAAGTTATACGTGAAAATGCTAGTAAAAACGGGTAATGCTTATTTATGAAGTGCTGATGATTTTTCAATGAAAATTTGATGATTATCAAATGAGATGGAGGTATTTGATTAGTACCTTTTCAGAACCACAAAATACGATTAGATTCTCGGAATATGTAGGTTCAAAACCTGTAGGTTGTTTTTGCAAAACCGGAAATTTGAGGCCCTGAATTTGTTTTGTTTTCTCAGCCAGACACGCCTCTATTACAGAAAACTGAGGGAATTTGAAATCTGAAAACCAGGAAAGACGAGAATTCCGAGACATTAGCTATAGCTGCGCTGTATTTGAACTTCCAAAACTCAGATACCATGAAAACTTGTACTAATTCGGCATCAAGAAAACCGAGTTCCCAACGGTCTCAACTCTTCCAGTGGTGCCCTTCTATTAGAGAATTCTCGATGTGAAGTAGGTCAGTCATAGTTCAGTTACATGAATAAGAAGTTGAACTTCCATTGTTCCTTCTAATAATAGTCTCCCATCAGTTCTTTCTCTCTCTCTTCTTCTGCCCCATATCATATCGTCTCATCAAAAAACAGTGTCCAAAGAAAGACCATTTCTCAATGACTACATTTTTGTGTTGTTTTAAACGTAAGGTTTTGTTGTAGATTTTCATCATATCATGCTATTTGACTCCGCCCACAAATTTGTTCATCATCTTCTTCTTTTTTCTCATTGAAACACCGCCTCACCGTTTTTCAGTTTGTGAAGTTTCCTCCTCCTCCTCCTCTTCTACCTCTTTGCCCGCCTACAATTTGCATTTGATACAGGCAAAATCCTTCTGTCAACGACGACGTCGATCCGTCTGTTGTTACGTTACTATTCAGGCGGAACACGCAGAACCATCATATTTTATTTGTTTCTCTCTTCTCGTTTTCTATTTGAGGATTCCCTTCTGGCTCCGCCCACTTTTCTGCAGAGAGAGAAAGAGAATGTTAAGACAGTCTAGCTATGAACTTTCGATAGTTTGTTGCAAATCAAATCACAAATTATTTTCATTTTTCAGTTCTAATTGACAGCAGTTCATTATCAAAAAGAGAGTGGGTTGTGATAACTGAATTCCCTAGCAGCAGAAAATAGTGTGGCATCTTATCAAAAACTGTGTCAAATCTTGTTAGGCCACTGATGAAAATAATGAAGAATGAGGTCAGAGCTGAACGTTTTCCGGCAAAAAGTTCAAAGTTTTAAATTTCAATGTCATCTCTGCAGCAGATAACAAGGAAATAATGACTTTTGGGAGGGGGAAAGTTTATCAAATTGTATTACAAAAAGGAAAAGTTCTTGAATTATGACCCGGTTTTCTGAGGTTTAGGTAATAAAGTTGCATAGGAATAGGTTGAGATTTCAAGGAAAGGGCACAACTGTATGGAAAACTTTACACTTTTGAACATTGACTTTCAAAAAAGAACGGCTCAAATAAACTAGAAGTTTTCAAACGGTTTAGGTTTTCCACAACCGGTTTCCTACTAAACAAGTTGCAATACTTTTTACAGTGTCTTGCTCTTTTTCTAGATGGATCATGTGTAATTTCAGATCTTTGTCTTAACAGTAATCACTAGTTTCAAACTTCAAACACAGTCCATTTCTTCTCTGAAATAAAGCATTAATGATCTATGAATAGTTCAAAGTACTGTATAATCTAGTAGCCCGTAGTAAATTTTCATAATCCTCATATAATCCTTCTTCCCATTTTCTATCCGCTCCTCCGTCATTTTGCATCTGATTTGATTATACAATTCCCTTTCTCTTCTTTTCACTCTTGTTTTACTGTTTCAATACCCATTTGATCGGTGACCTGCTCCTGGACACGTGGAACCTCTCCTCCTATCAACTCTCTGGTATGCCAGCTTGCCAATTAAACTTTTTTGTCTCCTTTTCATTTGCCGTCGTCATACTCGTTATCATCAATCAAAAGCCTTCTTGTGGCTGCTGCCACGCGTCCCCCGGTGGAGAAGGGAATGAACTATTATCAGACGAAACGAAAAATTTGGTTTGGCGCGCGTAAGAAGCAAAAAGGGGTAAGAGAAGGAGATGGAAAGAAAGAACAAACTCACTTTGTCCAATTATTTATGATTAGAGGGAGGGAAAAGTACGTCCGGGTACTACACTTTATCAATATTTGATTTGAACTTACCCATGTTTTTGAGTTGAAATGGACGATCGAAAAAAGGTTGGATGAAGCCTTTCCACAGTAATCCATCTGACCGTTCTCTCTCTATGGACATGTATATAATATATATGAAACTTGGAAACCCGTTTAATAATCCGCCTGTCCGTTTGTCTATCCTGTCCATCCGATTCTTCTCTTTTGCATATAATATTATTCAACCACACCGTTTTCCGCAATTACCGTTTCTCTTCTTTTGCCATTCGAAATCTATTTATTTTATTTCATTTTTTGTAGTTTCGACTGAAAGCTGTAGGAAAAGAAGCCTTGTGACAACAGGCTTTTCATTCAACAATTAATTCTCAAATTAGGACGCTTGCGGCAAAGACCGCAGCACTATCTATCAAGACGGAGCCACTGGAAATGGATGATTGGGAGTATTGGGGAGATGAATATCTCGAAGAAGAGCCCACACTTGCGATACGATCTGGAGCAAGAGTGGTTAGAGTTGAGAGGTTAGTTTCTTACAAAGGTTTTGTTCAAGCTAAGAAAAAGTTTTATTTGATTTCAATGAATTAAAAAAAGAGGAGAAACGTTCGAAAAGTCTGTTGATATTTTCCTAACGGATCAATTAGAGATCAAATCTAATGAAATTTGAACTTTTGAAAATATTTCAAAAGTTTGCTTTCGGTTCTTCTCAGTTTTTCAGAACTATTTCCCAGATTCTACAACTCTCTCGAAGTAGTTTTACCCCAATAAACCCCACCCAAAAAGGGAAGATAACAGTGTCTAGTGTCTATTTTTGTAGCATAAGATGTATCTCCCTAATCGGTCGTTTGATTGTTTCGAAGAAATTCCTCCCTTTCATAGCTTTTTTGACGACCTACAGTTGTTGACCTTCTGACGTGTTCTGGTCATTTCCCAGATCATTTGAGATCGAAATGAGCTCTTTTTCATTTAGGAAGCAGCTCAAAAAAGTTCTATTTACATTTCAATTTGTATAGTCTCTTTCACTGTGTTATCTTCTAATTTTTTGTCTTCTCAATCTTCTTCTTCCACACTAGCCACGCATTCCCATTTAGTGGTGGTTTGCAATTTTATCAATGGCATTACCTTCTTCTCACGCACACTTTGTATAAGCGCGTCAATGACAATATTGAAAACATATCAAAAAGAGAGAGAGAGAGACCGCACATGAAACAACAACTACTACTGTCCAGAAGAGAGATAATTGTGAGAAGAATTTGAAAGAAAACACGTGGTCCTCATGTCTCGTCGCACGGAGATTGATCAAAATCTGATAGGAAAGTTGAATGATCTTTGTGATTTGCTTTTAGAGGGTTTAAATCTGAAGAGGTGGTTCAAGGACGGTGATCGGTCAATCAGAGAAATTGAGATATGGAACTTGTTGTTTGACAAGAGATAGAACTACAAGCTAGATTATGATTCAGAAGAATATCGGAAATCGAAGTTTTCTGATTATTTTCTGAAGGTCAGACAGATAGAAGACATGGATAGAGGATAGTTGGGGATAACTATGTTGTAATTCTTGAACAGAAAAACGTACATTTTCTAAATAATAAAAACTGAAAAAAAAAATCATTTCTAATATTCTTCTGAAGTTTCGTTAGCTCAGAAATTCTCGAATCCTACAAAGACTCGTTCAGTTCCATTCCCTAAGAAATTTTCTAATAAGACCTGAATTCACAATTTTTCCGAAACTTTTCTAAAAATAAGACAAGAACTCGACCTAATCAGTAAATGTTTTCAGTCTATAACCTCTTAAAATCTAGTACAAGCAATCACGTTTTGCACTTTTCCCCTAAATTCAACCTTCCTGGTTTCATATCAACAATGATTAAACATAAATGACCCACCTAAAAAAACGAATAAAAGAAGAACACGTCAGTTTTTGATTCTTCACACCCTCCCCCGCCGCCAGGTTGTTCAGAAACTTTCTGATAAACTGCATTATTTGTTTTTCGCGAAACAAAGTTATCTTATCTGACAGACTACATTTATTTAATAGACCATATAAATTGGAGCATGACGATATAAGGGGGTGACACACAGACTGAATTGAGAAGGGATATCATGAACCTGATTAATTAGACTAATTCGTCTTTTCACAAACATTGACATCATCATTTCTTCTTTTATCACTTCCTCTCTCTTTCTGAATGAATGAATGACCTAGAAATGGATTGGCACGTCCGGAGAAGAAATAGAAAAAAGAAGAAGAAGATGGAGAAGGAGGAGATGGTAATAAATTTTGAATCGAATTGCGGATAAACGACGCAGAAATCAGTGCAAAAGAGTTTGTTTTTTGAAGGAGTCTCCTACCGATTCTCGCGCCTGTTTACTTGCCTTGTTCGGTCGAGATTTCGGACACGAACCCAGCAGTGCGCATCCTTTTTTCTCTTTTTCTCTTCTCTTTTTCATTTTTTTCTCCAATCCTATAACAGTCTCTTTTGTTGAATACAGTCCCTACTAAATGAAGACTTCTTCTTCGTCTTCTTCCCTGATCATCATCATCTCAATGTCTCTTTTGAGACTCTGTCTGTTATCAGTAAATCGTCGCCTTCTTCTTCTTCTCCTCCTTCTTTTTCTCTGTTTCAATGTCACCGTTTTGTAATATTATCAATAGACGAATTGGGAATTCCCCCCTTTCTCTCCAAGAAACCTTTCCACGTGGACACTTTCCTCTTGTTTTTTAACCTGCAAACTGTACACTTTGATCCGTCCAGTTATCAAATTTCTCTAAATTTTGTGAATTTTATAACTTCCTGTGTGAACAGTTATCATCTTGATATTGATCATTGTTTCATTGAATTTATTAGATTTCGTTTTTATTTTTAATTTTATTCTGAGCACTCTCTTCAAATGAAATTTTCGAACTTTGAACCGCTAACCAGGATAGAAACTAGAAAATGTTTCTTTATCAGTTTTTTGAAAAACGGCAAAAAACGTTTGTAAAAAGGAAACGGTAACCCTCTTTTCGTATTCTTAATCACCTGAAAAATGCAAAGCCGCTCTCGTTTTTTCAAAGACACGAAAAATGATTTCAAAGATCAGAAAATCAATCATTTTTTCGTCAAGGACAAACTAATTTTTAGTTGCTAATTGCAGGGTTCCAATGATGCGAGGAGAACTGAGAAACAATGGTGCCACGTCATCATCGGGTCCTGCCCCATCTTACATGAACCGAACGACTGAAAGACAATCATCAAACTCTGGAGGATCTCAGAATGGTGATTCAGTTTGTGCTGTTTGTGGAGATCAAATCGCAAAATTACATTATGGAGTACTGGCTTGTTATGGATGTAAAGGATTCTTTCGGCGGACACTCATTGGAAAATATCGATATGTTTGCAGATTTGGGAATAATTGTATTGTAGACAAATGTGAGATTTTATAGAAACTCCTAAACCTATATTCATTAATTTTTAGTTCATCGAAATGGTTGCCGGTACTGTCGATTCCAGCGGTGTATTCAAGCAGGAATGGACCCAAAAGCAGTTCGACCGGATAGAGATCAAACAGGAAAACAGAAGGTTCCGAGGATAAAGAAGAAGCAAATTGATGAGGAACTTTTGAATCATATGGTAAATACTTTTTACTCAATTCTCAAACAATGACCGATTTTCAGATGAGGCTACAAGGAGACGATTGGTCAAGAAAGCTACCGGTTGAAACTCGAATTCTTCTAATGCAATTGATGAGTATTGAGGATAAAGTAGTGAAAGGAGATAACAATATGAGTGCTCAAAACACGGCAAAAGACCCAAAAAGTTATTCGCTTCGAGAAATGTTTGAATCGAAACCAGCACTTGATGGAAGACGAATGGAGATTGGATATGAACCATTTCGAATGGCAAGAACTGAAGAATTAGGAGTTATTGCACATAGAAGAGCAATTGCTGCAGTCGATTGGGTTGATTCATTGACTGAAATTGCTGAAACTGTGGAGACAGAAGACAAGGTTGCATTGGTGAAGAGCTGCTATTCTCCATTGACGATCTTCAATTTCTCTGCAAGAACTGCTCAGAATACTAAGAATCCAGATATCTTATGTCTGTGCAGCCATTCTTATGTTCCAAGACGCTTGCCTCCAGAGTTCAATGAGACAAAGTGAGTTTTAAATTCCGTATGAAAACTCTCACAATTAAATCATTTTCAGTCATCTCTCTAATTTCCTCATTGATCGAACACTGAATGAATTAGTCGCTCCATTGAGAAAATTGAATTTGAAAGAGGAAGAAATCGTCCCACTGAAAGCTATCATCATCCTGAATCCAAACTCCAAAGGACTATCTGAACATGCGAGACATGCAATTTCTGAACTCAGAGACAAAGTGCAAGATATGCTCTTCCAAATTGTAAAGGAACTTCATCCAATTTATTCGGCTAGTAGCAGATTTGGAAACCTTTTGCTTCTTCTTCCAACTATTACTGTATGTTTCTTTTCAATTTCCACAGTCATTCACTTCAATTTTTGTTTTCTTTCAGACTCTCTCTGGATTAATGTCTGAGAATATGCACTTCTGTCAAGCTCTCGGAGGAAGAGCCAGTGGAGATAACTTGTTAGCTGAAATGTTCGGAGATCGTGTATTTGATGATCAAATTATCAGCAGTAGCATCAGTCCACCACTATTCGAAAACCCAGCTGAAATTTCTTTGGAGGTACTTAAAAAAGATCAAACTTTCGTTTCTTATCTAAGAAGTTGTAAACTCATTAAAAGTAGGACAAAGTGTTTCTCGGAGAACGAAATGAAAGTTGGCAAAATGAAATTGATAAGAAGGAAACCGTGCAAATTTAGGAATGTTTGCAGAGCATCTCTCCACCGATGGCAGATCGAAGATTCGTTAAGAAAAGTGATGCAGCGACACAGACGAATGATGATTTATTGTCTTCGGGACCATATCTTCCACACTCGAATTCATGTAATTCATTGATGAATTCCGGATACTCGCCACCAATGGTGAGCGATTAAAAGAGAAAATCAAAATGAGAAAGAAAACATTTTCAGCTCTCGAACTCTCCATTCCCATTACTGGATGATGATGATGCATTCCAAAACGATATCAGTCTAACTGAATTGAATGGCTGCGAAGAGTTCTTCAACCAATTATTGGATGAGCAACCACTCGTCAGCGGCTAGAAACCTTCAACAAACTCCAGCAACACCGTATTCTCAATGAGAGACTCTTGCCCCCAATTCCCACATACTTATATTTCAATGTTTTTCTTTTTATGTACATATCTCTTTTTCCTATACATACAATATACATACATAGTAAGTTATTGTCTCAAATCAGCTTCCATTTCTTCTCATTCGCATCCAAATGACATTAATAAGCCTGCTCGAAGCAACCTTCATTTTCATCGTCATTCTCTCATTTTTCCTCTCAAAATCACAAAAAGTTTATCCGTTCATTTCACTTGTTTGCAAAATGATCAAACCTTTTTCCCACTCTCTCAAACCCCACAAACTCTCTCTCTCCGTTTTCTTCTGTGAAATCCCAGGTATCAAGATTAATTAGTCGAAAAAAGAAATCTATCAGTTTAGTTTTTGCCTGTCTTATCCCAAATAGAGTAGAAGTCTCGCCAAAATACCCCTCCCGGTTGGGTTGATCCCATCCTGTATCTTGTATTTTTCAAGCTGTCTATTTCTCATGCTTTTCAGATTTTTATATAAAGAGTTTTATTAGAAACCCTTTATTTGGTTTCTCACATGAATAAAAATAAAACAAAGAAAGCTTTCAAACTTTTCAGCAAATCTCTGCATCTGGCTCCATTTCAAAAACATCTACTCGTAGTGATTCGAATACTGACAGTGTTCATTGTGGTCAAGATGACAGTGAACCATCTGAAGATAGAGTGAGGATTTGAACGTTTTAATGAGTATTACTCCTAATTCATTGGAAGCTGGAGATTGATTCTTAGCCAAGTGTTTTTTTAGAAAAAAAAATTCATTTTCAGTCTGGATACTGTTGGAACTTTTTCGGTGCCACTTTCGGTTTCATTCGAAGACTTTATTCGGAAACTGATACCTATAAGGTGAGAACAAGACATTGTATACAGTGCCATTAACGGAATTAGATCAAAAACAGAGTTTTCCCGTTCTTTTTGAAAATTTCCGCTTTGACCTCCTGGTAAACATATTTATTTCTCTATTCTGAGGTAAAACTAAAAAAAAACTTACTCTCAGAAAAACATTCTCATCAGAAATCAGTGTTTGAGAAAATATTAGGCGAAACAGTTTTGAGAACACTTTAATCATAATGAAAAAATCATAATGAGTTTTTATTTAGCCTTACCAACCAAAGACTGATTATCTATCTTCTGATGCGTTGTCTCAAGCTTGGAAGGACTCGATTGACAGACACAAGCGATTGATGAAAAATGAGCGTTATGCTCTTATGTTCAATGCGAACCAAATAATTTTTGGGAGGAAGCATGATAGAAAAGCTAGAGAACAATGAGGAAGATATGGTTTCATGTCAAGAAGAAGAGGAATGAGATTGAGAATATTTCTCTGGTTACTACTTGAATAAATATACTTTTTTGAATTGCTTTAGAAAGTCAGAAAGTTAAAAAAAAAAAATGAAAGCAAAGCACTTATCTGGAAAAATTATCCAGGTTTTATCAGTTATTGAGAATAAAAATGTAAGAAGTTTTTGAATTCATTTTGAAACGATGAGAATATCGAGAGACTACGGTTGGAACAAACTTTCATATGAAATTCTCATGATACTTCGAGGTTCAAAACTGGAGTTTATTCTGTTCGAGTCTATTGAAGGATTAATTCAATAACAACTAACAGTTCGAGTTTCATTCCATCAGTAACCACTCGTAAAACGAGATGAGAAGAGTGCATCCGAACATTAGTTACACGCTAACCCCCCCCCCCCCCCTCGGGATGATTGTCTGAAATCGATAAAAATTTTAACATAACTGTAGAAGTAGGAAAATCCGATTTCTGTCAGATAACATATAACATCTCGGCGTTCAATTAGATTCGGATATTTGTATGTATTCATTCAAAACCTGTGAAAAGAGAAATGGAAGGTGAGGAGGCTTTCCCATAAATCCTAGAGCCCCTCCAAGAGTCATTCGATTCTGACATAGGATTCTGAACAATCCCAGCACCACCGCCTCCAGAAACAAACTATCGACCAATGAAAAAACCCACAAAATGTGTTGTATCGTTTCCGGATGTGACCTTCTTTCACAAACGAAATCGAAACAATTAGAAACATAATTGATTTCAGCTTGGAACGCAGAAAAAAAACCAAAAACTATAAACTCTAAATGTGGTGTGTGGGTTTGAACTTGGCTGTGGGTGACAGAACTCTACAGAGTTACCTACTGCGCCATCCATGACCTACACCAATTTGTCCTTTTTTCCGACCTTCTTGTCCCTCTATCCTGCAGGAGAAAGAATAGAAAAAATTCAGATTAAAAACGTGAAAAAAATCATTTTCACGTGACCTCGGACTGCAAAGATGAAATCAGTAACTAGGGAAACAAAATGCCACGTGTAACTCATTCCACGCTTGTAATCGCTTGAATCCTGGAGCATATTCTCTGGTCGCTATACAATGGTTACTGCGAAGAACAAGAAGTCGCCACAATTGACCGAGTGGAGGAAATACCTGCTAGCACGTTTGGCGTATATTTGCGCTTTGGTGGTCAACCATAATGAATACGTGAGTATTTTCGACGCAAATTTAGAAATTCACTGATTCGTATTTTCGATTTTTGCATTATAAATTTTGCATAGTCTTTTTATTTGAAAAATAAGGTTTGAAAAAATGTTGAAACCACTATTTTAAAATTTTATGTGAAACTCACAATTAACTTCAAAGTCTGAAATTACTATGGTTGATACCTCTGTGGGTGCGAACCCAGGGTCTTGCCCGTTTATCACCAAAAACGCTACCGACTGCGCTATGCGGCCAGGAAACCGCAACGTCTAGCCTTGTCTTCAAGCACCGGCGCAAAAAGTCCCGTAGACATGTTCTTGAACCTATAAAAAACTGAGCTACCGTAGCCACGAGGCAAATTTTTTGAGAGAGTGTAAACTGTGATCCTGAATTTAGACTACCTCTTTTTCAGGAGCCGGATGATGTCGAAAAGTTGGAACAAGTTATGGTGAATGCAACTCAAGTCTTTCAAAAACAAAATTGTGCCGTCAAAATCAAAAAGATCAAGAAAGGTGGAATCGTTATTTTTGGTGACATTCATGGTAGTTTGGAAGGGTTGATAAAGATGTGGCAAAAGGCAATGATTCGTATGAGACAGTATAATACAGCTAAGTAAGTTTCTATGAAATTCTAGAAGCTGATCGAAATAAAACTTTTCAGAGTGATCTTCATGGGAGATTATGTCGACCGTGGAGCAGAGAGTTTGGCATGTCTGGAATTCATTTGTCTTTTAGTTTCACTTTTTCCAAATCAAGTCATTG
>GL379878.1:620117-634632 GCA_000143925.2 Caenorhabditis brenneri | reverse complement strand
AACCTCTGCTTCCGGTGAAAGTATCATTGATTGGAAGAGTTTTGGTTCGATGTGATGAATGTGAAAGGACATTAGTGAAGAGAGACTTTGGAGTTGTTACTTACAAATTCAAAATTTCGGTTAGTAAATCTTATTTTTATTGTACAGAAACTTCGATTTTTCAGTCATTTGCTCGTGAATTCGTCCCAGATATCAGAATGTCTCGTCCCGTTGAAGACTTGAAAGCCGGAGTAACTACCCCTGTTTTTCTGTCCGTCACTAATTTGTCATCTTCATCATTGGATATAACAATTATTCCGCAAGCCGAAGAGGGTTTTATTCAATGCTCAAGTGAACCGATCAAACTTATTCTTCCATCGTCCAGAAGTGCTGATTCTGCTGCTCCGGGTGTCCATGCTGAACAAAGGTAAAATGAAGTCATTTATTCTAAGTCTAACTCCAATTTTTCAGTGAAGTGATTGTATTCCGACAACATAACCGAGTTGGGCTTCGATTGGATGTGATTCCTTCAGAAGCGAATCTTGAATCACCTGTATTAGATCTTCTGATCAATTACAAACAAGATGGATCATTCAGTCTTCTGGCAACCAGTGAAAAAGTTCTGAACCCAGAAGAATCTGGAGTCGATCGAATTCTCACTGCTCGTTTGAGAATCAACCTGAGATAACCACATCATGTATATTTTAATTTTTCATGTCTTCTCTACGGTGCACCTGCCTTAAAACATAATTTATGAGTTGTTATATAGATACAGATTGTGCTTTTGCTTTAAATGATTTATCAAGTTTAGTCAACAATAACAAAAACGAAAAAAAAAACAAGAAAAGTTAGAAATCAATGTTTTGGCAGGCAGGAGTGTTCTGTTGTCCTGGAGCTGGTTCATCAAACGCTGGTGGTAGATGCATTACTCGAATTTGGAAACCTTTTTTCGAGCTCGCTTCGAAAATCAGATCAAGAATTGGTGGTGTGTGAGTACCAACAGACATCAATCGAGGCAAGCTTTTCAAATAAAAATATCCATGAGCATTTCCAAGATGACGGAAAATTTTCTTTTCGTTTTCATTGAAAGGCATCAATTGAATGTGCGTATCTGCTGTTGACTCCAGAATTCTCCATGTGGGATTAGGAACTCGATACGAGTTAGCAGTAATATAGACAATCATATAGCTCGATCGGGCGAGTGAACGGAGACAGCATAAAAATCGACCAAGTGATTTATAGTCTTCCCAAATCTCCATGTCGATATTTTTGAGGACAACTCGAAGGAGGTTCTTTTTGGGACCGCCTGAGAGTAAATTTCAGTGTATGTTTGCCATTTATTTCCTTACCTCGACCACTTGATTTCGTATGCGCTTCATTTTTTTGAACAATTTCAAAAAGATGTTTGTAGAGACCACTTAATGAATAAATCTCATTGTTATAAACTTCCACAGATGGATTCTCAACAGGTTTCGAGAAATCGTACTGATTCTCAGTCCCTGATGGTCCGATTGCGGAAGAAACTTGCTTAACGTTTCCATATCGCCACGCGATTTTCATGTTTTCATCGGCTCCTGGCATTGGAGCTGTTGAATTTTCTTTTTTTTGATCATCTTCTGCTTTTCTTGAAGGAATAACTTTTAAAATCGTTTCTTTCGGGTCTTCAGTTGGATCAGCAATAAAACATTGGTGCCCATGATGAAGACCTTCTGCTAGAAAGGATCGGACTAAATAGGATCCATGACATCTGGAGCGATGTTCATCTGAAAATAACAAAATAAAAATCTGAAAAAAAGTAAAGTTATGCTTACCAATGAGAACAATACTTGAATTAACAAGTGCTCCACCAAGAAGAGTATCAAATGAATCACATCCGCTGGATGCTTCTAGGAGTCGTTTTTTCGTAGAACAGCCCGCAATTTGCACGTTATCTCCGATATTTAGCATTTTAATTGAGCTAAAGATATTTAGTTCCCGAGAACTACCGAGTTCAAAAAAATTGATATGAAGTAAAGGAATCGGGTGATAAACCCAAAAATGTTTTGAATGAAATTAACAAAATTTATTAAAAACAACATTTTATTTTCTAGATGAAACAAAAATCTAACAAACTAAAACACACCCGCACTAAAAACAGAATATTGAATATCAAACGACTGCGACTTTCTTTCTGTCGTCTCCACTCAATTGTAATTCTTTGCGAAGTGCTTCACGGGCGTCCATTTCTTGTCGTCTACCCATAACAACCTGAGATTTCACAACCACGAATGCGCCGAATCCAACAAGAATAATGACAAGATAAGCCATCCACGTATTTCGGTGGTTTTTGTCTAAATCGTGACGTCCAACGAGCTAAAATTAAAGAAATCTGGATTGTACCGTCGTATTATACTCCTAACCTCGGATCTATAAGCCCATTGCACTTTTTGTCCATCTATGATCACTTCTCGTTTTTTAACTAAATTTCTTTGACGAATTTGTTCCTCGAGAAGATCCATGTTTCTTAAATATGGCAACTTTTGATGTTAGATAATCGGGAGTAAAAAACAACTTACGTAATATCCCGTTGATCTTTCGACCTATGAAGTTTTGGATTCTTTTCGGGAACTGTACATAAGGATCGAGTTTTAGTAGATAGTCGTTGAACAAGACGGAGCATTATGTGAAAAAGCAGACAAAAACTATTTTCTCAAAAAAAAAAAAAGAAAAAAGTTTGTAAACAACACTCCGCAATTACGCTGGCGCATGTTGTTTATCGTAAATAAAAATTTCAGAATTTCAGCGCTAATTTTTAATTTTTTGACTTTTATTTGTTTTAATGGCTATTATAATAATCTTTATCTGGGGAATAACTTAAATTTGTACATAGAATAGTAAATTTGTTCATAGATTCTTTCTAGGTCTAAATCCGTTTTCTATCATCATTCTTTGTAGAGTATCCGTAGAATGTGGCAGCTAGAGGTTGTGAAGGTAAAACATGAGCATACTCTTCAAGCCATTCACCAAAATGAAAGTCATCCATAGCGATTCTAGCTAAGTCTTTCTGTGTCCATGTGTCATTCTGCTCAAAAAGCGCCAGAATCATGGTGTGCATTCCTGGAAAAAGGCTCTACGTTAAGAAGAGAAAACTAGGATCACTCACCAACAGGTTTATCTGTTGAATCTGGCGGTTGATAAGAAACTGCAGACTTCGTTCTTCTGTGGATCTCAAGCTGTCCATCGAATGCGGCAATGTTTGCAACCAGCCAGACGACAGATTTTGATGTGGAATCTGTCAATAAGAAATCAGTTGTTTCAAAGAGAGAATAATTTACCTGCAAGAATAATTGTGTAAAGTTTCTCATCTTGTAATTCAACTCCAGCGGACATTACTGGAGGATCCGCAAGTCTATCCAGAATGGAAGCATCGAAGAGTTGGCCCATAGCGATTTGTTCATCATTAAATGTTGCCTGTAACGTTTAAATGTAGTGATCAACTGTTCATCTTTCTTACTATCAGTTCATAAGCTGGTGCAATTGGAAGAAGTCTTGGAACAATTCGGTTCTCTCGGAATGCTGAAAATTTTTCTGGTTTCCTCGGGAAGCTCTTTCCATTTCTAGAGTCATGCACATCCTACTCACTATGTTCTGGTTCCCTGTATTGTAGTGTCTTGTTTGGTTTGCAACACAGCTTGATAGAGTCATCCCCAAGACTTCCTAAGCATCGATAACCTCTTGGACATTGCGAGTCCACGGAGTTTCCGCAAGGTAGAAGTAGGGTCTCATAGTATTTGGGACATGCTAAAAAATCGAAGATAAAAAAGAAACCGGAAGATATGAGCGGCATTCTTTTGACACGTGGCAAGATAAGCCGACAATGTGTCAAAGAGACGTTTCCTACTCACTGGGAATGTCGGCATCTTTCTTGTCCTCACAGCAGACATATTTCTGACTGCGTAGTGAGTATTGGCACACCGGATTTCTTCCTGCCGGACAGTTCTGTAACTTCTCTTATTTGAGTTTTATTTTCTCGTTTCAATAATTTACATGATCATCTGGATGGCATTCAATAGCTCTTGACGGTATTCTCAAAGTAGGTTTGCTCATTTGTGCTTGTTGCCAAGGCCTTACACAGTCAGAATTCGACCATCCTTTGACAAGATGAGAATCTAAAATTCCTTTCTTTCGAAACACTCTCAACATTAAAATTGAATCTTACTGTATTTGGCACCCAGTCCAGCTGTGGGCACAAGAAGCATAATCAGGACAGTGTTGAGCATTATATCGATAGCAGGCAAATAAGGAATCAGTCCGCCATGAAATGTAGCATTTCTCGCACATTTTATATGGCTCCGCAAGCCGCCGCTCCCAAAGCAGGAAGTGTTTGTTTATATTTACGTGCCAGCCCAAGCCCAGTCTCAGTTTTCGATCAGTTTTAAATCCGCTCGCAAACATATTGTCCAACACTCTTGTTGACCAAACTTGGAATTCGAAAACGATTAGATTCACATCTCATTCAAGCAACATTTTATCTGCCGTTCTCATGGTAGTCTGATCAGGCCAAATAAAAGGTGCGAATGGCAAAAAAATGCCTGCTAATCTTCGATAATTGAACATAGTTTCTTTCTTTGTTTGTGCTCAATCTAGAGATAGATCTCTGGAAGATCGAGAGATCAAAGACGGTATTTGAGGGAAGTGGGTGTCTGTTCAAACTATATATGAGTATACTTGAATGTATATCTGAATATATTTGACAGTATTCCCAATACTGACGAAACATCAATTATATTGGGCCGCACGATTACAACCCCATTTACACTATGTCACTTTTCTGTGACTAATCTTATTTTCACCTCTCCAGGTGTTCACATATTCACCATATAGATATTCTGTGGACACAATGCCCGGGTCAATGCTGTCCACCCCCAGGCGTGAAACGACACCTGCAGTTTCCCATTGGTTTTTTTAGGACATATGGTTTTTATTGGAAAAAAGTAGAATAGTTCTCAATGAAGGTATTTGTTACGCAATCACACCTGGGAATTATTATGCAGCATATGTTGACCACTTTCTTCCGAACCTTCAAAATGCTGATGGCATTAATCAAAAGTTTCTATTTGAATTGTTACGAAAGTTCATTTTATTACCACCCGGTTTCACATTGAGCCTATTGCGATGGTCCGAGATTGAGGGGGCGGAGTCTCGGGTTGGCTGGTAGCTTAAGGAAGTGGATGTATTCACTTCCGTTTTTGTTACCTTTCTCTGGCTATTCAAATCATGCGAAGGAAGATTTGGAATTACACTAAAAAACACATTGTGAAGTTTTTGAAAATGTTGAACATGGTACAAATTCTCTTGATTTTCACAACCAACAGTTACCTTTGAAAACAAATCTATTCATTTTTATGAATTCGGTTTGCTGGAAAAAAATTGCCTTCTCTTCAGAAATCTTGATTTCTCAAACACTCATTAGTTTATTCTCTAATTATCTCCTCATTGGTTCAACTTGTCAGATCTCCACATTGATAATAATAGTAGCCTCATCCATCTCCTATTTCGTATCGTTTTTCGTGCTTCGAGTAATTACAGTATTATCTATGACATACTCTATTGTCCTTCGTATGACTCATCACGTAATTAGGCAACACCTGACCAATTACGCCCATCTCAAGTTTCAGGAATGGACCAGACGTACGCAGAAATAGAAAACGCTTACGCACAAATCTCAACAATTTCTCCAATAATGGCGACTCCAAAACGGAATCATCAACAGCGAAAAAGTCGACATTTGAGAGAACAATTTGACAGCAGACTTCCTATCGAATATCGGTGAGCTTCCTGATATCTAACCCAATAATATCGTCTCATTTTTCAGGTATCCGAAAAGAAACAGCATGACGTCATCTACAGCCGCTCCACGACAAGGAAGTCTGTTGAGCAAGAGTTCATCGTCTGGATACTCATCTTCCGGTAGCACTTCATCTATCACAACTGTTGTCAACGGATCCAAACCGTATCGTCCGAAACGTGAAGATTTGAATGTAGGAAGAAAGGAAACGATAAAAGAGAAACAAGTGCCTGACGAGAAAATCGAGGCGGCAAGTGTTGCGAATAAAATGATTGTAGAAGAAGTTCCGGAAGAAGTAATAACAAAGAATCGAGCATGTTGTATTGAGTGTAGAGAGAAAGAGATCAGACAAGAGGTTGATCTCGAATCTCATCAATATGCAAATCTTCAATCAGTTCAAAAACCACAGGATCCATACGGTACGGAAAAAATGAAAGTTTCATCAAGCTTCATCTGGATTTTTGTTCTGAGGTTTTTAATGTGACTTTTTGACACAGATTTATGAATATAAAAGCTTTCTATTCAACCGGATCCCAATCAGTTTCATCTTTTCAGCGTTCCTCATGACCACAGTGCTCTCCAGCCTACAAAGGGATGATGGCGGCCGAAAAGTTGCCAAAGTACAACAAAAAATCGAAAAAGTGTTGCGAATGAAGCCACGAGATCCATTCAATATTGAAAACAAGATCATTTTCGATCGACAAATCTCTACGTTCGGTAAGTTTCTCTGAATGAATCTTTCTTGATAATCTCCGTCTCTTCAGCATCTGATGTAACGATTCGCCTTCGAGCAGTATGTGAAGTGGCACCTGATACATATCGAGAAGTATCAGCCAAATTCTGTGAAGCACTCCATCAGGGAAATTCGAATTCAACAAGCTTGAAAAGCATAGTCAAAGGAGTCAAGAGCCTACTCAATTTTTAATGAAAAAGTGTCGAATATGTTGACTTTTTCAGTTTATCATTCATATATTTTAAATTCAATAAGTTATTTAAATAGCATTAATAATGTCCTTTCCCCCCAAAAATTTTAATTCCAAAAAACGTAGTTGAAAGTTTAATTTCTTGTTCCATTGTTATCAGTTTGTTATCTATTATCCACTCCCTCGTGTCAAATGATCCAGTTCCAATCGTACCAATGTAAACGGTTTCGGTCCTTCATCTTCTCACTTTTTAAAAATTTAAAAATTCTTCTCTTTTCTTGTCATAAAGTCGATATATTCACATTTTTTGTTTGTTTTGGTCTTCTTCTTCTTCGACTCCTTTTTTGTTGCAGTCACATTGGGAACGACGAAGAGACGCCGAGAAGCGGCGTGTGCTCCAGAGCCATATGACATAGAAGTACTCATTCACTCACGACGACGTGCTCCTTGCCTCGTTGTGTTTATTATTGATCAAGAGAAACGGAAGGCATTGATACACAATTGTAGCTGTATCACATTTCCAGTTCTCGAGACACGAAATTATTGTTTTTGATTAGAGAATTCGTATAGTTACTTCTACTCTCTTCTTCTCGTTTTTCAATCTCTTCAACTCACACATTCGCATCGATTTTCCCGTGAGTTGAGAGCTCTAACTTGCTTTTTCTCTGACTTTGCAGAATTACTTTTGAAGAGTCACAAGAAGAAAGACACTTTAAGCTTTTTGCTTCACAAGGACATTCCTCTTCTTTTTTGAAACTTTGTTCTTCTTGATAATGAATAGCTGAGGATTACGAAGGTACCTCCAGTAATGCACTCAAGTCAGGGGTGTGCATTCAAATGCTAGCTAGTTTTTTCTTTTTATAAACTCTGACGGGGTTAAACAATTAGTTAGCTCTATTCTGCCATTCTCACTTTTTTCAGTGGAGTCCATTTTTAAAATTGGAACGAAGAGAATCATCGAGGATCTGCTCAAAACCCTCTAAAGTGAGCATCCATTAACTGTTTCTGAAACAGAGCACATAGAAATTACATTGACTGTTTTTAGTTTTCAAAAACGGCAATCATAGAACTTTTCTTATCGCGCTCGAATCGTATATTGATCTGTCCAGACATCATTAAAATGAGTCCAGTGGGAATCCACTATACAAAATCACAAGACATAAATATATTGTTTTCATAGTAACAGGAATATTACATGAATTCTCAAGCTAAAGCAATAACAATACTCCTCCACCTGACTCGGCAGGCATTACGAGCGATATCCCTTATCATAAGAGCCCTCCTCTATTTCTTATATGGTAGCTCACTACAGGAGGTCGTACCTAAAGGCGTATAATTCTGATGATACTAATCTAGTACATTTCATATCTATATGAGATCCTACTCAAAATGAGATCCTACTGAAGCCTGCTCATAATCTTCTTCAACAATATACTTTCCAAACTAATGCTTATCCTAACACTCATTTTTTAATCAGAAATCTTGTTCTAGATCTCTCAGGAAGTTCTCAACATGACACCGAAAGCCCTCTCTCATGACTCCGATGTCGACTCGTTCGAAATCGTTGAGAACACGAAGAAGAATGTCTGTCCAAAGAAGAAGGAGATTGTTTCTGGATGGATGAAACAGAGACAGCTGTGAGATTACTTTGAAATCTAGGTTAAATAGATTTTATTATTTCAGCATCGAGAAGCTTCTTGGCAGCATCGAGTTCGTCATTCTCGCAACCATCATCTTGTATCTCTTCCTCTATGCTCTCGCCATTCAAACTAAGCTCGAGCGTCTTGAGACGGAGCACAAAAGAACCACTGGAATGGTTAGACTTTTCATAACAATCAGAACAGTTATCCAACAATTTTTGATTTCAGATTTCTCAGCTCCAGGTGGAGATCGACACTCTCAAGAAGAAGGTCGAACCTAAACGGGAATGGGAGGAGGAAGTCCTCAGAGTCAATCTGAGAGATGTTCTTGAGCCAATACCAGAGGTAATTCCATCAAATCACCCTGTCTCATTCATTGTTCATTTTCCAGAGACAAAACAAGGCATCGAATAAGGAAGCAGCTCCACAACCTCCACAACGTCCACCATCAGAAGGTCTCTGTCTCATCATCATCCTCTCCTGCATCGTCTGTGTCTTCATGTACCGTTCGGAGTGCGCTGAACAGAGAAAGAAGGACATGGCTGAACATTCAACTACTGCTCAAAAGAAGTGATTCAACTGACTCGTGATCCTTTTCTTTTTTGTAAATAACATCCGATTGCCAATTATATGTACAAACCGCTTATTGTCAATAAATTTTATTTGCAAGCGCAAAAATTATACACTACACTGAAGTCTGCGTCTGCGGACATCCGGAAATACAGACACACAGATGGACATCCGGACATACAGAACCACAGACGGACATACCGACACACAGATGGACACCCGGGCATAACGACATACAGATGGACATCCGGACATCAGGACATATAACCACATAGACGTACATCCGGACATACAGACACACAGACGGACATCCGGGAACACATACACACAGACGGACATCCGGACATACAGAAACACAGATGGACATCCGGATATACAGATACACATACGGACATCCGAGCATACAGATACACAGATGGACATCCGGACATACAGAACCACAGACGGACATACCGACACACAGATGGACACTCGGACAGAACGACATACAGATGGGCATCCGGACATCAGGACATATAACCACATAGACGTACATCCGGACATACAGACACACAGACGGACATCCGGACATACAGAAACACAGATGGACATCCGGATATCCGGACGTCCGGACATACCGAGACACATATGGACGTCTGGACATACCGACACACATATGGACGTCCGGACATACAGACACACAGAAGTGCTCTCCTCGATTTTAATACTATTTTATTTGGTGTCAGAAGACGTCACGCCAACTTTTCGATCTCTTACAATCAGTGTTGCACGGAAATTTCCGTTTCCGTTTCCGGCGGAAATTTTTTTCGCGTTCCGTGCAACACTGTTCCAAAAACACGATATTGACTTTGACGCCAGACGCATTCGAATGGTGTTGAATTGGAATGTGAATGATGAGAATCTGGATACAATTGTTCAAGTTTATAAGAAGTTTGTAGCACAATTGTGATATGTGAATAGGCATCCAAATAAATATATATTCTAGTCAATTCTTTATTCATAAATTTAACGAAAAGTGACATTTTTAAAAGAAAGTGGATCGACTTTCTGGAGGAAATCGATGAGATTTTGAATTTTGAATGGATATTTCAGAGAGTGGAATGGAAGATTCTCTTCGATTTCAAAGACGTGAATCCGTTCGACTAGTGGGGAACCAAAAGTGACACGTCTGTTTTGCAAGGCTCCTGGAAGTGGAGAGACGAGTTGTTCGATTACAATTGCCTGAAATATGATAGAATAATTATAGATAAGATAGTAAGTAGATCTCTGAACTTACCTTACAACGTCTTCCATGTGAATCAATTTCATTGTGATACTCAACATTGACAGTCACAAATGGTTTTCCGACACTTCTGAATGCAAAACGAACAGTTCCAATCATAGGTTGAACTGAAGAATGTGACAACTTCTGCTCCAATTCTGCCAGTTCTGGTATATCAAAAGTCAGAAACTTCTGATTGCTTCCATCCAAATTTCTTCTCAACGCTGTTCCAATAGCATCTCGAATTTCAATATTCGGATTTGTGTGGGCTAGTATTCCGAGTTGACTGAAAACTGACATAGTTAGGAGAACTTTTCGATCCACAAACCCTATAAACTGTTTCAATGGCATCTCCGTTTTCAAAGAAATCCGAAAAAGCGATGAGATCTTTGTGGGTGGATCCACATCAAGTAGGCATTGTCCGATGATATTCGGAAGATCGGATTCAATGAGACGACGACAGTAAATATGAAGATGAGTTGGACGATGATTCACAAGTGGAAGGACGGAATTGATGAGATTCAGCTCGGAGACTAAAGTTCAGAATTCTAATTTTCTCCAATAAAAAACAGTTTACCTCGACTAGTATTCTTCCATTTTCTTGATTTCTCAAAATAACTCCATTTCACCGTTTTCTTTAAATCCTCTTCTGTCGCTGCTCGAATACGACTTAACAATTCAACGGCACTATCCGAATTCACTTGTTCTTGAATTGGACGAACTAAACAAGAGTGCTCCTCCAGAATGTGATCATGATCATCCAGAAGGAACTCATCTCCCTGAATCGGACTACAAATTTCCATCGGGGATCCACAGGCACGAGCTGTCTCGATTCCATTTTCATCTTCTTTCTTCTCAGGCTCCACGAACTTCGTGATGAAAAGCTCCTCTAACTCAATTTCTGATAGCTCGTGTGCAGTTTTTTCATTATCATCATCGTAATCATGCAACACACTTCCCATCTTTTTTGAAGTTAACAATGACAATGTGTATTCTTATGAAGAACTGATTGGCAAGGAAAGACTGATTCGAAAAGTCAAACTGAACACGTGGCAAATGACACGTGGCAAAGGTTCACGCGAGAATTGTATTAATTATTTAAATAAAATTTTAACATGAAAACAATATTTTAAGAATTAAAAAAATTATATTTTCTACTGACCGCCACGTACTTATATGTAACAGTTCTCATTTTTCAGGTTCTCATTTGTAGCAGTTCTTATTCTGCCGGTTCTTATCCTTGGTACCACCTCTTTTGTAGTCTGTAGTCTTTAATAATCAGGTCTCGTCGTTCTTATTTCATCTGGAGACAGTTTGGATCAATTTTATCACTCGTATGCATAGGAATTGGACCTCCCTTCAACTCAAAATGTGTACCCACTCTTCTCGATTGACACCTGAAACCTTTTATAGGACATCCGTCTCATTTCCTTCCTCCCGTCTTTTTTTGTTTCAATTCACTTCTTCTTCCAATCTTGACTCAAAGTAAAGGATCCTCCTCTCTTGCCCCCACATATTCTCTTCTTTTCTTTCAGTTTGTCTTCTAATCGAATCAAACCGAACCACCAAAATCTACTTTTCGAAGAATAGAAAGGGGACGGATCGTCAACCTCTTCAATGCTTTCCCATGGGAATCATCAGCAAACAATTCCCGATTCATTAGGAGACTTTTCAGTTGTATGGAAGAAACAACGAAGAAGAAGAAGTGAAACAAAAAAACTTCTCTCTTTTTCCTTGCTCATCATCATCGCCACGTTTTGAGGCGTCTTCTCGAAGCTCCGCCCACTCTATGTCACCATTTACCCTTCTGAAGGAATAGGAAAACAAGAAGAATAGAGATCTGATCAGTGTTCAGTGGAATCTGAAATGTTCCTTCTCAGAAAACGACAAAATCATTTCGAGTTCTTTTTGAAGAATGAGCACGAGATAATATCTTCATGTATCTTTTTTCCCATTGATTCTTCATCTTTTTGAGAGCCAAATATTGATTGATTGGTTTATTTTTCGAAGAGATAAGAGAAGTGATTGAATGATTTATCTTTTGTCGAGTTTCCAATACTTCGTTGTTGGTTTTTTGAGGTTTACACTTTCGAGTTTCGAATTGGTGTTTTCATGATTTTGATTCTATGTTCAAGATTAAATCTTTTTAGATTCAGGCCCACTTCTCTTTTCAATAACTTCTCCAATAGGTGATTGGATGATCCATTTCGAAACACTCTACTGAAATAAGATATTCTAACTTTTTCTAATCTAGTTTTGCACATTAGAAGTCTTTCCCCTCCAGGATTATATAGTTTCAAAATCACAATCCTTTTTCCTCTGATTCTTTCTGTTTCCCATCTTCATTCCCATGACTTTCACTGATCAACCGTCCCCAACATAATCAGTTTATGATAATTTTTAGAACATTCTCCTCTTTTTATTCTCCTCTTTGGCGTTCAATGTTTCTACTTCCACTTTTTCCAAACATCTACTTTTCTATCTCTTCTAAAAATAAATAATTATTCTGCTCTTTCGTCTCTTTCTCCAATCTGCAAAAACTAACCTAGTTAGAATAATCTGTCACGTAGGTGCAGTTGAGAAAGGGGCGATATAAACTTTATACTTTTTAGATTTTCTGATAGGCACGTTCTCATTATTGATGTTAGAAAAATTGAGATTTCATTCGTACTTCCTTTGATTCTTTTTTGATGGATATTGAGGATTTCTGTAGATTTCGATAGGAAACAAAATATTTTGCTTAGGAAGAAAGATTGTTTTGTAACGCTCAAGGTAAATACTTGTAATGAAATGTACCTTTCCGTAGAGGGGTTCACAACTTTTGTCAAAAAACCTGAGACGCCTGTCAAATTCTTTTCATTTTAAGAATAATACTGCCTGAACCTCTCTCTGACTGACTATCCTATTGATGTCCAACTCTGTTTTGTTGTACGACCTTTTTATCGGAAAACCGTACAGCTCTGAACCAATTTCCGTTTTTATCACATTGAAAACATCCGCATATACTTCGAATTGCTCTCTGTACTTACATTTGTTTCTGACCATATTAATTAAACTTTCAATCACTTTTCTCCTCTTTCCACATCATTTTCATCTGAATCATTTCGTCATAACGAAGCTACTCTTCTTCGACTTCTTCTTCCTTTTCTTCTGAATAGTCTCCTCCTTTTTCAGAAGAAGAAGATCCATCTACCCACCATATCTTTCTCTCTTTTTTCTAAACTTATATTCTTCTTCTTGTCGGTGTATTTGTTGGCAGTTATTGTTGACAAAGTCTCTTCTTCCCCCGCCGGTTTTTTCGTGGTCCTCTCTCATATTTTTACTTGGCGGATGTGGGGTGGATAACTAGATTTTGTTGTTGCTATATACTGCCCACCAAAATTTCCGCTACTCTCAAATTCACGTTTTTTCCTTCGGTTTTGACGCCTTCGCCGAAAATTTCGAGAAAAAAAGAAAAGAGAGTGAATGTCAGTGGCAGGAAGGAAGTAGAAGATTTCAGCGAAAATTCCAGAAAATTAACTGAAAATTGGAAATATTTCTGAAGAAATAAATGGGATCAAGATTAAGGAAATCGGTCATTTCCGATAGAAGATGTTCATTTTTTGCATTTGTTGATAACTTGAAATTTAGGTGTGGAATCAATGAGGAAATGACAGGTGACGGTTTGGAATTTGAACGTTCAAAAAGATTTTATCTGGAAAACACTGCTGAAAACTGGAGAAACTTCCTTTTTGAACCTCCTGTTCTAGTTCAATATTTGCCAGACTATATGAATGCGGTACCAAGAAATGGAGCAACAATCGCTTAGATGATTTTGAACTCTTTCCTACACTTGGTTTTCAGAAGTATATCACATTGGTGTGAACAATCCTTGAGAAACACAAGGCATACCGTAATGCGTTGACATAAACGACTTGAAGTAAGCTTGAGAGGCCCGAGTTTTAGTCATTTGCTTTGAGGGTTTTCCAACACCTGTCGATAACGTTTATATTCTTTTGAGATTTCATAGATTCCATCCGAAAATGGATTCTCCCCTATTATTTTTCTATGCCAGGATCCCTCAGAAACTATCGTCTGACTCCTTTTCTGTTACTTTCATCAAAAAGTTCGATTCTCAAAAAACTCCTCCTTATTGAACCTTGACTTCCTTTTTTTTTTTTTCGTTTTGCATTTTTTTCCCTCACATACTTGCAACGAACTTCCCTTGTTTGCCTGATTGAATGCCAGTTCCATCGATGGAACCTCCCGCAAAGTTCTTTTTTTTGAGGAAACTACTTTTTTGTCTCTGGCCAAAAAACTTGGCCAGACTCAGTTT
>GL379878.1:602525-614835 GCA_000143925.2 Caenorhabditis brenneri | reverse complement strand
GTATGATCTTCTTCCACTACTCCGAAGTGTCATTGAGACTCGGACCATGAGATGGAGAACGTAACTGTACACGATTTGGCAAGAAGAGCCACGTCTCTTTGTATTCAGACGACTTTCACAGCATGATTAGGGTCGGAACAGTCACGGATCTACCGTATTCTGAGCGAATCGCATCCCAAGTACTGTAGCCTCGTCCTGGAAACATATTAAAGATAACTTGGAATTCAGTAACGAAAAATTGGAATCATTTGAAATTCTCCAATAACTAAAACATTATCTTTCAAATCTTCGTTCATGAAATTTCAATGCAAAACTAACCATCCAGCTCTCTTGCTCCTTCAATTTGATATGCCGCCGTGGCAGTTGCCAATTTGAAATTCTTTGGAAATTTAGTTGGCAACGACATTCGGACACCACAACTGGACACAGAATGAGCTGACTGATAAGAGAACAGTGTTTGTCAACCTGTCCCCCATATCACCTAATATTATCAATCGGGTTATGCAAATGACCCGCGTTTTGTTTGTTTCTCTGATAGAAGGGCGGTATTGAGTAGAGGAGAATCAGATGATCGATTGGAAAAGAACTGTGTGATTGAAAGATAGTAGAAAATGAAATATTTATTATGTACATGTCGTGGAATACCAGATAGAACCAGATGAAAGATAAGTTATTTCGAATCAAATAAATTAAATTTTCGAAAAGAATTTTCAAAGCTTTTTGAGTTGCTGAGAGCATTGAATGAGGCAGACGGGATCTTTTTGAATATCGGCAATGGAATAATCACGGAGAAGACGTGAACAATCATCAATTGTGATAGAGTGACATTCAGGACCTTCCAAAGTACAAGTACATGTGACACAGGGGGTTATTCTCTTTGTTTTTCCACGGTTCACAACACGTTCATCCACGAGACAATAGTCACGATTCACCCACTTGTTGAGGTCCAGTTCAGGAAGTTCCGAACATGACATTGGAGAGTTTCTGGAACAGAATTATGAGGAGTTTTTATTAATGAGTAAAGCGAGAGCTTGGAGGCATAGAAAGCTTGTTTTTGAAAATGCAATAAGAGAAACTCCTATAGCAACATCAAGATTCGTATTTTGTATTCTTAAAACTCACGACAAATCATCAGGCATCAAGAAAACATTCGGTTGGATATTGGCTGCATATTCACTGTTATCACAAATGATTCTCGAAAGACTCGCTTTTCGAATCTCCACCAATTGATCCGGAGTGAATCTGACCATTGAATCATTTGTCTCATAATAAAATCTATCACATTTCTTCAATCTTTGCATTTGTTCTCCAATCAAACATGCTAAAGTTGGTCCAACAAGTGATCCTCTTGTTGGTGATTCACTCATTATTCCAGGGAACAAATCGATATCTTCCACGTGAGCATAAGCTGTTTCCAGAGCAGTCACAGCATCAGAAGTCATTGTATCCCGGAGATCAGAAAAGGTGGTTGCCTTCCGAAGTCCACAGTACTTCCTACAAAGTTGTTACAGTATTAAAAACAAATTTCCCTAATCAAACCTGTATGCATTGTATCCCTGAACTCCATGATCTCTGGCTCTTTGAATATTCACTGCTGGTAGATCCAATCCAGTCAATGGACCTCCTGGCTTTGCGAACAAATGATTTCTGACTGCAGTGACAATATGTCGATCGAAAGCCATACTACTTGCTCCAATCAAACCCATCAAGATCGATTCCATGTGTCCCGAATTCTTATCATAAACTGGAGATGGATTGGAGAAAGTTTCAGTCAAATTAACATGGTTTGTCATGTTTTGGAAGTTATCATTCATTCTGTTGAACACTCCACGGATGAGAGAATGTCCGAAACGGAATGCAGAAGTTGACATTTCTTGAGAAATGGTCGCATCACATTGATCATCATATCCCTCAAAGTATCCACTCGTCTGGGGCATCAGACCCCACTTCTCCATATTCTGGCATCCGAGAACAACTGGCAACCATTCCTTGTAAATTATGTTTTGAAGTTGAGCAATGTTGATTCGGCGAGCTTCCTGAAATGTGCTAACTTGTAAACAGAATTTGATTCAGTTTTCTCACCTGGAACAACTTCTCGTCACTCCAGAAGTTGTTAATCTGTTTCAAATATCTTGCAATTCGATTGTGTTCTCTCAAGAATATATTGTGAATTGCAGTCAATCCAGGTTGTTCGTTACTTCTCTCATCTCCAGCCACGAAGCATCTTCTTTGTCTGTTCTGTAGAATAGATCGACAATCTCTTTCTTGATTTCCTTGTGGAAGGGCTTCTTTGTTAAATCTGAAAATATGTTATCAAATGAGGGAAGTTTCGGAAAAAGAGTACCCTAGATCTGTGAAATTCAGTTTTCCATCACTGAAAAGTCTCAATTTATTTGCTTCACATTGTGTTGATCCATAAATTGTCGATGCATCCAAAAAGGAGGTCAATTGATTCAATTGATTACGGTATCCAAGAGAGACTTGAGCCAAAAGACTTCTCGCAAATGGCATGCATCTCGGTCTTCCATCGTTATGTTTCGATGGGAAAAATGGATCATCATGATCAATTTTAATCGGGAAACAATGAATTGAAAGCGTTTGAGCTGAATCACAAGAAGAGCAGTTCAAAATTGTGTTTCTTGGACCACGAGAAATCGGAGAATGCATCATATCGTGATCGAGAATTTGACCGAATTGCATCAACATGTGAGTGAATTTGACATGGAATTTCGGAGCATCACTATGAACAATATTTGATATTCTACGAGCAGATGGAAGCTCATTTCCGAGTACTGAACGAGTTCTTGGACTATCGAATCCATCATCATAAGCTGGATCCAGAAGACGTCGCATTTGAGTGAATGCGTTTCCGAATTTCGGGTTCTTCAAGTTATTACACCAACCAGAATAGGAACGATATTTGGATGTGTGATCACATGGAAGAGGTTCAGGGAGACATTGTTCCTTTGGTAGTGGATCACGAGCTGCAATTATCAAAAAGATTATAGTAAGGTATAGTTATTGAGTTACCCAAAAACGGTGTAAAGTTTCCAATGACACTTCCAACATCAATTTGTGGAAGAATCTTCTGAAGTGTCTCTACATCTAAATCTGGAAGTCTCTCTTCTTTATTCAATCCCTGTCCAGTAATTAAAATATTAGTAGCTTCTCGGAGAACAGAAGCCGTTCTGGCAATATCAATCGATTCTTTTTTGGGAGCCATGAGAAGAGCATGAGATAAAAGAGCAGATGGAGATGAATCAGCTAATTGAGCACTGATTCTTCTTCCTTCTCCTTCTTCATATCTCTGCCATTGTTTCAATCCAAGACGAATCACTTTTTCAATTGTTTCTTTTGTAATTGGAAGAGTTGTCAGTTTCTCATCATCTTTGAAGGATTTCGCATCAAATGGTTGGATGATTCCCGTGGAGTTGCAGCTAAGTGGACAGTTTCTGGAAAGAATAGAATTTAGGAACAGTAGACAGTTTTTGTTTTCGTTTTCCTTGGAACACATAAAAGTCAACTTCGAAATCAAGCGTACCCATAATCATCAGGTAATGAGAATGCATGATGTTGTACATGGGTTACTGTATCCGTGTTATCACAAATCACTCTAGCCATAGTCGTCTTCCGAATCTCATCAATTTGGGGAACAGTGAATGCAGATGGAGACAAGAAGTTCTCATACCAGAATCGATCTCCTCGTTTCGTTTGAGTCATTTGATGAGCAAAAAGACAAGCGAACGTTGGACCAAGAAGAGATCCTTTTGATGGTTGTTCTGATAATCCTCCAACGAATACATCAATATCTTCTGGAGTTTCATAGAGACGCTCAAAATCAGAGATGTTTACAGATGGTTTGAACTGAAATTATATATTTAAATGAGGTAATAAAAGATGAAATTACAATGGATTGAAGCGCCAAAAATGAGTTCACATCATCCAATTTACAGAATTTTCTCCATTGAAGATAGCTTGGAAGACCATGATCTCTTCCCATTTGGATGACCATTGCAATTATATCCACTGAATCTGCTTCGTCTTCTAAACATGAATCATTTCGAATCAAACGGTTTCAATTCAAAAACTAACTCTTCTGGAAAGCCGTCTTCAATAGTGGAGAGCTATGAAGTCCTGGTTTTTCAATTGGAGCATTCAACAAGAATTTCAAAATTCCATCGATTTTTCCTTTTTCGTAAATCAATGCAGGATCATTGAAATGTTTCAGAAGGGATTCACTTCTCGTTGAGAATCTTAGTTCTTCAATGTTCAGTTTACTAGGGAGAAGAGTCAAAAAGAACTGCCCAGCTGCTGCTGCAAACACGTTCGAAGCAGAGGCATCAATGTTCTGAAAAAAAAACGATTTCACTGGATAACTGATGTGAATACAGTCACTTACAATATCATATCCAGAATCATATCCATTATTCTGTAACTTGATTCCCATCACTCTCAATTGTTCCTTTCCAACTAGAACTGGTACGATTTCACTGAAAAAATTCTAGTTTTTATTCATATTTCTAAGTTGTAATCACTTGAAAGTGACATGTTGAAACTGAGCAATTGTGATTCTTCTGGCCTCTTCAAACAGTTTTTGATCATCCCAATGTGGATTCACTTCACTTAATTTCTCAGCGATCAAATTATGTTGACGCATCCAAATTGTGTACATGGCACCGGATGTTGGAAGGAAGTTTATTCTGAAGCAATAAATTAATTCGGATGAGTTTTCATGGTTTACCTGTTGTTTCCAGCTAGGAGGCAGGGTTTCCCAGTACTAGATCTACAGATGGAGTTATCCAAATTTGCTGGTGGAACTCCCATTTGATTATTGAATCCGCCGACAGCACGGAGAGCCAGTTTTCCATCTTTGAACAGTCTCATTCGACTGACAAATCCATTTGTATTTCCATAAATTTGACTCAAATCTAAATAAGATGTTGCCATATTTGATTGTTGACGTTGACCAAAAGAGCATTTCGGATTGGGAACTGGAAGAGAACGGGAGTACGGTAGGCATTTCACGTTTTCTGCAATTATTGAGGAAATCGAAAACTGTCATATGAAAATGAGTTACTGGATTGAAGTGAGTCATTTTCTGGAACTGAGATTTCGAAGCATTCCGGATGAGAGTTGTTTCCACGACAGCATGGAAGAGGCATTGCTTTATCATTTCCATAAAAGTCACCTAAAACTTCCGATTGAATACAGTAAACCAACGGAACACTATTTCAATGTCTCATCATACTTTTTTAAGGAACTTCCAAAACATATCAAATCCAATCATCTATTTTCTTTCTGTTCAAGATAATCTCATTGCCCTTTTATCAATACCAAATCTTCAAAGTTCAAACTGACTTTTCCCTTCCATCTGAATATATTCTCCAACTTTTTCTGTCAGGTACTCTATGTGTGAAGTGAACATGCTACCGTTTCACTGAAATATCATTATGCGCGGAGAGACGCAGCTTGACGTCATCTCCCTTGAAGACGGACGGTGTAGCGGAACGGATTCGAGTATATAAGAAAGAGAAACTGCGCGAATCTTCGACTGCTTCTTCTTGCCAAATTGGTCTGCATGTAAGTGTCTCATTCTTTCGTTTTTCATTCCACATTACTTCTTTTTTGTTTCTAGGAAGATGTCTGACGAAAAGGAGAAAAGATCATTGAGACCCGTTGCCTTCGTGGCTGTCGTCTTTTCAACAGTCGCCATCACATCATGCCTTATTACTTTTCCATTAATTTTACATTATATTCAAACTCTCGAGAGTCAAGTTCAACTTGATTTGGAATTCTGTCAAGCTAGAGCAAGAGATATGTGGAAGGAGATGTTAGATATTGAAACTGGTGGAAAGAAGGATTCTGCCAAGTTGGCTAATCTTGTTTTGAACCACAGAAGACTCGAGAAACGGTGAGATTCTTTTTAGTTTTTTGAATTTTCAAAATTTCATTCTAATATTTTTAGTGACACCCTCCAAGACTTCTGGGCTCGTCGTCTCCACGACCAGGAGCTCCGTGATCAACCTGTTGGATATGACAATCCATCTGTTGGAGTTGAATCATTCAACAGTGAAGGAGGAGGTTGCTGTACTTGTCATCGTGGACCACCAGGGCCAGCTGGAGACGGAGGACGCGATGGAGCCGATGGAGTTGATGGAACCCCAGGAGAGATTGGACCACCAGGACCACCAGCTCCACCAGGACCAGATCCACACTCCCTCTTCCCACCACAATGCCCATGTGAAGCTCCACCAGGAGACTCTGGACCACCAGGACAACCAGGACCAGACGGACCACCAGGAGCCCCAGGAAATCCAGGAGAGGACGGAAAACCAGGAGATCAAGGACCACGTGGACCACCAGGAATTCCAGGAGCACCAGGACAACCAGGACGTCCAGGACCACCAGGAGAGCCAGGAACATATAAGACTGAAGTTGGACCAGCTGGAAGAGCTGGAGCTCCAGGAAGACCAGGACCACCCGGACAACCTGGACCAGCTGGACCACCAGGAGAAAACGGAAAAGGAGGAAATCAAGGACCATCTGGACTTCCAGGACCACCAGGACAACCAGGACAAAATGGTGCTCCAGGAGAGGTTGGACAACCAGGAGACAACGGAGCTCCAGGAAGCTGCGATCACTGTCCACCAGCTCGTTTGGCTCCAGGATATTAGATTTGAATCGAATAAAGTATTTTATATTTTTAAAATATTTTTGAAGTTTTCTTTAGAGTACTCACGTTTAAAAATCCGATTACTGGGAACATGAACAATATCATCATATAGAAATGATAAAAAGGGAGCAACCAGTAGAGAGCATGTAGCATGACCAGATGGGGAGGGTGTGAAAAGAGCAGAAAGAGCTCTGGAGGAGGGTAATGGTTGTCCTGATTTACTAGCACGTGGTGTTGAAATGCCATCTGCATAATCAGCTGGAAGGAATCTTTTCAGCTTTTCATAGGATGCGCCATTTAATGGGTTTTTCACATTGTTGCAGTGCCCGGTGTACGATCTGGAAATACAATAAATTTGAACTACCGCCTTTTTTCAGACACCCCGGCGCAATAATACAGACTACGCAAAACTACAGACTGAACGCCAAGCTCAATTTTTTTTTCTTTTTGCAATTTTCGAATTAAACTTTTCAAGACTTTTTGTTTGATTTCGATGTTGTTTATTTTAGACCGTTTCAAAATCTAATGGATCAGGAAGCTAAAAAAGAACAAAATGCAGTAAGTAGAAAAAAATTCTGGATGCAATGGATACCGTTAGTGAAAGGAGAACGTAGATATAACTATACCGAAGCATGGGATCCCTTCATGGTTCGTTTTACTGAAAAATTGGTTCCATTCAAAGTAGCGGAAAAAGCAATGGAAGCTCTATACGTTAATTGTACTATGGAAATGGGAGATGACGGATTGACACCGCTTGAAGATATGAAGGCACAATTCCATTTTATCACAGAAGAGAGGCATATTGAGAAACTCCGCAAAATGAAAAGAGGTTCGTTTTCAATTTCTGCGGTTTTTTATAAGATAAAACTTATCAGAAGGAATAAAATGCTGTCGGGAGCACATGAAGTTCTTCATCGGATTAGAAATGGAAATAGAAACTGAAAAACGAATCGCCAAAGGAGAAGCATTGAATATGAAACAATATTTGGAAATGTTCAAAAGAATCAGAACAGATCACGAAATTCCGGATTATATCAAAGCTAGCAGGAAATGGGTCGAACAATGGAAAAAAGAAATGGAAGAAGAATCGAAAAAAGACGGTAATGAAAAAGAACAAAAAGAATCCGAGAAATCAGATGAGCAGCCAGAAGAAGAAGAAGAAGTCGCCGGAACTTCAGAAAGCGCTGCTGGATCTTCAGGACTAACGGGAATTTCGGAAGAGCTTGTTGATGTCAAAGAAAAATAATTCTAACCATCGATTATGTAATTAATTATTGTGTACTTATTATTGGTTCAAATTGTTATTTCATGTAATATTGAAAACTCGCTTAATAAACTGTAATATTCGAATTTGTTCTCATTTTTAAAAGCAAACCCTGTGTTATCGAGCCTATCTTTGATGTCGATAACTTATCATAACATGTAAGATAAATAAATTTCAGAAAATGTCGGAAGCTTCCATAGGAGATCAACATGTGAACGAAGAGAACGAATCGGGAGGATACAACTATACAAAACTATGGAATCCTTTCATGGTTCGATTTGGAGAGAAAGTAGTTCCGGTGGCAGAAGTGGAAAAAGCGATAAAATTTATGTATCACAAAGAGCCAAAACACGGACGTAACCGAATCACGAGCCTCAGCACACTCAATAATCGATTTCGTTTCATTAAAACAGAAAACCATATGAAAAGATTACATGATATGAAAAGAGGTGAGCTGGTACTGAATAAAATAAATGTGACAAATTGAGAAAAAATGAACTAGATGAAAACAGTCTTTTCTATTTCAGATGGTATCAAATGTGATACAAAACACATGAAATCCTTCATCGAAGTGGAAATGGAAATGGAAACGGAAAAACGACTAGCCAACGGAGAGAAACTCACTAATGATAACTATTTGGAAATGTTTGAAAGGATCAGGAAAGATCACAGAATTTCGGATAGAATAACAGCAACCAAAAAATGGGTAATTAAATGGAAAAAGGAAAACTTTCCGAATGAAATGCGATATGCGAAAAAAGACAAAGATAAGAATGAACAAAATGAAAACAAAGAATAGTTATAGCATGTTTTAATAAAATATAATTTATGGATTTTATGGAATAAACGTTTTACCCACCTATATTTTCCAATAACACATTCTTCAATCTGATTCACTGGACAAATCTCTTTCATTTTTGTGTTTTCAGTTGGCAAAAATTGAACCATATTTTTCAAACTTTTCGGAGATTGACTGAAATTTCAAAAGAGATTGAATAATGGTTCTGATGTCTCTAACTCTGAAATCATCTGAGCTGCAATATTGGAAGAAATCGCAGAAAATGATAAATATTTGGCATATTGATCTGCATATGTGTAATGTAACCATGCAAGTTCTGATTGTTTGAATGTGTCTGAAGTGATCAATTATTCTAGAATTGAAATTCATTTCCATGGAGTTTACCATCAAACTTGTCACTCATTAACTTCTCAGTATCATTGAATAACTTTTCTGTTAGATGGATTGCATCCGATGCAGCTGACGAGATTATTTCTTGTTTCATTGACTTTTTGAATTCATTTTTCACTTTTTCACTTGGTTCGAAATCGAAATCATTTGAAAAATCGAATTCCTTCTTGAATCCACCCTTGTTCGGAGAATCTGAAATTCCTTCTTCTTCTTAGTTTCTACCCTTTTTGCTTCACGGTCAGACATTCATTTGCATAGATAAGATCTGACGTCTTGCATCATAAATCCCGTTTAGGACGGGATGAGAAGCAGAAAAAATGAATGAATGGATGTTGAAAAATGAGAGATCGAAGACAATCGACTAGAGCTAAATATAGTCACGTACTAGGAGATGTAGTATGCCGAAAAAGAAAAACGGTTTGGATACTACAGTATAAATATTCTGATTGTTCAATACATTAAAACTGGCATTCACAATAAACTTCTCACGAACTTCTTCCGATCACAGTCTTTGAAAAATTATTATTACGAAAAGCAAAAATTGACGAAGCTTAGAAAAAAAATCTAAAAACTTTTCAATATCAGTTTGAACCGGTAACGGAACACCTATCAAAGAAAGAAACTCACGTATCAAACTGGAAAATGCTCGTTTCTGAGTGCACGGAACAAAACTGGGACCACATGGAAATGGGCTCGCGGAGCACGAAGAAATTAGAAAAATCAACGACAGAAGTCGTTTTTTCATCTCCGTTTCCTTTTCTTCTTCTTGTCTGTTTTTAGAAGAAGTGAAGACTGCTGGACTTCGCGCTTATAACAATTATAATAAAGATGATGCTTCGAGATTGGAGGCGACCGGTCTTCATGTTGAATTGTGTCCATCTCATATGGCCGATTATGCATGGATTACGTCATCAATGATTTGGCGAGGAGAAGGGGCGCTAACTGATAGTTTATTACTCACGGTTCGGCTGTGGCGACGGCGGACTAGAAAAATTGGCAGCGGCGGCCGCCAAGCGATAAAGCGTTACATTTTAAAATCCGTTTTAAATGCGTTTTTCACGTACTTTTCTGCCTATTTTTCATAAAATATTGTTCAAATAGAGCATTGCAAAGTTTTTTAGGCACCCTTTCGCAGGATCGTCGGAAAAAAAATTCATCAAAATTTTTCTGAAAATAAGTCTTCAAAAAGTCATAACTCTACAAATAATGCCACAAATTTTCTGAAACTTGCACAAATCGCGCTCCTGGGTGTGCTGAACATTTTGATAACAAAACTTCATAGGGTTCATAACCTAACTTCTGAGAGAATCGAGAAATCGTCGAAAAATAGTGCCACAAAATCACAAAATCAAAAATATCTCGGCAAAAAATGCCACAATTTTTTTGAAACTTTCCCAAAACTTGCTCCGGAGTTTGGTGGACATTTTGATATAAAAACTTAATGAGGTTCATGATCTGACTTATGAGAAAATCGAAATTTGCTTGAAATTTCGAGAAAATAGTTCATTTAATTTTTAATGCCTACATTTCCAGTAAATCATAGATATAAATGTGGTAAACATGTTTTTATGTCAGTTTTGTCATATTTTATCGATTTTCCGAGACTCTCTGCTTACTTTTTAGCTTTTGAAACGAAAAATGCGATTGAAAACGCGAATTTTAATGTGGGTTACGGTACGCAAGCCGCAAACACCGCCGCGTCAGATTGCGGCCAATTTCGCTGCTGACTTCGTATCAAACTTTTTTTTTTCTCGGCCTCGTGTTTTTTCGGCCGAACCGTGTACTCAAGCTGTATCTTTGTCATGATAAAATAAATGGTTCTATACAATTAATAAAAAAACGAATACAGGAACATATAGTACATGAGCAAAAAAGAGATTGTTCTTCAGATGTTTTGATTATTCGGAATCGCCAATTGAGACATACGCTGCGAGAGAATCGAACAAAATTCAGTAAGTTGGGAAACAGCATAGGCTTTGAATTCTTTAAGTTCGTGAACTCGATGTGTCCACCTCCCAAGGAAACTGAAATCACACTCACTACTAATTGAATTTATACCAAAACATACATTTGAATCATTCTAGTCAACAACATCAATAGGTCGTATACTGCATCAGTTCGGGAGATCAACGATAACAAACGTTCGAACAATTGTTTTGTCTGAACCCACGGAAGGTGTGTTGGATTCATCAGTTTTTCACTCGATAGATACTTTCCGATTACTTTTTCGATGAGCCTTCCAACATCTCCCATTACATGCTGAAATAGATTCGGAATCGCTAAAACTTTGGAAAGCATAAAAATTACCGACACTCCAAACTTGAATGCGATTTCCCAAATACTATTAAAATCAATGATGAATCGTAGCATAAGATCATGTGTTTCTTTTGGTCTTGGCTGGAAGAACAAAAATGAAACATTAGAATTTCTGAGAAACAAAACTCACTCTGGCAGCCAACATTGTATTTTCTAATGCAGTCACACTATTAGAGACGTAGATATGAAAATGGGATTCTCGGAATGTTCCACTTGTCGGACTGTGATGAATAGTCCTTAAATCCAACGATATTACGGATTTCCTAAATTTCAGTTTCTCACCTAAGCATTTCAACAGTAACTTGATGCCAATGTCGCCAAGCAGCAACATTGTTCATTCCTGTTTTCGAATTGACACTTGCCACGCCACCGAAAGCTCGGAGAGTTGACTTCGTCGCCTGAAAAATGAAATTACTGGTTCACAATAGCTTTTCGAAACAATAATAATAATACATTTTCGATAAGTTTTCGTTGCTTCCGATTCTCAGCTGCTATTGCCCTTGCTGCTCGTTCTCTTGCTTGTCGCTGCTTCGGAGTTTCATCTTTATCTCTTTTTCGTTTTGGTTTTGGTGGTTTTTTTTGTTTCGTAATTGCCTTTCGAATTGGTTTTGCTTTCGGTATTTTGTTATTTTCAGCTTCCTGTTCTGAAAGTCTTTTGAACAAACATCGATCTGAATACCGTATTGCTTGTGGGATAAGTCGAGCTTTTGTTTTCCTCAGATGATATGTCTCAGTACGTTGCATTGTTTCAGTTACTTCGAAATCCATTACATCATTATCAACTCTTGTATCTTCCAATGCAATACTTTCTTTCGTAGCAAACTCATCGAGATGAATGATACCTTCATCCAAATCAGTTATAATTTGA
>GL379878.1:519431-593818 GCA_000143925.2 Caenorhabditis brenneri | reverse complement strand
CGAAAATACTGTTCAATTGACGACAAGTATAGACTATGACCCAGACCCTTCTTATATGTTTAGAATCGAAGCAAGCTTCACCTATTTGGAATATGAGCAGTATAAAGAGATTAGAACCACAAGTACAGCTGGATTCATTTCTGAATTAGGTGGTCAAGCTGGTCTTTTTGTTGGAAGTTCGGTGATGAGTTTCGTGCAACTGTTCAATTCGATATTTATACAAATATACAAGCTGTGAGTTTCCAGTATTACGTATTTCTAGCTCTAATGTGTTGCTTACAGACTGCGTAACTACTGCAACAAAAAAGGAATTCGAGTGAGACTCGGCCTGTACGAGACGCATCCCAGTGAGCCAGCTGACAAATATTACGAAAGAGATGCCGCGTTGTCTGACGAACCACCGTACCCACTAGATACTATAATTGAAGTAGAAGAACCAAACATTATGGAAGCGGATGGAATGTTACTAGATGGTGGTGACCCTATTTCTCAAAATGAAGCTTTCGAACTGGATACTTGGAGCTCTAGAACGTCCTCGTTCACTATCTCCTCTGCATATTTTCCTACACCTTCATTCTTCTCTACAGAACCTCACTCAACAATTTCTGAGAGCCCAGAGGACGTACGAACTGCGAAACTCATTTGGAATCGATTCGATGTACAGGAGAAGGAAGATCAAGTTTAATTTGAACTTACGATGGTTTCTCGCTTTGAACAGACGCCGGTGGTCTTCCACGTCTTTTCTGAAAAATTTCATTTTACATGAATAAATTCCTTTTTTAAAACCGCACCTTTGTTTGCAACGGCTCCTTGAAAATAACGTCTCCGGAGCCCCCTATGTCGCTACTCTCAGGGCCATTCGGCTTCTGTAAAACTATTTTTCCACATCCAAAACTTTTTAATTCCTTACCGGATGAAAATCACTGCTCTTGAAGACCCAATCACCGATGGCATCGTTCTTCTCATTCATATCAATATCTCCGGCGATCGTAGTGTTGAATAGAACAGTTGTATCATCGAATGAAGTGAAGAATAATGGAAATTCTCGATTTCTTGGAGATTTCGGCGATTCCTCTGAGCTTCTTTCCTCACATTGAACGTCGATATTATCATCATCTTCTTGGATTTGGAATGTTTTATTAAACATTTCATTGAACGGCATTGGGCTTCCACTGCGTGCTGGTTCCGTATCAAATTGAATTCTGCAGAAAAAAAAAGTGTAATTCAATCAATCTATGCAAGCCTACCCAAAAGTCTCATCACATCCCAGAATAGATTGTCCATCAGCAGACTTGTTCATGATTTCAGTTTCGCTTCTTACGAGACTGTTTCGTTTTTCCGTTTTTCGTACTTTCGGTGTAGCGGTCTCAATTTTCGTAGAGGATCTTCTCTTTGCAATGTTCAAGAAAGTTTGGAACTCAACAACTTTTGGCAGTAGATCGGGAACATCGACGAATGGCTGAAATCCGATGACTATGCTTAAACAAGCTAAAATTTGATGAATACCGAAGCAGATGGAGTACGGAACATAGAAACTGGAGTCGTTGGAGCCGTTTCGGCGGGGCATTCCTCTGTGGCACTATGTGTCTCGTCAACAGCTTCGTTATCAGAATCTTCCTCAACGTCTTCTTCTGGCCCCACCCCAAGAATCCACCACGGAAGCGGCAACATCAATTCTGGAAATATAATAATTACGTGTTCCGAAACAAATGAACTGAAAAGTAGGAGGCTGGCGATAACTAATCATCATTATTTTCTCGTTTCTAATCCCGCATTAAATTCTGAAACCATGGATGTAAAAGCTGTCGATCACAAGCGAAAAAAGACAAAATCGAGTGGACACAAAAAAATAGTAAAGTTTAAACAGATGAGATTGCAAAGCTGAACCTGATTTTCAGAAAGAAAATCAGGAGACGTGAAAGCGAAAAAGCATAGACATGGAAGCAAAGCAAAGCAAGGAAAGCGTGGCTCGCGATCTCGTTCGAAGAGTAAGAAAAAGAGTGGATTTTTGTGTTGCAAAAAGAAAACGAAGAAAGTATCGAAGAAAAGTAAATCTCGGCCTACAAAAAAGCAACCGAAGAGTCGCCCGATAAAACCGCTGCCTCCGGTTCCCAACGAGGTAATTGTTGTAGACGTGTCGCTGAATAGACGAGAGAGTCTCATATTTTTGTTTGTGTTCAATTACAGAATCTTTAGTAATAAAAGCTAGAAGTTAAATTCGCCGAATCGGATAGAAAATAGGTTTGAGAGTTTCTCAGTCTAGCCGATCGTAAGCCTTTCGGTGAGAAACCTACTTTGCATTTTTAGCATGCACCTTTAAGCCTACCGTAATTCATATTCTACTTTCAGCAGTTGGGAGAAGTCGTTTTAGTAGGAAAAACTCCAGAAACGCCACAAAAAGTGGAAATAGGTACGAAGCAAGAATCATGCCAAAGGCTTAAAATTGATTTGTACAGAACCAATAATCCCAGAGAAAGCGAGTCTCAAACCGCCTAAAACCACATCAAAAGAGAATGTTAATTTCTCAAAAGAGAAAATTGGAAGTGAAAAAGATCAGAAAGACGAAAATGTTGAGAAAGTAGATAAACCAAAAGTAGATTCTGTGAAAGGAAGCGAAAATGAGAAAAAAGAAAAAGACGAAGCAAAATCAGATGAAAAATCAGCTGAAAAGAGGAAGAGAGATGATCTAGAAAAAAAGAACGTTGAAATGGTGAACAAGATGGTAGATAAGGTTTTAGGTACAACTCAAATTCAATCTTCAAATCTTCGAATTCCTAATTTTTCAGCAGAAGACAGTGCATCGGAAATAAGAACCCTAGAGCCACTAGCACATGAAGTTCTTGCCAAGGATAGCAAAGTTCCATCTGTACGGAATTACTGTAGTCTCCTAAACTTCAACCTCTAATATTTCAGACAGATTTTGAAAAAGTTTCCTGCTACATTCCAGCTCACATCTCCAAGAATAACTTCGTTTGCAATATGTCCAGGAATCGTTTTGCGGATGTGATATGTATGGATCATTCTCGTGTTTCGTTAGCTGATTCTGGATACATTCATGCCAGCTGGATAAATGTGGATACTAAGAAGAAGGCGATTCTGACACAGTTTCCACTTCGTAAGACTGCTGCTGATTTCTGGCAAATGTTAATAGAACAAAAAGTGAAGTGTGTTCTTCTCATTATGACAGAAAAGGAATACAAAAAGTTCGGTGGAGATTTCATTTTCCCATTAAACCAGTGAGTGTTTTTTTTTAGAATTGGAGAGGGATGTTTCTGAAATCTTTATTTAGAAACTATTTCAGAGTAATTATGATAGCTTTCTTTTTGACTTCGTATTAACTTTCAGAGACTTTCTGAACTTCGAGCAACGATCTATCCGAGTCGGGGAGTTCAAACAAGTAGAATTGGCCAAAGGATGGCTACTGAAAGTGATTAGTGTTACCAATGGAAATTACAAAACGTACATAATTTTATACTGTTCGATTCACAATCTTCGCCCATTTCTCTTACAGATTCATTCATGTTCATCACTACAAAAATTGGCTTCACAATTCAGTTCCAGCTGATCCAAAACAGATTTGGCAGTTACAATCATATCTGCAGAAGTATGCTGAACCGCCTGTCTACATGAGTCTCTCTGGATGTGGAAGAGCTGGAACGTATGCACTTTTTGAAACAGCTCATGCTTCTGTTCATGGCTCTCCTCCAACATTCAATATGGTCAAGTGTTTAGAAAATGTAAGTGATACAGTACCTTCGTACAGTACTTCTTTCAAATTTAGGTGCGTAATGGACGACTTCATGCTGTTCAAAGTCTCAGTCAGTTCTCTTTTGTCTATAACCTGATTGCTGATCATATTATTGGGAATGTGAGTTGAATTGTAGTTCCCACTACCCTTGCTGTTTTTCAGAGTCAATGTAAAGAGGCTGGAGGAGATCAAGAGAACAGTACGGTAGCAATGTTGAGGCAGCTGACAATTCAGTAGGAATAATTTCAACTAATTTGTAATAAATATGTCAATGTCGAAAACAACTCGAAATACAATACATTATCGAAGGCAATTTGGAACCAATTATTTCAAAGGCTCCTCCCATTCCATCTTCTCTGCCCATTCTTCTATTCTCGTAGCTCATTCCTATTCGGAATTCAGTTGTGGTTTACCGTCTTGTCTACTATTTCTATTTTATTTAAGCCTTCTAGTATCCGTCTTTTGATTGTCCTTGTATGAGATCGTTAAACAGAAGAAACGAACCATCAAGAACACTCAAACGATGGAAGAATGAAGATGTTTTATTATGGTAGGTTGAAGGTGTATTAATCCTCGAGTTTTCAGAATTGAAAAGATTGGCATTGCTTAACGGAAGATGCATTTCCATCACTTGAACTCGATTCTTTTGCTGCTCCCATCATGGACAAGTTAGGCCCAATACTCCAATATTTTTTTGTGTTATACAATACTTTTGTAGGTTTCACGTTGGGATTTTGTTGAGTGTTTATTTTTTAAATTTATATCATGAGTGTCCTATTATCCTGTTTTGTCTACAATATCCAAATTACTCGAAATGGTTCTAGGTAGCATACAACAGCTTCTGTTGTTCTTCGAATCCAAAACAATCCAAAATAAAGTTTATTTATGTAAAAATATCACATTGAATCACATTTACAAAGAGAATTGACATCGAGAAGAAAAGCAGAGACAGATGAAAAATAATTAAAAACTGGGAATCTAGATGCAAAAATATATACAAAAATAATGAATTCTGAGAAAGTATCTAGACCATTTCCTGTAGCTCAATGAACGAGAGTTCAGAGATGTTTCTTGATGAACCATGAGTTTCACGTGGCATTTCTCCGTGACGAACAGTATGAAGACTCGGTGATTTTCCGGATGCAATCTTTTTGATAACTTCTGATATAGTAGCCTCATGTCTTCTGCTCTGTATGGTGTCGTGTGTGGCAATGACGAATTGTTCAATGATTTGATCACGAGAAGTTGGTTCCTGAAAATGAACAAATTCTTTTTCTTACTTCCTATGAAATGTTTTTTTCATGAATAATGCAGTTCCTTCCGCATAAATACGTAATCCCTTCCTAATAGGTGTTCCTTATTAACTAGACCACCCGCTTCCTTATTATCTTCCCACCCTCTGATTTTGATCCAATGAAACCTTTCAATAAATCTTTTCCCAACTGATTGCACTCGTCTTTTCGAGACGTCTCAAAATAAAAAAAAAGAAATGAAGAAATGAAAAAAAGATGACACATCCGGAAATGGAAATTTCTCGAAGACGGATTAAAAGATTGGATTAAAATGTACTAGATACATACCTGCGTTTTCATCTTCCACGTGTCAATCGTCTTCGACCACTCACATGGTTTCAAGCGTTCACAGGCATTCTCGATTCTGTTTCGCTCCTGGAAAATGGTTCATGTTGTTTTTGGAAGTTCACTTCATAGGAACTTCTGGAATTTCAGAAAACATCAAGTTAACGTTTGCTAGGAGTTTTGAATGAAAAGAGTTCAGAGGATTACTGTATCTACATCTTTCCAAGAGATTCTACAATGCTTTTGATTCGGGAATCACTAACAAATTCTAGTTTGATCCCTATCCACCCAAACGGATATGATAACACTTTTTTTATTTCAAAAAACCAATTTCGGGTTGTTCTCCGGTTCTTTGAAAAAGCCAACGTACGTCAACACATGATGATCAACACCTATTATTAGATGTGTTTTCTAGAGAGTTCATTTCTCGAAGAATCGAAAAATAATGGGAATATTATCATGAGACATATAAAACAAAGTGCACTTTCTTTTGAAATAACACTTATAGGTTGTGAGATGACATTTGAAAGTTTATGTGTACTTTGGAAATTTCTAGAAACAATTAGTAAAACGTTTATGGTGGTTTCTATAAGAATTAGTGTTGAGGAATGTAAATAAATATTTTGAAAGCCAAAAATAAAACCATTCGAAACCACTCAAGTATGCAATAATATGTTCATAATGAAAACTTTCCAGTCCAGCTGAAACTTATTGAAGCAGAAGTATCTTCCTCTACTTTCTAACTACGAACAATGGGTAAGAAGATGCACTTCTAGTTGCTGATTCCAGTATATTTCAGAGGTCCTGTATTTCTAAACTTACATGAACTGAAAGTTGTTTTCTTGCACGATGAGAACCTCCAGAAATGAGCCATGAGTAATCTGGCCGTCTTTCAGCTTTTCTCTCTTCTTCTGCTTTTTGCTCTTTTTCAATTTCAAATCGTACAACTGCCATCTCGATTTCTCCGATAACCAAATCGAATAACAGAATGTTATCCGCATAATCACCAATTGATTTTCGATCATCTCGAGCACTTTGAGTTTCTGATGGAGTATCGAAACTCCTTGTTACATTTTCTCCTTGAAAAAGCCAACGAAACATTTTCTTTCTTCTGAAAAATGAAAAGAAAAATAAATGTTCTATACGAAAAAGTAAAAATGAAAAACCTAAAAAGAAGAGATTGATAGAATGAAAAGCAAGAGAGCAACCAAATCAAGGCGGATTATCCGATTTTGAATCATCACTTCATTCGCCTCGTCTCACTCGTCTTTTTATATGAGCGCTCGCATAACATGTCTTCTCGAAATGAAATGCGTTGCTATAGAAATTATGAAGGGAGGAGCCACATGCTTTTATTTCGCTTATAACAAAAGCACCAATTACATAAGAACAAAAAATGGTGAATGACATCAGGATTGATAAAGTATAAGATTTAAAAATTGACAGAGGTGAGGATTCGGTAATATCATTTAGATGTATGAAATGGGACCAGAGTTCTATATATCAAGCCGTTGGTTGGGATAAACAAGGCAGAGGGTGAACGTTATGTATTGGGTATTGAGTATCTTTGGTGAATTGAGATGAAACAAAACGTTGAAATTACACATGAGATTTAATGAGGATCAAAACGTCTTTTTGGCGGTGGTGGTGGTGCATGTTGATAAAGATAGCCACCGGCGGCGACATTTGGATAAGGATTCCTGACTGGAATTGGCATCTTTTGTTGATCCTGAAGCCACCTGACTTGAGTAGCTGGTCCGTATCCCTGGAAAAAAATCAAGTGTTAATATCATAACCAATTGAAAATAGTTCACCTTCTCGTTTCTAGCTGCAATTCTAAAGATTATAGCTGGCTTGTTCGTCTGATCCACGTAAGCGGTTCCTAAGTTCGCTTGTGGGACTTGACATTCGGCTTGAGGGCCACAGTAAACTCTCATGAATGCCAACTGACTGTCGGCTGAGCTTGCAGACTGATTTTTGACAGCTAGATAGACGCTGTACTCAATTATTTTTCCAGACACATGGACATTTGCTGGTGGCTCCCAAGTGAGCTGAGCTCCGTCTTGAGACTTGGTGATACGGATGGAAGATGGTGCACTTGGGAATCCAGGAATGCATGTCTGTAATTTGACATTATATATGTTAACAGTAAATCTTTTGTGATATTTATTTACCTTGAAAGATGCAATTTCACTCCATGGCCCTTTTCCGAGTCCATTGATAGCACACACACGGAAGCGGTATGATTGGCCGTTTACTAGAATGACTTTATCAGCGTCTGTGTATACTGGATCATTAACACATTTGAACGCGTTGTGCTCAATCAAATCATTGAGTTGTTTATCAAGTGATTGTTGTTTATCGTTGAAGTAAGCACTGATTACGATTGAAGAATCTTTGATTACACCAATATCGAACCATTGAAGATTTTCATCCTCTTCTTCTTGTTTCTTCTTTGCTACTGTTTCTTCTTCTTCTTTTTTAACAGCCTCTTCGGATGTATTTTCAGAAATAGTAGGCTTCTTTTCTTCACTTGCAGTTCCAGCATCACCAGAAACTTTCGGAGATGTTGTCTCATTTTTCTCGGAATCTTCGAAGAGGTCTTGTGGAAGACCGCCTTCATCAGCGGTTGGCTTCGAAGCAGCTGGAGCTGTATACGTTGTTCCTTGAGTAGAAATCAATGATGGAGTAGTTCCAGGTGGTTGTTTCGAAGCTTTCTCTTCTTCTTTTTGAGATTGAACAGATTGTTTCAACGGAGACGATCGTTTCTCAGGAGAAGCCACATCTTTGGCATCCCCGGGCCCAATTTGTAAGAAATAACCGTTTGCACCCATTACTGGCGGCCACGATACTTCAAGTTGATTAAACCCAGCACGGCTGAGCTGAATTTTCGTCGGTTGTTCCGGAACAAGCGTTTCCAGAATCCACAAATCGCGACAGCATACTTGATTACTCCAGGCTTTACGATAGCCGTCTCTTCCTGACCAGATATACATACGATTGCCGACTACAGCAGCACAGTGTCCAGAACGACCACGTGGTCCAGATCCTTCCTCAGTGTTGTATTGACAAAGTGGGACCCAACAATTTTTAGTAATATCCCAACAACCGAGGGTATCAGTACACTTCCATTCTTTTTGAGTGCTGCTGTCGCTGTTCGAGAGATGGAGCATTGGAACCCAACCGCCAAATACGAACATTTTATCGTTGATTAAGACTGCTGAATGGAGAGATCTCGGCACGGGAGGGATTCCAGTTCTAGGATCATCAAACTTGATCTCTTGCCATTCATAAGTATTCAAATCCAAATACCAAAGATCACCGAGTCTAACACCGTCCATTCCTCCATACACAACCATTCGGGATACCTTGTCGTTTTCGTAAATAACAGCGGTATGCGATTCTCGAGCCTTTGGTGGAGTTCCATGGGTTTCTGGTTTCTCCCACGTGACCGTATTTGGAGCATTTGCCAAATTCAGTACATGAAAATCGTTCATATAGCGCGGAAGGTTTCGTCTATTATCATTAAGATCGTTACACAGTCCACCAAACACATAAGCTTTCTGATTTTTTTCAGAAATAACGAAACTGTGACCGAGACGTGGTGCTGGTGGGAGTTCGTTTCCGATTGTCTTAGTGTTCATCCGACGCCACTCCCATCGAGTAGTTGTCAGTTCATAAACGTCATTCGTATACTTTCCGTACTCTATCATTCCTCCAAAAGTGTAAATCTTTGCTCCAAGAGCCGCTGCTCCAAAAGCAGCAGCAGGGCTCGGAATTTCTCCTCTTACTTGGGGCGCCAGCCATTGCTTCTTTTCTGCAGATTAGTGAAATACATCTTATATTTCTTTTCAATTCACTCACGGGTATGAAAACAATGCAATTCTTCTATCATTCCTTCATTTCCGCCACCGAAAATAATAATGAGGTCCTTGATAGCAATGGCACGATGACCATGTCTCGGTCTGAAATTAATACTGCCTCTAATTTTATTCAACTTTCAAAAAAAAAACCTTGGAGATGGATTTTCCGCATGTTGAACAACTTGCCAACGAACTACTCTCTTCTCTACTTCTTCCTGCGGGCCATCCTGAAAATCAATAGCGAGGATAATTATGATTGACGAAAGAGTTTCTTACATCTTCCATATCGTAATCAGGCACATCTGCGCAGTTATCTTCATCCATTTTTTTTCTGCAAAAAATAATATATAATTTTATACTGAAAATTACCAAAAATTGAGCTACAAGCTAGACAAAAAATCCGAAAGTGGCGCGTCCACTAATTTTTGTTTGGCAAAGCGCCAATTCGCGATGGAGCGCAGTTGCACTTCTCAATTCGAATTCGAATTTTTTGCAAAAGATATTCATTAATAAACACGAATTTCGATCAAAGAAGATAATTTCAGACACAATGAATGCATCAAAAGAGTTAGAAGTCAACGCAGAAGTTCTCCCAAAGCTAGTACCTGCTAAGGTTTGATAAGTCTATATAATTGTTTAGTAATTGCCATTTTTAGCAGCCTACGGACACAACAGCTAAAGTGAATTGTCTCACATTCAGTTTGAAAGGAGATCATATGATAATGTCAACAGATGATGACTCAATTTTCCTATATGATATTAACACAGGAATAAGGTCCCGGAATGTCAACAGCAAGAAATATGGATGTTCCCACGTTAAATTTGCTTCAGATGCGATGTGTGCTCTTCATGGATCAACTAAAATAGACAGTTAGTTATGAAGTTTTTAGTTTTTCTTTGCAAAAAGCCATTTTCAGACACAATTCGGTATTTGTCTTTGACTGACAATAAATATATCCGATACTTTCAAGGGCACGATAAACTGTAAGTAGCTTCAAAAATGTGATCATTTGATAATTTTTTCATGATCGTTTTTCAGTGTAACCGGTATCAATGTTTCACCATTAGATGACATGTTCTTATCAGTCGCTGAAGATCGAACGATTCGGCTCTGGGATCTGAAGACACACAACTGTATTGGCTTGATGAACCTCACTGCCACTCCGATTGCTACATTCGATCCGGAAGGTCTACTTTTCGCTGCTGGATTAGACAATAATACCATTAAACTGTACGATTTACGTTCTTTTGATAAAGGGCCTTTCTCCAGTTTCGGTCCTCTTGATAATGAAGATGGAGTGGAATGGACAGCAATGAGATTCTCTCCATGTGGAAAGTATATCTTGATTTGTACAAATTCAGATCAACTTTTGTAAGTTTCTCATCGGTAGACCAAAAAGATCAATTTATAAATTTGCAGCCTTGTTGATGCATTCTCCGGTGCTATTAGATACGTACTTCAAGACCATCAGAATGTGAAAAAAGTACCAATAACGGCATCATTCACACCAGAATCCAGCTTTGTGATGGTTGGAAGCTCGGATGGTTACGTTTATTTTTACGACGTCGAAACGGGACTGGTTGCTCACCGAGCTCCTGCTCCAAACAATGAATTGTGTCACATCACTGAATTCAATCCACAGCACTTTGTCGCCGCCACTGCTGATTCTAAACTGGTCAGTTGTTATTTAGAATACAATATTTAAAGTTCTTCGTCTCAGACTCTTTGGTGTGGAACAGAAGACTTCAAAGCACAAGCGCATCAATAATTATCGATCTCATTTTGAAATGTTTATATTTGTTTCCTTGTGTTTAAAATATTCATTTCCCACTGTCAATCGTTTTGTTTTTCCTGGTACCTCGTGGTCTCTGTGTTCAGTAAAACTCAAATTTTAGATCTCAGTATCTCTCAAATTACATGTTCTTCTTTGTTGTAAATATCTTTTCTGAATCAAGAAGAAACAGAAAAAAACCGGGCAAATTAAGTTCCTCTCAGAAAACAAATATGTATGATGATAAGGATCTCATAACAATCAATGCAGCAGCTTTCCAATCGCTCTGTGCATCAAAAGTAATTTTGGCAGTTCGAAAATACGAGATACAGTTATGAATAAGCTTTCAGAGATTTAACGAGACATCAAACAGATTGATAGAATCGGCATATTCAGATGACGGTAAAGGATTGATAGTTTCAGCAGAAGACGTGATTCTAGTCTATAATCTTCGTGATGGTTCAAAAGCGAAACCTGTAAGTCTCAACATTTTTCTAAAATATTAAAGCGATTTCACTTTTTAGATAGAATGCAAAAAGTATGGAGTGGAGCGAGTAGAGTATCTCACACATGACACTTGCTTGCACAGTGATCCCAACAGTGGAATTATCAGATCTCTTAATATTCCAAAGAAATCGTACGTCAAATACTATCATGGCCACAAGGATAAGATTAAAGCGATTCGAAGACTTCCAAACCAAAATGAGCGATTCATGTCAAGCTCACTTGATGGTACTATTCGATTGTTCGATATAAAATGTCATGGTGAAAATATTGTAAGTTGAAAAGCCTAGTTTTCATCTCCAATCAGAACGATTCCCTTCTTTGCAGGGATTCGTTCATATGGGCTCCACACCACTAATTGCGTTTGATCCGGATGGAATCCTTTTTGCGGTTGCCACAAAATCTCAATCAATCAAACTATTCGATATTCGATCATTCGATCTAGGCCCATTTTTGAACTTGAAAATTGAAAAAGAAGATGATGATGAGTGGACGGATATTGAGTTCAGTCCGTGTGGAAAATTCATTCTGGTATCCACAAAAAACGAAGGAGTAAAATGGATTGATTCACACACGGGAAAAGTGGAACACAATTTTCGACAACATAAAAATCCAAATGTAAGCTCTTTTATGATTTACTTCTAGTGGTAGCTCTCGAAATTCAGAATGTTCCACTCCGTGCTTCCGTATCCGATGACTCAGGTTTTGTGATGGTAGGAAGTGCGGATCGTCAAATCTACGTATACTCGACAGAAACTGGAGATGTCACTTGTAAACTTCCAACGCTATATCCAGAACCATCACATGTCGTCGCATTCAATAATCACCATCAGTTCTTAATGACCTCATTGGGAAGAGAAGTGGTTCTATGGGCACCTCATGAAGAGTATGTGAATTAGTGAAGATTGATTGAATAATATACTGGTATATCTGTGATATATTGCTACTTTTTAACTTTTCCAATAAAGTATGTAATACTTATAGACTTCAAAAAGTAACGACATTTATGTTTGGAAAAAAAAGATCAAAATGAGAGATTCAAGGATTCAGAATTTTGATATCAACACTGATATTTTCCGATCACAGTCATCGCTTGTTCCGGTGTCAGGAATTCGCAGATTTCCCTGATAGTTTTCTTTTGAGCAGGACTCATCAGACATATAACAAGATCGAAGCGATTCAACTCTGCGAGCATCAACAATCGTTCGGCGAGAAGGCTAATTGTTCGACCAGTTTGTAGATGATAGAGAAGTGCTTCGAAGACGTGAGAAGCAGTGATATCATCGAGAAGGTCGTCGAAAAGCCTTCGATAGCTATTGATATCGATTCGCTGAATAAAGTTAAAATGAATTCTTGAAACTTTTGGGGTTTTCTACCGTAAAGTATTCTGCAAGTGGCAACGAAGAATGTGATTTGTTCAGCATACTAACAGCTGCATAAAATTCTTGATAGTCTCTTGGAGGTGCCGGAAGTTTAGTCAGGGATGGAGGTGAAACCAATTGATCCTGCATCAATGGTATGCACTGTACTTCAACTTTTTCGAATGCAATAGCAATTTTGGTGAATGGTTCCTCGGATTGCAAATACTCGTCTCTCTCAATGGATGTGAGTTCAACGACTGGTATATTCTTCTTTCCTTTCAGTTCATTTGTTAGTTTCTTCATATTGGCATCGTCTGTATATTTCATACAACTCTCCATATCCTTCAATGCCAATTCATACAATTCCATCGTTTTGAATGCTTGAGCTCTTCGATAGTATGCTTTTGCAGCTTTTGGATCTTTTTGAATTGCTGCTGTACAGTCGATTTGAGCTAAAACCGGAAGATCTGCATTCAATTCTGCTTGTGCTCGATTGCTAAAAACTATTGGATCCGCATAATTATCGAGACTTTTTGAATAACAATTGATGGCTTTATGGTATTTCTTCTGTTTGAATGCGTCATTCCCTTGCTCTTTCAGTCGTTTTGCAATTTCTTGGTCCACTGACATCTAAAAGTTCAAACTTTTTGTTGCCAGAAAAAAATTGAATAGAAGACAACAATTGGAATGCTAGCCATAGTTTCTTTAATTTTTTCAAAGGAACGAACAGTTTAAGCTAGCATTAGTTTATTAACATTCACACCCGAGAAGAATAAGTTATTGTTTTTTCAGCGTTGTTCTGTTTACAGGATTGAATTGAAATTATCACAAGATGGAAAAGGGGGCAATAAAAAAAAGGAAATTGAATTAAATAAATACCTATCTTACAATTAATTTAGATGGATACTCACATATAACAAAATGAAATTAGTTAAATTTGGAAGTTTTTAATTGATCGGAAGTCTGTTCGAAGTCTAACGAAATCGTGAATTAATTGTCGATCAACATTTTCAAGTAGGGATGAATGAGCAGTTTCATTCACTTGATCTGGGAGAACAGCTAGCAAATTGGTCAAAGCTTGTAGGCTTTCCCATTGGGCAAATGCGCTTTGAACTCTCCATTTGGATACAAGAGTTCTCAATTCTCCAACATCACAGAGAAGAAGAACAGCTCCAGTTGAATTATAAGTGAATTGTTTGATATGAGTAAGCATAAATATGAATAGACGATTAGCCAGATCCGTTTGCAAAGCTTCCAAATTCTCTCCATCACATCCTAATTCCATTGCTGCCACTTGATTTGTAAGGAAACGAGAAACTATCTGACACTGTGGAGATACTCGGATATCGATCTGTTGAGATTCAGGACGGAAATCAGTTTTCTTTTGTTCACTGAACAAAAACTTTACATAACCAACGATACTATTCAACTGGCGTTCGAGTCCAAGACTCATCTTAGATTCCAATGAACGAAGTGATTGTTGCCATTTCTTTGCGACAGATGGCTCTGCGATTGTGTCTCTGAGAAGCAAAAACTATAAATTATTCTGATTCTATAGTCTCACTTGATAATAGGGAAAATTGGATCTTCAAACTGTTTGATCATCAAAAGAATCACACTTGTGCATTTGGCAACTACTGAGAAAAAGTAAGCTGGGGGTTCAGTTTTCGATTCTGCAAGCGAAATTCCAGCCAGACCAGTTTCCACAGCATAGTCCAGATGATCTCCATACAAATATTTCAGAAGAACATCCACGATATTTTCAACGTGTCTAGGTAATTCTTCTTTGTCACATAGCTGGAAAAAAATATTATCAATATAGTAGGTATGATAATTTCAAGGATCTTTGGAAAATAATTTACTTACCTGAAGAGCACGATTGAACGCGTTTTTAGTCTCCTGAAGAATTGAAATAGCGACGTCTTCAGCTACAAAGGTCTCTCCTCCATATGTCTCTACATTCATCAATCGAGCAGTAACATCTCTTTTCAACTCATGTAATCCTCCACCGACTTGTTTTTTGATATGTTTTTTTGATTCGTAGAATCGTGAGAGTAAGCTCGAACATTGATCATTCAAATATTTGAGTTCTTCGGTACAATATGTGGCAATATATCTTTGGAAAATTGAATCAGTCAGGGTTGATAAGAAGGCACTATCTGGACTGACGTGAAGTTTCTCAAGTTCTTTGCACATTTTTAGTGTACTTGAGTATAGAGATGCAAGATCCCTCAGATAATGCTCATGATCATCAGTTTCTTTACACTCTCGAAGACGTGCATTAATAGTTTCTTTCATTCTTCCAGTGAATAAATTCAGAACTAATTTTTGCATAACCGTATGTGGAGACGGGAAAATAGCCGAGATTCTCGGCTGTTGAGTACGGCACAACTGAAGGCAATCCGCTAAAATTTCAGCTCCATCTCCACGTGGATGAATCGACTGACATAAGAACTCCACGTATCTATCAACGCATCCTGAGTATCCTTTGAATTCACTCAAAATCTTTGCAACTTCTGCCATTTTCTTTTCGTCTCTCTGTGATCGTACAAACTCTTCTATGAGTAAATCTTCGACTACTTTGTATCTTTGGGCTATTCTTGCTTGAACAGTTGCAAACTTATCCTTATTGAGTTCTTGTGAAATTGAATAAAGCTTATGAACGAGATCGGCTGATTCTAGAAGCTTATCAGGATCTGTGAATATCATAGAATTGAGTGGTTGATCCGAAAGAAATTCATCAAAATGTTGCATTAGTTGATAAGCATCATGAGCACGAGAACGTGGTTGATCCACCGATTCCAATTGGTCACCCAGATGAACGACTTTCGTGGAAACAGATTGCATTGTATGATCTACCTGCTTCATTTTGTCAATAGCTTCAGAGTTCTTCTCATGAAGACGTTGTAGTTTTTGAACGTAATCCTTTTTTTCATCGTTCATTTGCTTTTCCAGAGTGTCGATTTTACTCTGAAAGCCTGATGAGTTAAAGAGAAAGGTTTTAAAATTATGGTTACTTGAAATTGATCACATAGCATTTGCAAACTTCCAATTTCTTCCTCAAATCGAGTCTTCAACGATACAGGATCATTGATTGTCTGAGCACTTCCAGTCATTCTCCATGCTAATTTTTCAACGAGGTCAATCGCATCAAATGGCTCTTGTTCCAGGTCCTGTACATATGTTACGTACTGCCCCCCACTCATCTGAATAGTTTTTCCCTTTTTGAATTCCAAACCAAAAACCTCAATACTGAAATATTTAATGGTCACAAAAAACCATTAACATTTTCTGCTCCCATACGCATTCTCTTATCAATCGGGAAACTTTTTATACTTTTTCATAAAGCACACAATTTGTATTTTGAGCAAATAACAGGGTGAAAACATAAAATGCAAAAAAGAAGGCGACTTAGTATAGGTGTAATATGGCATCGGAAACTGGGAGGTTGACTAGTACAAAAGTGACAAGATTATGCAATATACAGAAAGTTTTAATGATATTTACAAAATAAATTCTACTTTAATCTATATTCGGTTTCGACTCTTTCTTCTTTTTGTCTTCATCGTCGTCGTCGAAGAAAAGTAACGGGAACATTCCGATGAGGCATCCGACGCACAGTCCAGCTGCTCGTGCCGCATTCGTTGTGTACCTTGCCTGTACCAAAACGATAGATTGACAATATCTAAAAATTAAAATACTACCTTTCCACTATCCAACTGTTCAGATGTCAGTACTGGATGCTTTATTCCGACTCGCTGGACAGCAACTTCAACGTAGTGTGCCAATCCAACACCTGCGATGTCAGAGATAAGGTTCCCCAGGGCAGCGGCTGCCATGGTTGATATTGCAAGAACAGCTCCGAGCTGTTGATCAATATATTCTCCAGCTAATATCATGATCATATTGTCGAGTACGCCAAAGCCAACGAAAGGGAGAGAGTTGACGAGGAAGATTCCTTTGACTTGTTCTGGCGTCAATTCTACTGAATTTCCTTTGGCCTTTTTCGTCAAACAGTCATCTAATGCTGTTTTGAGCATCTGCTGTTCCAATGCGGTCAGACGACTCGCAATCTCCATCGCATCATCGGGTGTTTCGATGATCAGCTTGTCGAGATGCTTGAAAGCTCCCGTTGTCGACCAGCGAACGTGTGTGGGAACGGTGTTATTTAGAAGCATTCGACAGCTTGCTCTACCTATCGTGGCTGATGCCAAACGAACCGGCGAGCTGATCATCATTTTTCCCGTTGCCTTTCGGCAAGCCGCAACCTGTAACATGATAAAAATTTTTCGAGCTGTTAGGTTTTCAAAAAAACTGTGAGCGAGAAGGAAAAAACATTTGGCACAATTGGGAATTGATTTTCGCTTTTCTTTTCAACGGTATGAATGGAAGAAAAACCAGAAAACCCGATTATAGACTACGTGAAAAAACTTGTTTAATAAAATAAATAAAACCCACATGGAAAGTATACATAACCGGAAAAACTTATGAAAAACTGAAACAGCAAAACATAATTAATTGAAAGGACGTCCTCCTCTGCCTCGGCCTCTTCCACGACCTCTTCCTCGCCAATTCTGTCCATTGTGCTCTCGTGAAGTGTGCTGTTCGAGAACCTTAAAACGATGTAACTGATATCATTTTAATGCCGCCACAGCTATAAGGTACAAACCTGCTCTTCGTGAGTTTTTGGTCGTTCGAAGATACCAGTGTTTTTCGGGCGATTATGTGAGTTTTGCCTACCTAAAACGAACTCTGATAGAAGTAGAATAAAGTCAGAAAATTCATACTATAGTTTTGTTGTTGTTGTTTGAATGACTCCTGTTTCACTCCATGCATATCGGCTGTTCGACCTCCACGATCCTTCGGAGCATCACCAATGGAAAGTGGATGCTGTTTGCTCTTTGTTCGATCCCTGAAAATTTCATTATTTGTACAAAATCTAATCGGATTATCAAATACCTTTTGCTCATCGCAGATGCTTTCTGAATATAAAGAAGAGAGGAACTTGCAGATAAAATATGTGCAATATCACTGCTGGTCTTAATTTTTCCGATTTCTTCCACTCTTGCAGCTAGGATTGATTGAATTTTTTCTCTGTGCATTTTCAATCGGTCATTCCACAAAAACGACTCAACGGTAACCTTCAGGCGACTGTTCAAGAGCAACAGGCGGTTATAAAAATCGCGAGAGAATGATTCACATTGCTGAAGGATTGGACAACATTTTCAAATTTTCGAATAACTCATCACTTACTTTCTCAACTTCCGGAAGTATTTTATCGTCTAAAGTTGCTTTGAAAAGTGGATGTCTACGACTTTGTGTCACTCTACCGTCGGCCTGAAAAACAAAATAAATTTTAGTTTGACTCAATTATTCTATTAACCTTCTGTCGCAACGTTTCCAAAAGTTTCCACTCGTTCACATTTCCAGTTGGCTTTTGAACATTGAGAGTTTGAAAAGCAGCATCGATAACGGGAGTAAGCTCAAGATCTCTCTTTTCAGAAACCTGAAAAAATATTTAGTTTTTGACTTTTTCGGAAAAGAATACGTTTAACATTTTAAAAAAAAACTCACGATTTCTCCGGATTCTATTTTTCGAAGTGTCACTAAACGTGCAGTTTTAACTTCAGATTCAAGATAGTTTGAGAGAAGCTCTTTTGATGATGGAGATTGAAATCTTCTTGAGATATCTCCACATGTAAGCTCTTTATGTGGACATTCTGAAAATTCTAACTATGTTCCAACTGATTAACTGATTCTTTTCTTACCTAATTCAAGCAAAAATGCACTAAGATCATAAAGAAACTCGATTAGATTCTGCTCATCAGGCTGCCTCACACATTCTTCGATTTCGTACAAATCACGAATCTCTGTACACCTATCAGTAATCCAAGTTGCTAATTCGATGGTAATACCATCCGACATTTCTGGAAAATTGAATTAGATGAGCGGCAAAATTAGAGAGCAGGAAGATGAAGAGAACGTGTTCAATAGAGTAAACAGCAAGAAAGTTTACACTAATCGACTTGGTGTGCAGACATAGATGCAGAAGATTGGTGGAGGAAAAGAATGAGTGGTGACATCTTGCGAAATATAAGTTTATATTGAAGGATAGACGAAAAACCAGAAAAAGTAAAGCAATTTGTCAAAAAATCTTGTTGCAAAATATCCCCACGTGAAGTACACAAGGGGTACAATAGAGCGCAGAAGTCTCTGTTTTTTCTCGTCCGAACTCGGCTTCATTTTTCCTCGAAGTGTGGCAGAATTCCAACTATAGTAGTTCAGAAATTGAAAAACATGAAATGGAAATTCAAAATAGAAAACACCCCAATGAAACCTTTATTCATCAGAAAACAAAAACAAAGTTGGCAAGTGGAAATGAACCCTAGCGAAGTGAACTTCACAGAAGCCACGGAAAAACTTTAATTACAGATATGAGTATAAACAAGCTTATATAATAAACTATGTACATATTAACATGAACTAGTGTTTGATCATAAACTTCCACAGATCTTCCACATGATTGGCAAAACCAATTGAAAAAATGATAGCTGAGAGAGCGGGAAGAACCATTGCCGGAGTTGTTTTCGATCTAAAAGTTTTTATATTTTCTGAAAGACAAAGACTGTAATATTACCTCCATATAGAGAAGAAAACTGTTATCACAAGAGAAGCAAAAACTGCAGCAAAAGTGATTGCAAAAAGATTTGAATCGTACATAGAACTGTACTTGAGAACGACATTCAAAAAGATTCCAGGGACCATCACATCAAGAGCAGCAAGACTTTGTTTGTTTCCTTTTGTGTCCCGAGGTACCAAAATCATCAATGGAGCTCGATTTTCTTTGGTTACTGTGCCTACAATGGAATAAGTGATTGAAAGATTGCAAAAATGTTCAACTTACTCAAGAGATCAACGACATAGAAGAAGAAAAGATCAAAAAGAGACATTCCCACCACAAAAATGACAGCAGTTTCATAGCTGACCGCTTGAATTCTCGAGCAGACAACGTAAATTGAAGCGAAAGCAAGTATATCATTTGATATCCAGTTTCCAGAGCATTCATGATAAAGTCCGAAACCGAGTGACACGAGGAGTGAAGCATACATCATAGATTCTTCGTGATAATAAAAGTAAAACGCTGAAAATGAATAAAGTTAAATACTTCTAATAGTAATTTGTTAATCTTACACATATGCTGACTGAAGGATTCGAGAAGAATAATGTGAATGCATGCAACAGAAGCCCAGATTGGCACGTGAACTGCGAATAATTCAGCGACAATATCGAGGAGGCTGGAAAATTAAAAAAAATTATCATCGTTTTTCTCATCAGCAAATTTTCTTTATTCAGAAGATAGTTTCTTTCAAAAAAATCTGGGGCTCCAAATGAAACTGCAAATTGAAAGCGATTCAAGATTTTTCAGTCTCAAGAAAACTTGTCCCAAAGTCAAACATTAATCTAAAAGATTAGAAGTAAACAACCTCAAATGAACTTTTGTTTTTAGTTTTCAGTGTTCAAACACTCACTCGAGTTGAATGTAAACTCTCGGTCCATCGTCACTTCTTGGCAACAGACTTAGTGCACTCAATGAGTAGGAAAACAGATCAACCTGTAAAACTGACTCTTTTGCAAACTGAAAATAACACGAACACTTACATCTCCCAACTTTTTGTAAATATCACATTTCTCTGCAGTGGAACCTTCGTCTACCCAGTTGCTAGATGATCCACGATTTGTTGTCAGCATGTCATGTGTACTTTTAGAATTAGTTCTACTTCTGCATTCTGGAGTAACCGACATAGATTCTAAAAATTTGAAGAATCAATAATTTTTAGAATTTCTTCCCTCTTACCTGGTGGAATAATGATTTTATTTCCATCTTCTGCACTTTCAACTACAAATCTGGATGTTAACTTTCTTGGTGGTGGAGTATCGGTTTCCCGTTCATCACTTTCCACGTGTGTCGGGGCAATATCTTCTTCCTCCTCCATTTTCTTGCGATGACTTCGGACCGTATTTTCGATATCTGCTTCCTCAATATCAGAGAGTAATCCTATAACATTTCTCATTATTTATAATTTCCTTTCAGCAAATATGTTTTACTTCGAATTCTTTGTTGTTGTTCCGCTTGTTCATCTCCTAAAGAAACTGAAGCACGACGGCTAATCTCACGTGAAACTTTTCGAGAATTGATGGTAGAGGATGCCTGAAAAGAACTAATCGATCAATCAAATCGCGTCAGATTGATGTTTCCGCTGAACTGGTTGATTTAGATAAGCAGACAGTAACAGTGGAAATCGCTTGACACATTTTCTGATTTATCATTGGCGAATAGAAAAACCTCGTGGTAAACAGAAAAAGAAAGCAACAGGAAAATTTGGACTTTGAGATTCGGTTTGTTGGTAAACACTATGTTCACTTACAAAAACGATCTTGATCGCAAAAAGAGTGTTTTCCAATTTCTTACCTTTAGTTCTTTTTCAGCTTCTCTGGCAACTTCTCGGTCTCTTTCAATATCTGCGCTTCTTTTTGTTCCCAAATACACAAAGTATAGAACAATCGAGCATACGAATGGAAGAATCAAGGCAGGGACTTTATCCATGAATATCACGGTTGTAGAATCAAGCTAAAACTCAAAAAAGTTTTAAAGCAAGAACGGAATAAACGGAAGAGCAATACCTCGAAAAAGTATACGGTTGAAGCTCTACGACACGAATGATAGAGGACGATCCATGAGAGTATCAGAATGCTCGTTGAGGCGGCGATTTTCGCCACATCGTCGCGCATTTCCCTCGTTTTCTCCGAATCCTGAGCATTTTTTGGTATAGTACACATTTTTGGACAGGGGTCGCGTGCTAACTGTGAGGCGAAACGAAAAACAGAAATGAAAAGAGAAATAGAGAAATCAAACGATGAGAGGGACCGTACTATATAAAGACCTGTTTTTTCTTTACCACGCGAGGCAAAAAACGTGCGTTGTCAGCGGTCGGTGGGAGGCAGGAACGAGAGAAAAAGAATGTGTGGGAAAATCAATCTTCTGCTGGCCGTTGACCAACATTTTTTAAAGAGCACCACAAACACGTGGTGCTCTGTTCTTCCGGCAGTTGTTTACACTTTCAAAGATACGCCCGTCAGAGTCTCCAGTTTTGAAAGAGAAAAACGACAAGTAAGTTATTTTCTGGACTACCCTCTTCACCAGTGTTGTTAACTAGTTTTTTCCAGCAACAGTTTATCAAATTGATAGATGGTTCACAAAAAAAGATTACAGAAATTAAAAACAGAAAAAGGCTTATTGACCAATATGAGATAAAACTAGGTTTAACAGGAGGGAAAATTTAAATTATTAGAGTGAACACTTTTTTTTTCAAATTCGAGATTCTTTGGAGGAATTAGAGTTGCGATTCAAGTCGCAGGCCAGCCGAATACGCTTCATCTTCATGTTTAATTGCGCGGGGAAGCAGAGCGACTGCGAGAACGGCTACGAGAGCGGGATCGACTTTTTGAGCGTGAGCGATCACGTTCCTGTGGGGTGCGAGATCTGAAATCAAACCATTTCAACATAAGTTATGAATAACAAAGTTACCTCGAACGCGAGCGTTCTCTCTCACGGCTACGGTCACGGCTCCTGTCACGACTGCGGTCACGGCTGCGATCGCGACTACGATCGCGACTACGATCACGTCCACGATCGCGTGATCGCGAACGAGAGCGTCCGCGGTCTCCACGATAAGGCGATCTGGAATAGTAAAAATTAAATTGTTTCAAATGATTTGATTTATCCAATCCCAGATTCGTGTAGATGGCAGCAACAAAGTAGTTTAGTTAAAACTTTCTTACTGAAATACGACGTATCAGCCGACGAATCTTGAGTAGACGAAGTTGTCTGATGATTCATGTACTACTGCGGCTGATATTTAGCTGATGAAACGCGGCTGATACACACATTCACTGGCGAAGAATTTGGGAGAAGTAAAGGGCGCGAAGTGGTGTGGAAGAGAAGAATGTGTCGTGAAGACAGAAGATGGAGAGGAGTGGAAGAGAGTGAAGTTTGGGATGGCAGATGGGGACGCGGACGAGCGGAGTCCGCTAAAATTTGAACTTTGTTCCAAAGTCATACTATTTTCCACAATATGATAACTTAATCACTAGCTTCCAAAAATGGGCGATAATTAATCAAGCAATGAGCTTTATTCACTCACCTGTCGCGTCCACCTCCTCTACCGCCGTAACCACCTCCGTATCCACCACGTCCGCCGCCACCGCCGCGACGTTGTCCAGTTGATAGTTCGACACGAGCGCGGACTCCGCAAATTCTCCTGAAAAAATTACTTGCATGTTAGTTACGAGATAATTTAGAAACTCACGATCCATCAAGTGCTCGAACTGCGTCCTCGGCATCGCGCACATCATCGTACTCGACAAAGGCGAATCCTGGAGGACGACGAGCTACCCAAACTTTACGAATCCTACCGAATCGATCGAAGATTTCCTCGAGCTATAAATACCACAATTATTTTTGTCATGCTGGAAATCAATAACTTACTTCTTGTGATGTTGCATCACTTGGAAGGCCACCAACGTACACTTTGGCATCCATCCTGTAAATACAAATAATTCAAAACATCGATGCAGAAAAAAAACGTCAAGTCTTGATCTTGAAAAAAACGAGTACTGTTACTCAAACAGAGCTCCGTTCATCGCGCGAAAAAGATTCGCTTGACCGCGTTGCGGCACGCGCTGCATCAAGTACGGTAACACTGGCTTCAGCAGTGTGTTCATCGAAACGCGGGCGTTTGAAAAATTACACCTACATTTGGTATTGCTTTGCTCAAGAACAAATCAATAAATTACCTAACTCCAGAATACAAACTCATGGGTACCCACTCTGCAATTAACCATAAACTGGAACTCTTTAGGCAAAAATGTTCAAAAACTTTCTCATGTATTTCGTGTTTTATTGAAAACTGTAGCACACATTAAAAAAACAAGAAACTTCTGATTACACAAACCCGAAATTGTTTTCAAAATCCATGGGGCGAATCTCAGAAGTAATTATTTGCTTAAACACAAAAAACATAAACACGCCATAAGGCCAGCTAAACAGCACATATCTCCACCGCCTCCGCCGCCACCATGTCCACTACGATGGTGATGATGGCAATCATCAACTCTGGAAATCTGATTTCTTCAAAATTTCTATAAAGTAGCTATCTCACATGACAGTTTGCGGCTGCTGATAATAAACGGCATATGCTGGTTGAGCACCTTGTCCAATCGGAACACCAGGTTGTACTGTATAAACAGTTCCTGGTGGAGGAGGTGGATACGGATTGTATGCCTAAAGTTTAAAAAAAAAGATCTTCGGTTAAATAAAAAAACTCTTACTTGGTTATAAGGCGGTGGTGGTGCGCTCATCGTCAAATACGGGAAAGTGATAACGAGAATACTGAAAAGGAGAAACAGTGATGTGAGTTTATAAAATACTCTTTCTCCATGTTTGCTTATCGCTGATTCATTCATGAAGTGACGAAAGTTTCTTTCCTTTTAATCGGTTCCAAGTAGAACGAGAAATCACATTTATTTATTAATCACATGAATGATGATAAAGATTTGGGTTAGAACGTTTCTAAACATTAAGGAAGTCCGGTTTTGAGTCAGTCCGTAAGTAGTGATATTTTTTGTACAAGGAGTCTGACTGAAGCTGGCGATAAAGTACTGCAGCCAGAACAAAAATCAGAATGATGCAAAAAGAGAAAAAGTTGGAAATTTGTTGAGTTGATTCTATCATTTCCAATTCTTCTTCTAAGTCCATTCCGAATTTGAGACTCTTTGTATGGTAGAGCATTGCTCCAAGAGCCCATTGCATTTCTTCTCCCGCTATTTTTAGCACACTCTGAAACGATAAGAAAGCTTTCAAAAAGTGACTAAAAAATTACCTGGAACAAATGATTTGTTTTATCTATATTGAACCCTTCGTGGAGTACGGTAGTAACCCAAGCAGCCTTGAAGCAATTCGTCTCTAATCTGGCGAATTCTGCATTCGGAAATTCTTTTCTTTTGTATCCTTCCTTCAAAACGTATGAAAAGGTGATTCAAATTTCTTTTTCAAACCTGAATATCGTTCCAGTTTTTTTGGCAATACTTTCGAACTTCATCAGTAAATTGCTCATAATGATATTCTCCTCCAGAACCGAAATTGCTAGTAGTGTACCAATATTCGGAGAATCCATACAGTTGAACATTAGATAAATTGACGGAAGGAGCTATCACATTGTGTAGGAAACAAGCAGGTTTGACACATGCTGGGAGGGTTTTGTCACCAATAAGAGATGAAACTTCGGCAAGACATGTATCCCATTCTCCTGTTCCCTGAAAACAAGTTTGAGTTCGAACTAGAGTAATTGGATAGTAGAACCCACATTTACAGAGTACTCTCCAATTAACTTATTAAGCCCTTTCGGTGAGCAGGAATCCTGTAGTTTTTTGGCTTGTACCAGAGATTCCTCATACTTCTTCAGTCCTTCATTGGCTCCATATCCGAGAAAAGTTGTTGAATAAATCTTATATTTATAATCAGAATTTTGATCATTTGATCCCAAATTAATCTCATAGACGTTTCCACCACTGTAAACTTCTTCTTTTGGAATTTCGAATGCGATTTGAACACTTGCTCCTCCCATATCTATCATTCCAACTCTATGATCATTTCCATTATTGAATCTCTCTGAAAAATAAGTTATTTCTTAGTTTTTGGTAGCTTCAAAATACCAAGTATATAATTTACAGCAATCCAACTATAAATTCCTTCCCATGCACCATCGATAACACGAATATTAGAGTCTATAACTCTAAGAGAAGTTATTCTTTTCAGCCCGGTTTGTAGATTTTCTATGATTGCGTTTTTCTTTCTGTGATAATTTTAATAAATTTCAAAAGGATTAATTTTTTTTCTTACTCTTCTTGAATTAATCTCATTCCTGCTGTTGCGAAAATCATGAGATCAGTTTCAGCCAATTTATCGGATGGAATATGTTCTTCAGCAAATTTGATCAGTGGGGTTAGATATTCTAAAATTTGGAATACAATCAAGACCAATGACTTTCTTTTTACCTATAACTTGCTCTGGTGTATCTGCGAAAGTGCTCAAGCCAGGGGAAACTTTTTTTACAACTGGTTCATTTTCGTGAATCAACGTATCGATGTCTGTTAGTCCTCCAATTACAGGCTTCAGAGTATATACAAAAAGACGTGTTCCGCTAGACCCAGCATCACATATTACACCGTATTTCATATCTGAAAAAAAAAGAGATGAATCACTTTATCATAATACCGTAATATTATCAGCAACTACCATTTTCTGTCTCTACTACACTCCTGGAAACTCTTTGAGATCTATCGGAGCTTCCGATGGTGAAGGGGACAACTGTGAAAATGAGAAGAATACAAGTAAATGTGAGTAGGAAGCCGTACACATTTAAAGTGCGCATCGGCCACCTGGAAACAATTTTTGAGGCAGTTTGGCAAAATCGATTGGTGGATGAAGCCGACTGGATCCTTATCGTGGACCGCCATCTCATGCCGATTGTAATAGAAAACGAACAGAGAGAAATAGTGACGGATACATTTGACTCCAGAAATTTAGTTATGAAGAAACACGTGGAAGTATAATTACAAGCATTCAATTTATAGTTGTAGATCATGATAAATGAATTGTGGATGATCAGGAATCAGAAAAAGTGGCATAGTTAATGACTTAGTAAAATGTATCGATAAATGGCATCGGTTCATCGTGTTTTCCAGGTCGCCGTAGCTTGTCTCTTACACTTGGTTCTTTGAATGACTTGATATTCATCTTCGCTGAGCGTTGACGGCGCGCCTAAAGTTTTTTTTACTTGTTATCCGATTTTAATCTTCTATAGTTTACCGTAGAAGAAACTTCTATATCATCAGAAACTGGTGCTGGAGCCGGCGTGGAAGGTTTTTTGAACCTCGGAGTTTGAGCTTTCCGGGGCGTTGGTTTGGATGAAACTCCAGGCGTTGCAATGGGAGCAATGAGCATTGGTGCCCGTCGAATGACGTTAGACGTAGAAGGAACTTCTTGTGTTGTAGGAACTTGCTCTAAAATGAGGTTAGGAATAATTTAGTTTTCAATTGATATTCTACAGAAATAACTGGATTGAATCAATAATTCATTTTTATACTTATTTGAAAACCTATTTCTCACCATGGAAACTTTGGAAGAGCTCACTCCTTCTCCCTTTTCCTAGACTGTTTTTCTTCCGTGGAGTTTCATTTTTAAGATTTGTAGCGGGGTATGAAATGGCCGTTTCGTCAAGTTCTTCAATGGGATCTGCATTCTCTTCATTTGAATCTTCAAGTCGTATATTGCGAACTGGCGATTCATCCACTGAAAAACGTTCGAATTGCATTAAAAGAACCTTTTTGTTCACTTTTATAACGAGAACTTACATCTTTCTAAATTTATTTCGAGTTTCGGTTGTCGACGAGTGACTAAGCTACTTGGCTCTGGCTCCAGTTCTTTGAACATTTGGCCTAATTCTAATCCGGTTTGCTGTATGTTCTGTACAAGCTTTTTATGTAAAACAGCAGCATGTGCAAGACGGCTTTTTACTCTTTGCTCAACAATGAGCTCAATTTTTTTTTCGAGAGTTGCATCAATCAATGCTTGATTTCTGAAAAATGGAAATAACTTTTAAAACGATTACGAGACATACTTTTCTCGCAGGGAGACGTTTTCGTTTCTCAGTTTTTCAATGGTTTTTGTGAATTGCACAAGTTGTTGCTGAAATTCTTACGTTTCAGAGAATATTTAAAGCAATAAAAACTTACTTTTAGAAGTAGATTTTTCTTGACCAACGAGTCATTAGCAGTTTTGTAGTTTATTGAAATTTCTGAAAAACGTGGATTATTTTATGAATAAAAAAATGGAGAATGTATACCTTCTTTAGATGCTGGTTTTTTACTTTGCACAATTCCTCCGAACACTGATTGAGCTGTTCTGGCATCCATTCTTCATCCACAGCTTACAAGGGCATTAGCGAGAAGAAAGGGAAATGATTCGAACGAGCGCCGTTTTATCCACAAATGCGGACTGTGCACCGAACCGCACGACGACAACCCTGGAAGTCGTGAGCACTTGTTCAGAGCATTTTCAGAAGTTTTAGTATTCCATGCAAAAGAAAGAAATAATGCTCGGAATGTAAGTTTTGAACGGTTATCGATTTTCTTTGAGCGAAAAAAGAGTAAAGAAACTGGAAATCAGAATCGTAAACAATATTGAAAACACATCATAGTGGTTAAAAGCAAAATATGAAATGAAATGAATGATTTTTTTCTAGATATTTATAATTTTATTCCCTTCATGCTGAAAATACAAGAACTTTAATCGAAAACTCTTAACGTACACTGATCACCGAAACTGCCTTGACGGTGTTTACGGTCAATTTCGGCGGGAACCTGCACAATTTAAAATTAACTGAACCGAAAAAAGCTATCTTCTTTTCAGATTCAGAAGAAAGTTGTATGTTTTTCTTCTAAATTATACTCGATCGATTAAAAACAACACTCTTGAAAATTTTATTAAACAGTAACCTACAGTAACCTTTAAAGGAGCACAGTAGAATGAATATAGGTCCTGAGAGGATTTAAAAATCGAAGCGCCAATCAAGAATTCAGTTTTGTTTTAGGTCCCAATAAGTGAGGTCCCAATAAGTCATTTGCAACTGGTTCGAGACTGAGTTTTTTTTTTCGGATCCATGTTAAAAATTCTACAGTGCGCGCATTTTAACATAAGTACGGCAATCCAAACTCACGTTCGACACAGCTGCGCTTTTTTTGACCGGAATTTTCAAACTTTCCATTGAAAAAAAAAAATTCTGCAGGGTATGTCGCAGTTCATCAAGACATACGGCCGAATTCGCCCATCAGGAAGAGGAAAGGAAGCCACCGCTCTTCTGGCAACAGAAAAATGTGTCACCCTGGAAACTGAAAACGGGCAAAAATCGTATGAACTTCACGGCATCTTCAACAGTGAAGCTACACAAGAAGAAGTTTTTGCTTGCGTTGCGAAAAAAATTGTCGAAGACAGCGCTGAAGGATTCAATGGCACTATTTTTGCATACGGTCAAACTGGGTAGGTGTGCCTTCCATTGTTCTATCTTGAAGATTCACTTTACAGATCCGGGAAAACGCACACAATGCTTGGACCTGCAAATTCTTGGTCTGATCCCGTTCGAAAAGGACTTATTCCCCGATCCATTGAGAACCTGTTTCAACTGCTTGACAAGAAAACTCAAGAATGTCAGAAGTTCACATTCGAAGTAATTGCTGAATTTGTTGAGTTGTACAACGAGGAAATCTTCGATTTACTTAATGCAAAAAACAAAGTTCAACTCAGAGATTCTGGAAAAGACATTCAACTCATCGGAGCGAAATCTGAGATAGTTGACAATTCACTCGATTTGATGCACGTTGTTGAAAGAGGATGGCAGTCGAGAAGCACAGGTTCGACCGCAATGAACAACGAGTCCTCCAGATCACATGCTCTTCTTATTATCAAAATCAAAACTTATGAAATGACTGGAGGTCTGAGGAAGGAACGCTTCTCCACACTAAATCTTGTGGACCTTGCTGGATCAGAGCGACAGTCACATACGAAATCAGGTGGAGATCAATTAAAAGAAGCAGCGAATATCAATGCCTCACTGACAGTACTGGGACGATGTATTCGAATCCTCTCGAAACCAACTGGAAGCGCGACATATGTTCCTTATCGAGACTCTCATCTGACTCATATCTTGAAAAACTCCCTCGGAGGAAATTCGAAGACGGCAGTCATTGTCAACATGCATCCTGATCGTGAGTTTCTTCCCGAAAGCTCTTCGACATTGATGTTTGCCCAATCGTGCACTATGATCAAGAACGCAGTCACGCGTAACGAAGTGATGACAGGCGATCAGGAGAATAGCTACAAAAAGGCAATTCAAGAACTACGAAAAGAAGTTGACGAAACACGTGCAAAAGCGAGGGAAGAGTTTGCCAAAAAACTCGACGAGGCCGAAGATATTAGAAGACGTATCACTGTCGAAAACGATTCATTGAAAGTAGAGAATAGTGAGCTTCGTGCAAAATACAATTGTGCTTTAGTCAAATACAACACTGGAGCTGGAACTAATGAAATCGTATCCGAATTCAAGAAATTCCTGTCTGAGAATTTAAATTCTCTTGTGAACTTTGACCTCAAAGAACTCACATCAAAAAATCATACGGTATGCTTTCAGATCGAAACAAATTAATTCAAAACTAGTTTTCAGTTGAAACTGGAAAGTGATGCGAACGAAAAGCGTTGTCACGAGTTACAGCAAGAGCTCAACGATCTTCGAAGTAAATACCAAGAAAATCTCAACACTACGCTTCAAATGCAAACTCCAAACGCAAAGGAGCGACGAAGTAGCACTCGGCCAAAACGGCGAGAGACTCAATATAAACCATCACCCGCTAGGATGGCAGAATTGGCTGGCGATAACGAGACTGATCTGCAGCTCCAGGAAGCTCTTATTCGCGCTGAACAATTGCAGTGTGAAGTGAATGCGAGTCGAACCAAGCTTGAAGAAGCAATGGAGAAAGAATCGAAGATGCAGTTCCAGCATGAGAAGTTCATAGGTTCTCTCCAAAAGAAGTTCGTTCGAATGAATGTATTGTATTTAAACGCAACTATTTAGAGTCGACGATTATGCCGCAGAGATTGAAGAGCTCAACAAGGAAAATCTTATTTTGGAAGGGAAAGTCAAAAAAGGCTCTAGTCAACTCGATACACTTCTAAATACGTTGAATGTCTCTCAGAGGGAAAATGCTGAACTTGAGAAACAGAAAAATGAAGTAATTGAAAAGTCCGAAAAGGAGTTGGAGGGTACGGTAGAAAGATGTTAAGACAGGCTCCATGATCATTTTTCCAGAAGTGCACAAACATTACATGTCACAGATGGAAGCTCTTCAGAAGGAGAACACAGAATTGCAGAGAACGAGCAGCTCAAGGTTACAAGAAACTCAAAAAGACATGAACGAGAAGGAGGCGATCAACTCCAGCCTTAACAACGAAATTGTGTCTCTCACCGCCAGAACTGCTTCGTTACAGCTAGATATCAAGGAGAAGTCAGAATCGCTTGCCACTCTTCAAAAGGTAGTTCAAGACAAATCACAAGCGGTGGATGGTCTCCGAAAAGAGCTGAACTTCAAATCGGAAAAAATCGCTCGTCTCGAACAAGAAGTCAAATCGAAATCACAAACGAATAGCAACGTTGAGGAAGATCTTGCAACAAAAACAAATCTCATCGCTTCTTTAGAAAAGGATATTCGGGAAAAATATGATACGATTGCGAAGCTGCGAGACGAGAAAAATGAAGGAGAGTCAAAGATTGCTTCTCTTAAACGTCAATGTGAAACTTCCCTGAGAGAAGAAGCTCATCATAAGGTGATGACTATTTTCTAGAAAATTTTCCATTCATGTTTCTATTTTTCAGAAGAGATATGAGGACCTCCAGAAGAAGATGCAAGCTGATTTCGACGGGTATCAGCGTGATATCAGGACTCTCAAGGAAAAGAAGGACAAGGAACTGCAAATGATTCAAGAGTCTTTGGATATAACGAGAGAAACCTTGAAAAAACAGGAAGACGCATTGAGAACTCAGAAAACTGACGCTGCACGAAAGTTCGACGCAGATATCGCGGCAATGAAAAAGTAAGAAACTCGTTAAAAAACTTAGTTGAAGAATATTTTTTTAAGGTCTTTCGAAGAAAATCGAGTCAAAGAGTTGAAACAACAAGAGGAGAAAATCAAACGAGAAAGTATGAATCAGATGGAAGCATCACTCCTCGTGAAAGATAACAAAATTAGCGAGCTTGAGCATATGAATGAGTACTTAGCAAAGGTTCACGAAGAAGATACTGAAATTATTGCTAACAAACTTGGGAGTAAGCAGCAAAAGGTATGAATTGAGAATCGATTTTTTTTTGATTGAAGAATAAATTTTGAAAAATTCCAGGTTTCCTATTACGAGAAGATTCGTCGAGAGAAAGTAGAAGCTGAAACTATCGTTGCTCAACAACGAGTTGAGATCGCCCGTTTATCAAAGGGAAACCGCGAAAGCAACAGACCTGTTCTTCGGAGCCGGAATCCCCCTCAATGATTTGACCATTTCCAGGTCGTCACTCGACTAATTCTTTGTACAATATACTACACATAATGCTTATCAAATTTTTAATTTTAACAGTTAGGCCTAGTTAGGCAAATAAAATGTATTGGCTTGAATTCGATTTTTAATGAATACACATACCCACACTGTTACGAAGGGTTGAGAGCTCATCATCTGCTCGCTTCAGACGTATTGTTACCTATTATCGATCATTCCCACGAAGCGGAAACCATAAGAATTTTCAGATGAAACCATCAACAAGCAAGAAAGCAGTTAACAAGAAAGCAGAAGCTAGAAAAGCAGATAAGTCAGCTGAAGCAATCAAAAGATTTGAGGATGGAGACTTCAGTAAATGGGGCACAACAGATATGGCAGACAGGAGGAAATTCTATGATAAAGTCGTCAATCGTCACCTTGAAGAAAACCACGCAAGTGTGCAGACGCCAAAAACACCACCAAAGAAAAGAAAGACATAATTATTATTTCTTATCACTACTCGAAACTCATCAAAAACTAATAAATTATTATTTTGATTAAAAAGAGCTTTTATTGTTTTTTTCCATTTCAGAAAGAATCAGGAAGAGAGAAAAATTATTGAAATCATTTAGAAATAAAAGATTTAGAAGTCGTCTTTCTTTTTTGAGTTCCTTGATGCAACTTCATTTTGGATTCTATTCAACTTCCGATTAGCAATTGAGATTTTTTCATCAACTTCTCGAAGAGATGCTGTCATCTTGATTACGGTGTTTTTATCGTTTTTTATTCCGAATTATTCCATCTTTCAGTTTTTTCTGTTTTGCAATCATTTGTCTCAACTCGGATTCCAAATCGATATTTTTGGATGCAAGAGTTTTTGATGAGTATCCAGTCATTTCTTCTGTTTCTTTTCTCAAATCGGCAAATGTTCTTTCACTTTTTTTCTGAAACACTGAAATAAGAATCACCGAAACGTGGGATGCAAAACCTCTAATTTTCTGTTTATAAACGCGAAAATATCCTTTTCAGAGTCATCGTTTGTGTTCAGTTTTTTCAATTTTTTAGGTGTTCGTTTCTCTTTACCGTCGACAACTTTTCGTTTTCTGGTCATTACTTCGTCGAGAGATGCATCTGAAACATTGAATTTTGCTGTTTTTATGATTGGAAGAAAACGAACTTTTTGCACAAATCCTCGCTTGAATCGCATGAACAATTCCGTCACTCCGTTTTCCCAGCCCTTCTCCAACCTTGTAACCCATTTTCATCATTAATTTCATTCCAACTCCTTCTCCTCCATTCCATTTCCCAATATCCCCAACCGATACTCTTCCGAGTGTTTCTTGCTTCAATTCATTCCATGAATCATCTTTCTTTTCCTCTTTTTCGATTTCTCCCAATGGGACTAAATCTTTTCGTTTTGCAGACACTTCATTTCCACTTTTGAGCAGTTTCACGGCAACCTGTTGTCCATCAATTGCACTGATTCTGCCCAATTCCCATAGTTCTGATGATCCCTTTACTAATACTAAACCTTGTTCAACAATTGACGAATAATCTGGCTCTTGATAGTCTTCGATTCTTTCTAGTTCAACAGAATATCCATGACTGAATCTGCAGTTTTCATTGAATCGACAATTGGATCCAAGAAAGTGTGTACATGGTTTCATTGCAGAGCATGTTGGATGAGAGAAAAGAACACGGACACGTGTTGATGATTCGATATCCATGATAATAGCTGTGTGAAGGGGAAGGGAACGATCCGAATTGTAGGGAGCAAGACATCGGGATCCGAGGAGGTTATCTGGAATCCTTTTTGATATTATTTATGTAATAACATTATATTTCACCTGTGGAGTTGTCATCCTCACCATCATCTTCATCTAATACATCGTCTTTTTTCACTTCTTCACTTGTTCCTTCACATGAATTCTTTTCTTCTTCTTCCTCTTCCATTAATGACAACAACTCTTCTAAATCATTTTTAGTTTGAATCAATTCTTCTCTACTCGATTCATCTTCCTCTTGATCAATCAATACATTCAATTGTCTTATTTGTAGTTTCAGATTCTCGAGTTCCGTCATCTGAAGTCTATTTCAAACGGTTCGTAACAGTCGCTGCTAAAATAATTTTTTTTTCGATTCTACAATTCGGTGTGCTGGAATCTTTTTTTAAAGTAAAGTTTTTTTATTAAGTACACAGCTAACAATAGCACTAACAGAAAAATGTCTACAGAAGTACGTGCGTATTCGAGAGCTCACAACCTTTTACATCATCATGGGGTTGAATGGGAAAAGAATCATAATGGAAAAAAAAACGGAAAAGAAGACTGGGAAAGTATAGAAATGGAGATACAAGTTAAAGCATATAAACAAGATTGGGAAGGAAGAAAAGAAGGGAAAAAGGAATGACTAGAAACGGGAGCAATTCCATTGAGATTCGCAAAATGCAGATGGACTTTTGGTGTTGAAATCAAAAATTACAATAGCCCATTCTTAGAGAGTTCAGATTGAAGGAGATTGAAAATATTCAATTGGTCTTGTGGCTCAAGAGTCATGATTTGTTTGAGAAGTTTCGAAGCGTCGGGTACTCGAATGAAGCTGTGAATATAAACCATTACGAAAGTTCCCATAAGAAGTTGACAATCGAATCGATCCATTAATCCTCCATGTCCAGGAATCACATCTCCGAAATCCTGAAATTTGAAATCGGTATATTTTCACTTCAAAATAACAAACCTTAATCTTGAAAGCTCTTTTAAATCCACTGGCAAAAAATCCACCGAATGGTCCCAAAATTGAAGCAAAAAGACTTAATGCAATGCTATGGAAAACGAATGGGAAAAGTTGAATAACTGGTTCTTTTCGAAGAATTTTGAAGAAGAAAGAGAATGGACGAGGAACCGGATAATCTTGGAGTTGGAAAGCAAGCGGAATAGTGCAGTTGGAGCTATCAATTTGATAGTGTTCAACTGGACAGACGAAAAATGGACGATTGTAGAGAGCAAGGGAGAGAAGAATTCCGAAGATAACAGTGGAGAAAGCTCCTCCGATGAATCCTTCCCATGTCTTTTTTGGTGACAACTTGATTAATGGCGTCTTTCCAAAGAAGAATCCAAACATATAAGACATGACATCACAGCAAATGATCATGGCAACTGGAGCCAAGAACCAGATAAGTCCTTGGAAAATGTTTTGAATAATGAAGAACGATTGACTGACGATGAGGAGAAGTGTTAAGTGTGTCCAGGCAAACTGAAGTTTTGAGTATTAGGTTTTCAATTTTAGATAAAACTTACTAGAGAGAATTGTCTCATGTAGTATCCTTTACGAAGAGAAAGCACAAATGAAACGAATCCGATGCAGTATAGAGCAAATGAGACGAGTCGATGATAGGCGACAAGGAAGTGCAAGAAGTTCTTCAAAATTTTTAATAAATTAAAAAAATCTTTTCCATACTTACATCTTTTTTCAGAACGATTCCCCAGTAGTCAATAAGACTTTCACCAAAAAAGAAGTAGTTGCTGGTTAGCAAAAAGTACCAAGAAAGAGCACGGAACCATGGAAAATCGTAAAGACGATAAACAGCAAGCCCAATGGAAATGATTTCTTGGAAGCATTTGAATTGAATCAGGAACACCTCAAAATTAAATTTTTAGTTTTCTATCAACGAGAAGCTTTTTCAGCTACAGAATGTTTGATAAGACAATTGGTACGCCCATAAGTTTCAAAGCAAACATAGACAAAGGTTCCTATTAGTCATTTTTGCAGTATCTCAAAACCACAGAAATAGATAAAAGTTCGAAATTTCGTAATTCATATTTTGTTGTTCGCTAGAACAGTTTGCTCTCTAACACTCACCAAAAACATAAGCCATGTGGCACCTCTATTGACTATGAAGGTAAAGGTGGAAATCATGATGACGGTGAAAAGCCCTCGAACTACCCAGTTCCTCCATCTCGGTGGTAACGCTTCCAACATCGAATCAGCAAATTCTCCAAGACTTCCTTTATCTTGTGGAATTGCTTTTGTTAGCCGTTCCATTCTGAAATCAAAAACACTAGTTTTTGTTTCCTTATTCATCAGTTTCATATATCGCTATTCCACAATTCAACCACACAATATCACAACATATTCTTGACTTACTCATTTTCCTTGCTTTTTGGTCCCGCATCACTATAATAAACGTCAGTTTAGAACTAGGTTTCATAATCGATTGTCATCAAAACTTTATGTTCTGTTTCGTGTTCTTTGTACACAATGACATACCTATCTTCATCCTGCAGAACAGCATCCATATCACTTTCATCGCTAGTGGGTCGAACATCATCTCGTTCTGGAGCTTTTAGACTTTCCGGTGAATCTGGGACCCGCCGTTGTCGAACTTCGGCATTATCTGCCGACGGTTGGTCAGACATCTGTAGAAATATATTATCTAAAGGATGCATGGAAGACGAAGCGAGAACAGGGAAGAGTCCGAAAGTACAAGCAGGAATTTCCAAAAAACAACTCAACAAATACTTTTTCAGTGGTAAAAGTAGGAGTAGGCCAAAAAGAGAGGCAAAGTAAAAGAAGGATGGGCCCCGTGCAAGTAACACGAGGGTAAACAAGACCAGTGGAATTTTTAGAGACGTAGAATATGCGTAGTATAAAAGAGTGGCGTCCGATGGGAGGCGCAGGCATGCAGACGGAGCGACGACAGCCTGATTTGATCGTGCGCACTACGACAAAACGCTCCAGCATGAGATGACACCGCTGTTTTTATTTTTGTTTATAATCGAGTGGTTGGAAATTTCAGAAGTGTCAACAAATGACTGTTCGCCGAAATGCTTCATTGAGCGTTTCAGACAACAATAACCATGCGGATTTTGAAATTTAAAAAAAAATGGACCTACTTTGGATAGTAATAATTTACTAATGTATGAGAATTTTAAAAAATCGTTAAAAAATTGAGTTTTCAGAAAAGCAAACAATTGAAAAGTAGTCAATGGAGGAAAAATGCATGCACCTTTGAAAGTTATACGGTGTCCGAAATCTTGGTGCCGAGATACGATATCAGTTTAAAAAACTCATCATTTCGTGAACAAAAGTTGTTGAATTCCTCAAAATAAGAGTTTGAAAATGTTCACAGTGAAACAAACTACTCAGTAAAGTATGACTCAAGTCAGTTTCAAGTCAACTTGTATCGAAATGCCTAGACAGTTCGAAATGTTAGTTTTTTGTAGGCGATAAGACCTCGTGCCAACAAACAATCGGGTATAAACACATAAAAGCAGTCAAATGTTTAAAATGACCTCGTCGTTTGAAAATGAGTTTTTGAGTAGGAGGATGCAACAGAAACATACACAGCTGTTTTCAAAGCTCAGAGATTTCAAATTCATTTCTGGGATGAAAAAAGAGATCACAAACTAGTCGTCGGCGACCAAAAAGTGATGTTGTCTCGTGAGTATATGCTGCGCATATATATTTACACAATCACTTGCAAACTGAGAGATAGACTAGAGAAGAAGCCAATCGGAAGAAGATCAATGTGAGAGCCAAACGAAAAAACGGGAGGCTGGTTGCCAATGGGAATGGGTCACGCAAAGACCCGAAGCTTTCCTACGGGGTTAGGCCGGGAAGAAAGCTAAAAGTGGAAGAAATTGCCAGAGAGCAATGAAGGAGACTAATGAAAAAATTGAAGAAGGAAAAGTGGAAAAGGAGGGGAAATGCAGAAGAGATGCTTGGCTGCTCACCGACAATTACGATGGATAGATTGTGACTTGCCTCTTTTTGCTAGAAAAAATGGTGAAGGCAAAAGAATCTCAAGAATACGAAAGAACAAAAAAAATTGAGGAAAACATCTAGAATGAGTTTTTATAGAATAGTGAAAAGGGAAGGATGATAATTGACGTTTTCATTACAGACTATATTGAGAAGGCTGTCAAAAAGTCTTCTTGAGGATTCTTGAAAAATATGCAGTGGAATTTATGAAGTGAATATAAATTCCTTCTCAGTTGAATGTTCCTCTTCGATGTTTTCATAGGGACAGAAGCTCGGAGAGAACATGGAAAAAAGGCTAGAACTTAATGGCTCCAAAAATCAAAATGAAAACGGATTCAATCCATTTTAGGTTTTCGAACGTTCTCTGGAAAAATTAGCTGATACCTCTCTGAGTAAAAAGATAATCTTGAAAATTTTTTCTCATTCCTAGGATTTTTAATGTATGATAGAAGTCTACTTGAAACGTTTTTGAGCTTTTCAAGGAATCTTCATCGACATAAAATATCAGATTATGCCATCTTTTTTTCAGAATAAGAAATAGGAATTTCCTACTGTCAAACCAAATCACATAAATAAATGAGAAGACAATTCGAAACCTAATTTCAAAATAAATTGGAAACACCTGTTACCTGGTCTAACGACAACCAATTCTTCTTCTTTTCTGGGCGCCATTCTCCCTTCTTTTTCTTCTCCTAACGAGTGCCCATTCCCTCGTTTCTCTTTCTCTTTATCTCACCTTCGTCATCTGTTCCAGAATCGATTCGGAGCAGCTATGGCTCTCTTGTCTCTGCGCCTCACTACTAGCTTCAGCTCCCTTCGTTCTCTAATCCTTCATACACTATTTCTCATTTCGTCTGTCAATAGTTCGTATCCCCTCCTTCTCCTCCATTTTCCCTTGTCTAATGTCCATTTCGTTCTGCTTTCCCGAAGAGAGAGAGAGACCCTTTCTCTCTCGTTTTCTTGTGCCTCACTTTACTCAAACATCTCTTTTTTACAACTCTATCTATTCTCTTGGTGTTTCCTGTTTCAGGCTTATATTATTATTTTTTATTTTCAGATTATGCCAAAAGTAGCAGACAGGCATCATGAAAGAGAACGAGAAAAGAAGAGAAGGAGGAGAAGAGATGACAGCTATGATGATTACGAAGATGAAGGAGGAATATCAGGTAGGGAGGAAATGGAAGAGAGATAGAAAAACAAAGGGAAGAAATAATGAGAAATAGATTGAAAAGGGAATCTTCTTGTTATTTATTTCGAAGCTCTAGAAAAATATTAAGAAGGTCTAAGAAAGGTATCCTGAAGTTTATACTGAATGAGAAGTACTTAATAGTGGGCTCTTGAAGATTCAGCTTTTCTCAAAGTAAAAAACCAAACTTTACTAGCTGATCAATTTTCAAAGAACTAACTGAAAGTCACACAGGCCCAGAACGTATAGATTTTGTTATTCTTGAGATCTAAGCATTTCTGAAAGAATTTCATATCTCCTTCAACTAATCTTTCCTATTTTCAGGATGGAAACTTGGTCTAGTAGTAGGCGTGATTGTTGTCTGCTTCGCCATGCTCTACCCAACTCTTTTCCATCCAATGCTCATGGGTTTTTTGGGCCGTTCGTCTCAACCATCACCCTCAATAAACCAACAACGTCCTCCAATTCATCCGGCAATGGGTGGTGGTGGAGGACAACGTCATCCCGGTGGACATCCATCTCGTCCAGATGTACATCCAGCAATGAGAATGGCTCAGGCACAAGCAGCCGGTGAATCAGGTGGATCGAAGGGAATGTTTACATGGATGTTACCGATTTACACGATAGGGGTGGTACTTTTCCTTTTATATACACTTTTCAAATCGAAAGGTAAAAAATCGAAAAGGAAGAGAAGAAATAACTATTTCGATTCTGAAGAGGATGAAGATGATGATGAATCTGAAGCAGAAACAAAATATGGAGGGAAATTTGGGAAGAAGAAATTGAGAGGATTACAAGAAAGATTGAGACAAACTGAAGATGCAATGTCGAAGATTCTGGAACAATTGGAGACTGTTCAAGCGAGTGCAAAGCCAATGGATTTGGATGCTGCTGATAAGGTAAATCCCTTTATTCCTTAGCCATAAAACAAAATGATAGGGATGCATTCCAAAGTTTTATCCTGCAGTTTTGTTAATTCAAGGCTCTGTTGCGAACTTTTTTTCAATTTTTAAATTGAAAAGTCATAAAACGCTCACCATCAAATTTTTTTGAAACTACGAAAACTCTGAAATTCAACAGAGATGCGACGGTTTTATATTTCATTTTGGCTAAAGTGGTTTTCATCTGGAGTAGTTTGAACTTTTGTTTCCTAGTCTATTCTTCAAACTAGCACTTTCTAGAAATCTAATTTTCATTTTTCAGCTCATCGAACAATTCGAAGATGGTACTGCTGAAAAAGAAGCTGTTGGACTTACTGAAACAAATGAACAATACATTAAAGATTTAGAAGTTGCTCTGAAAGAATTCCAGTCTCTTTCGAAAGCATACGATAAAGAGAAAATGAAGAAACTGAAACGAAGTGGATCTTCAAGTGAAGAAGAAGAAGAGGAAGAGGAGGAAGAAGAAGATGCAGTAGAAGAATCTGAATTGTCAGAAATTGAAGAGGAAGAAGAAGAACAGAAACCAGTGAAAAAAGTTGTGGAGAAGAAAAAGCCAAGTAAGAAAATTCGTCAAAAGAGCACATCGGAAGAGGAAGAAGACGGAAAAGAAGAAGCAAGAAAAGCAGAAGAAGATGCTGATGAAGAAGAAGGAATTGATATTGATTCTGAGATACGAGCACAAGCGGAACGTGATAAAAAAGATAAAAATGTGCGGAGGAGAAGGCCGAAGAAAACTTAACATTTCGGAGTTCATTAATACTTTTCATTTTTTATTTTCAAACCCCTGTTTGCCTCACTATTCATATTTCAAAAAGCCACGTCACACCATTCGAATCTACCTGATTTCTTTTAAATTGTGCCCTTTCCTTCTACTTTCCGTATGCCTAAATCTCACCACTTCAGCGTGTACTTTGAAAATTTGAATTGTTGAAAAATCGCCTTTCTCATTTTTTATTAAATGCCTCGTCTACATTTGTGTGTCAACTCATTCACAAGATTGCCTTTTTTCCCGAAATGTATGCCTAAAAACCTGAAAGATTTCGCTTATTTATGCAATAAATATATGTTTTTTTTTAGTTCATTTGTACTTTAAAACATTTTGTTGGTGAAAGATTTATTCCAAAAATACAAAAACATTTTGTGAATCGTCAGGGAAGAAGCTAGGGGGAAGAATGAGAAGAACCCGGGTTAGAATAACTGATTACATGGCAATGAGGTAGACACAGACAAGAACAAAGAGAGAAGAAACAAAGGAAGTGGCAGAAGACACTGGAGTCTCGGAAGATGTTGATGGCTCTTCAGATGTTGTTGGAACTTCAGTGGTAGATGGAGTCTCCTCTACAGCACTGACAACAGTTGCAGCCTCAATTGGCTTCTCCTCGGCTTCTGGTTCCTTGGAAAGTACTGCTGTCTCTTCAGTGGATTCCTCGATCTTTGGCTCTTCAGAGCTCATTGGAGCAGCAGATGATGAAGATTCTTCTGGAACAACACCAGCGACTGGAGCCTCTCCAGATGCTTCCATGTGATGTTCATGATGATGATGTTCTTCTCCGGATCCTTCCTCTTCAAATTGAGCTGGTGTATCGTCTCCTGGGCTCATTTCCGCGGTGGTTCCATCTGAAATAGAGAGCATATTGAAGGAATATTAGAGGTGAAAATGGTGACCAACAACACAGTTGAGTTTCTATACTCTGCTCTTCAAACCCTTTTGCCACTAGCTACAGTAATCCTATGTGGAATTTCGTCCAAGGGCGGATAGTGTTTTTGTTTGGAACTCACCGATTGCTTCTTCTCCTTGTGGTTCTGGTGCTCTTTTGAGTCGAAGACTTGGGGTGGCAAGTGCTGAAACAGCCAAAAGAGCAAGAATAATCAAGGATCTGTTCATTCTGAAAACAAAGATTTCGAAGAGGAAATGAAGAGGAAGCGAAAAGTTGAAAGGTTGAAAAGAAAAGTGAAGGCAGGAAGATAAATAAAATGAATGAAGTGTGAAAAGAAATGAGTTATGAGTTAAAAAAAGAAGGAAGAAGCCACATGTGCAGAAAACTTTTTCTCCATCAAAATCACAAAAAAACAGAGACACATACATACATTCTTACATATTTTTGATATCTTGTCACCCTCGAAATGTCGCGCACTGTACAGTGACTGACTGTGCCTCTTGTCAACATATATCACTGATAAAAAAAGAGAAAAAGGGACCGCCCCACCCAACATGTAAAGGCCAACCAACACAAAAAATTACAATTAGCATATTGTTGTTAACACTGAATTTGACGGGGGGCTTGTGTTGCAAATCGAAACGACCAGTTAATTGGAAACAGAGGGCGCACAAAGAACAATGGGAAGAACGAAAACGGAAGTTAAGAGAGATAATTCTGGTTTTATGATCTCAAAATGGTAAACCTTGAACCGAAGAGATAACCTCAGAACAGGTACAGAGATTGGCAAGGAAGTTTGAAGGTTTGAGTCTTTTATTTTACCAGAACTGAGTCTTTTGTTCCAAGAGATTGAACCAAGATTAAAAAAAGAACATGTCCAAATTGACGAATTCGTACTTCTTCTCCAAATATAAACATGTTTGAGTGCAAAACCTGTTAGTTCCTAATGAGTAATAGTAGTTTTGAATTTGGGGAGTAGTTGAAAATCAACATTTGTAATAATTGAAAGTTCGAAAGTCCCGTAAAACAGTTTTCTGATTAGGAGGTCATCAAGACCTGTACTCAAGATCTACAGTATCCGGTCAGCTGATTTCTCGAAACATCTAATTAAGGTTAAGTCCAGATATCATTACATAGTTGTCACAATAAGATCGCTTTTTGGACTTTTAGATGTCAAGGAATATAAAGAGATCTTTTTACAAAGCTTCAGAAGATGAAAATGATCTCTACTTCAGAAATCTGAAAATCAGAAGTGTTTTTTTCAAGTACACCTCTTTTATAAGAAGTTTTTTCTGGTAAGAATTCATCAAACAGTTAGAAAAAAAGAAATCTAGAAGTCATAAATTTGTCAGAATGTCCAAAAAAGAGAATGAATGGTCAGTGGAACTGAAACTGTATTCATTTGGAGGTCCTTTTAAATGTTGCCACCCTCACTTGTTGTTCTTGGAATTCTCGTTCCTTATGCCCTTCCTTCGATTTCAGCATAAACACAAAATTGGTACTAAAACAGGTCTCTTTTCTCGATCCTCACTCTCCTTTTTTCTTTTCGTTAAACTATTCAACCCCTTCGTTTTTTACACTTGTTATCGACGATTGACACGTTATGAAAACGATGCGATCAAAACGAGGGAAAAGCTGAAAAAGGGAAGAATAGAGAGACAAAAGGTTGATGAAAAAGGACAGAAGAGTGAACAAATGAGAAGGTTTTTTGAATGAAGACGTGTCTACAGATGATCAATTGAATAAAAAGGGAGTATCTTCTTCGGAATCTTATTAATCGGAAATGACAATTTTGAAGTTTGAACTCTGAAAATAGTGTGCAGAATGAAGAGATTTCGGGAATGTCGATAAAAAGAGAGTTAAAGTGCAAATGGAATACGATTATCTTTTAGTAGAACTTTGAATTTGTAGATAAATTCAGAAGAAATAATGACAGTAGAGATCAATTTCAAAGAATAAGTGAAAGAGGATTACGGTAGTTCACTTTGCACGCGCATTACCCACCAGATTCTGTGCAAACAGTTTAGCATAGTTCGCAATTTTTCGGAAATTCAACCGGCTCACCGGAAAGAACAGCTGGAGGGAGTAAGCATGGGATGATTTATAAATTATTTGACAAGAGTGAAAAGTTCCAATCTCAGAATTGAGAACAGGTAGCCAGTGAACCTTCTCAGGAGGAATTCTTCACTCAATCGAATTATCACTCAATTTTGGATTCTAACATCATATGAATCAGAATGCTAATGAAGTCTCATTACTTTTATCCAATAAACACTTTTTGGCAATTGTGGAAAGGTGAAAAAGATGAGATTACGGTAGCTATGATCAAACTGCTGAGAGTCGTTGAAGAACTAGTTCCTAAACCTGTTAATAAATTCTTGCTTCAAGCCACACAGCTTACAGTTTTTGAGTGAAAATACGACGCCTTACAGTAGTAAAATTAACAAAATATGACTCCGTTTCCTGTAGAAACAACTGAAAATCGACAAAGCTTGTACCTTTGTTACTGAATTCCTTTCCTTAGATACTTCATGAAAATTTCGAATTTTAAATATTAAAAGAAACTCAAAAAAAGAAGGAACGACTACTCTCATCGGAAAAAAAACCGAATAGAAAATTGAATGGTTTGGTCTGGACCCGGAACTTAACCTTACACCTCCTCCATCTTCATCTCCACTGTATAAGTAACAAGAATAAAAAAGGAGGATATGGTAAAGGAATGAACCGGTTCCCGATCAAGGTTGTTGATGCTCTGAATGTTTGCGAGATGCCGCCCAAGAAGGCAGAAAAGTTTTCAAAGTATTGGAGGTGGGTGAAGAATAAGATGAAGATGAAACATGACAAGGTAATATGTAGAAGAGAGATATTTGTATGTACAAGAAAAAACTACGATAATGGTCAATGGTTCGTATAGGAAGAAGGTGTGAATGGATATGTTACGGGAATGGAAATGAAGGAGAAAGTTCGGAAGCTTTGGCAAATGGAATGTAGTGGAGATCCGATGGGTAACACATTTGAAGAATGAAATACTTTGAGGATTACTGTAGAAGACTCTGTCGGTATCTGCATAGATGATTAGGCGAGGTAATTGTTACAGTTCCATGCTTGAAACAGACATCAAAGAATGAAAAAAACTCCCACTTTTCATTTTAAAATCATATTATTCTCTGAATGGAGAGCGTCAAACTTTAGAGGAACGGGAGAGCAGGATAATATTGGCCACAGCCAAACGAATTCAAAAATGATTCTCGAATTTACTGAACTGGTTATCTAGTTCCAAGTAATTCTCTAATATAGGAGCACCCAAATTCATATTCTCTAAAGTCAAAAAACCTTTATTTCTTGATCCCTGTCTACAGTAATCCTGAACTTCAAAACTCATTTGGGTTACGGTAGCAAGATGAAAAATATTCCTAAAAAATAGAAATGAAAAAGATTGGTCACCGATCGCTTGCTAATCAAATTAGGATTCGTTTCAAGAAGCAAGCAGAACAGAAAAAGATAACTGGACAGAGGGCGTCTCCTTCCCGGAATGAACACAACTCACCTGATTCTTTCCTTCTCTTTTTTTCGCCGCGCACGTGTGTTTTCCTGAAATCCTATACTCGTTTTGATTGTTCACTCACTATAAACAATGGTAAAAGGGGAATAATAAAAAACAGAGTTCGAGAAAGTTGGCATATTGCCATTGAAGCGATTACAGCAGAAGTTGAGGGCGGTCGCCCCCGCTCCAGATACGATCTTTTGGCAGTCATTCGGGTAGAAGAATACTTCGGCATCAGAAGAATAAGGAGAAGGAAGTTTTTTTTAGAGAAGGAAAGAAAAGAAAAAGAAGAAAACAATGCGATGCCTAAACTGGGGTGTGACAGGAATACACATCGTTTATTCAAATGAAGAGTCTATGGCACTTTATTCCAAAAAATAGACTTTTAGTAGGATATATCACAGAAAATGGAAGGGGAACTGACAAATACAATCTAAAAGTACAAAAAGGAATCAGTTGACGTTGGCGAGATTAGTGATGAGGGTCTCGTAGATTTGAACACCTAAATTCAGAATCTTTTAGAGAAGCCAATGATATCAAAATGTGTACCTCTCAAGAGTGTCTTTTCATTCAAGAACTCGTTGTGATCGTGCAAAAGTGATGGAGTGTTGATGATGGGAGAGAAACCGATTGCACGAATTCCTTGCTGAATATGGTACAGTTTTGAAAATTTGCTTTTGGAGAACTAGTCTTACCGCTCTGACGAATCGTGAATCTGTAGCTCCGATAAAAATCTCTTTTTTATATTTGCAACCTCTGAAATTATCAAACATTCAAACGTTTCATTCAATTTTTTAGGTGCTCACTCTTTTTGAAGAGCATCATCAATAGCAGCCCAGAATGGATCTTCTCTTGTATTCGGTGAAATCAGTTTGAAATTAGAGAACTGAAAAATGAAAATTGTGAATTCTGAACCGAAAACAACTTACCATTTGACGACACCGTGCTAACCCAGAATAATTACAGAAATTAACAGAAGGTCGAACAAAATAGGAAAATGTGCATTTTCAACTTCCCCAACACTACCATCTCAACTACCCGGAGGACTGTAGCAAACTTACTGTTTTGAAATCGACTGTCGACTTGTCCGCTGGATTTGTTGACTGAAAAAGACACTGGACAAGAAGCAATTGGATGGATTAGCGGTTGAGGAAACAAAGTGAATAACGGGTGAGTGATGTGAGTGCGGGGAGGATGAGTATATTACCTGCATGAACTCGTACTTGACGCCATCTCCAGCTTCTTTTGCCCATTTGTCGACACGAGCACGAACGACATCTAAGTCTTGGAGAGGAGTTACACGGATATCAATATCTGTATTTCACAAACTAGAACATTCAGAAAACTGCTGTTACTTACATGCTTCAAATTTCTCTGGAACTACATTGACCTGAACGCCACCATTGATAATTGTTACATTTGGCGTTGTCACATCTCCAACCGTCAATTCTGGATTACCAGCTAGCAATGCTTTCTGTTCGTTACGGAATTCGTCTACACTAGCAATCAGTTTGTGCTGAAATAATCAACGAATGGGATTATGTTATAATCCTGAAATGGCAGTTACCAATTTTTCCACAGCAGTTTCCTCGATGAATTTGGATCCGTGTCCTGGATTTCCGGGCAATGTGACCTTCACCCACCATGGAATTCTTTCAGCATAGAAAATTTTGTACACATCATCTTCGGTTGCAATTCCTTCATCAAGTGCAAAATCAATGTTCAACTTTTTGAACTCTTCGGTCACTGCGAATCCTTTCATTCCATTGATATGACCAATTTCCTCATCTGGTCCCCACACGATGTGAATTGTGCGTGTCCATTGTTTGATTCCTTTTGCGAACAAATTTCTAAGAGCCTCCATATACATCACTCCGACACATTTCATATCCTGTGCTCCACGAGCAAAGATATTTCCCTGCTCATCTTTGAAGGCAGAATATGGGTCATGAGTCCAGAACTCGCGGAAGGTTGGAACAACATCAGTGTGAGAGTAGAGCATGATGGATGGAAGTTCTGGACGTGTTCCTTCAATTGTCATGATAACAAAAAATGTTCCAGGAGCAGTTTCCACAGATCTTCGTGGGATTCCCAATTCATCAGCATATTTGAAGAGAAAATCACGACAGGCAACTGAACAAAGATCACTTTTTGAAGGTCGCTGATGTAATACTGATCAATCTTACCGTAATCTGGCTTAGGTTGCTCCGTATTAACACGCAGATATTCACGGAACCGAGTCACACCAATATCCTCACTCATGGTTCTAGAAAAAGTTCACTTTTTTCTTGAAAACTAGGAATTTAAAGAAAAAAGAGAGGAAGTAAAACTGATAATAGGCAGCAACTGCGACCGGCCAACAGCCGCAAAATTTTTATTGTGAAAAAGTGATACTTGATGGGGGAATTTGAAAACGGTTAGAAAAAGTAGAGACGGAGACAAGAGATACGCCTGTTATCATAAGTGTTGTTGTCCGGTTCGGGGGCAGAGAAACAGCGATCTAATTTTGAACTGATTTAATGATTGAAGACGTCTAGAACGACCGAATTTATATACACTCAAGATGACAAGCTGTTAGACACGCCTCTTTCGAGAATAAGTTGTACTGAGTTAACAACTCTGATCTGAGTTTCATGCCATGACAAAATGATACAAAGACACAAACAGTTTCAATTCATCAATTGTTACTTTAAAAAAATTTTTGAAATGAGAGTTTCAGAAGAAGTGCTGGGAAAAATACATTTGTGAAAGCAAAAAATATTTTTGCATTTTGTCCAATCTGATCGTAGTTCAAGGAGCATCACGATTAATTTGTTTTGGGTTTCGAAGTGAACAGTACAAAAGCATAGCTTACTTAAAGGCACATGAGTTTATCTGTTACCGGAAATTTACTGACTAATCGAAACTTTCGATTAGAAAACAGCAAACATGAGTTTTTATCAAGTCCAAGCTTATTTATATTGATGTTGGGTTGTGTTAGTGTGTTAGTTGACAACTTGATTACTTTTCCAATCTAATATTTCACCAGAAACGCGTTTTTAATCAAGAAAACCACTTTCTTGTTTCGTAAAATTGCTTTTTTTTTCAATCAAGAACGATTTTTTATACTTCTCGCCGCCCGTCATATTTGCTTTCACCCTTTTCGCCAGCATTCTGCGAATTTCCCAGCCAAGCGGAAATGTTGTAATGTCGCTCTGTCGTACACACTCCATTTTCAACAGAATCTCGTGCCGTTTATCAACTGGCATTTCATACAAGGATTTCATAATAGCTCAACATTTTCAGAATATTATGACGGAACTCGAGTTCTCTGCTGATAATGTCACGCCGGTCGTCCCAATTACCGCAATGTGCATTATTGCCGATAAGAATAAAGCACCTCGAGGATTTGTACCTGTAAGTGAAGCTTTTTCCTCCAGTTTGATAAAATCTATTATTGTTCAGATAACAAAATGTCAAGATGATCAATCAGAAGCCGATCTTTGGAGAGACGGGTTTTTCACAATCAGTCGACAGGTTCGGTATATATGTACAAGTACCGAAATACCCGATTCTAATATCAGAGTAAGTTATCTGAGTATAATTAGCAATTAAAATTCAATAATTTTCAGACCCCAGTGCAAGTAATAACTAATCTCATAATTGTCCGTGAATCTGACCCCATTCCACATGGATATGTGGCTATTGACTACACCGCCGATAGCAGTAAGTGGTGATAAACTTTAATGGATGAGAAAGTAATTAATTCAGGAGAAAAGTCATTACGAAAGAAGTACGTGTGCATTCGGACAGAGCCTCGCGATCGAGTAGTTGATGCAATCGGAGAAATCATTATTCTGGGAAAAACGAAAAAAGTACCGAGGGATTATACTTCTGCAGGGTAATTTATACATCGTTTCAATAAATAAAGTAGTTTTATTAATTTCAGAGACATCGATTCACTGCTTATTTGCTACAAAGTAATTCCAATCCCGCAAACTTATGGAATCCAAACGAGTAATAGCACATCAAATTTGGAAACTCAACAAACGTCAGGTGGACTCTATCCAGGTCTTCCAAATCTTTCGAACTCAACACCAGCCAATCTTGATGTTACTGGAGCTTCTGGCACATCTGCATTCACAATGAAAGTAAGTGAATCAATAGGGCGTAAAACTAAACCAACAATTTTATTCTGGAATTGAAATCTTTCACAGTGGGCTACTAGCTTTTTCAAAATACATCTTCCACAACAATTTTTCTTTTCAGAATGTTGGAGCACCCCGTGTCAAAGCAATTGACGGAATTGACTTCAAAGTGAATCCAATGTTCGTGAAAACAGATTCAAACGACGGCTCTTCAAAACTACCCGATCTCTCACAATTCAACCATTTGGAACAAAATCGCATAGATGACAAATACAATTACAGTTTTGCCACCGAACACGCCGTTCTTTCATGATTCTTTCTCCGCTAGTCAGGAGTATGCTTCTCTGCCTTTAATCATTTCTCTCAATATTTGTATGTACTTTCTCGGCTGCTTAATGTGTAAAAATGTGTACTTATTTATTAGAACTCTTCTAAACCAATATGATTCAGATTTTTGAAAAATCAAAATAGCGAAATAAGGTTTGATTAGAATAGAAACACACAGAGAATGAGTGGAAATATCACATATACGAAAAAGAACCCGAGATGAAAAAAGAAGACAGATGCAATAAAGAAAGACGGATCTACAATTCAGACTTTTGAAGAATTGAATATCTCTTATCTGATGGTTTAAGCTCCTTGAAAACGGATGGTGGTGGAGTTGTATCGATTGGACGAGCTGATGGAGCCTGAGCCTCATGGTCATCAGTGATTCCACGTGCAGCCTTAGCCTTTGCAAGTTCAATCATTCGTTGATCGAGATTCTCGTGGAATTCTTTGTGAAGTTTTCCAGAGTGAAGATCCATAACGAACTGAAAATGAGAAAAGTTTTTTGTGATCAGAAAAAATATCTAGAAACAGGAAACAAAAATTCTATCAAAAATCATCCGTTCATCGATTCGCTCTAAAAGTTAACTTGATAAATTCGAAATGACAGTTTCTGCCTTTTGTGTTTTCAAAAGAAGAGTTCAGGTGTTCAAACTATTTCAAAATGAAATTTCAAATGAATAGACTTACTTCTCTAAGTTTACCAGGAACATTCATTTGTGTCATATCTGGGAATAAATACATATGTTGGAATGAATCAATGGCAAGAACTGGAAGATCCTCTTTCGTTTTTCCCAAATGTTTCAATGGATGAGCGAATTTGTGTCCATCGGCAAGAAGTGGATTGATTGCAGATCTCTGATCATAAAGTTCTCGAGCGACAGCTTCTCCGAACACTTTATCAGTTGATTTGTTATCCGGATCACGGAAATAAATGAGGAATGGCATTCCTTCTTCTGTCAATTCTTCTACATTTTCGAATGTCACTTCACGAACCAATGGAATACATTTATCAGTGACCCATTGTTTAACAAAGTCGTAGTCGTTGAAATTTCCAGTGAATTTCGCTTCTTCGTTGGTATCTGGATCAAAGAAAGAGAGCTTGTTCTCAGTGGTTTGTGTTCCGAAATGATCAGTTGGTACCCAGAAGGAACAGTCTTCACGGAGGATTGAGGCAACTTTCTGAAAATAATTAGGATATTGAGAATGAGAATTGACAGTGTTGAGGGTTATAAATAATTTTTTTTTCAATTTTTTTATCCCAAAACACAGATCATGCGAGGAGTTTGTAAAAAGGTTGATGTAGAGGTAAAACTTCTTTTTGTTTTTGAGAACTTCTATTCTAAAGAATTTGAAAAAGTGATCTTATTGACAGTGCTCTCCTTTGGATACGGTTTCTCAGAAATAAATTTATTTGGAAGTTAGTTTTATATACGTAAAATTTTTTTGTGGCTATACACTTTCACAATCGGTTCCAGGATTTTTCGTACAATTTCTTGACCCAATCATTTTGAAACTCACCTTGAGGTTAGCGAACTCTGGTCCATCCTTCTTCAACCATGCGACAACATTTCTCTTCGATTTATCCATTTCCTGACTCAATTGATCTTGAGATGAGAATTCGTTTATTGCTGTCGATAATTGATATTTAACAAAGTTGGTCAATGCTTCCACAGAACGAGTTGATCTGAAAATGTTCCTTTTATGTTTTTCAATTCCCTGTTCCATTCTTCTCACCTATATTCTTTAGTAATAAGTTCTCCATTAACGAAAACCTTCATCGTTGGATACTTATTCACAAAGTACTTGTCTCCAATGTCAGCCTGTCGTTGACTGTCAACAATAGCCCAGATTGCAGAAGCATGTGGATTTTCTTGATGGAAGACACGGGCGGATTCTTCGAAAATTGGCTTCAGACGACGTGAGAATGGACACCAGTCAGCGCAGAAGGCGACGAAAACTACCTGTAAAGCTTATTCTTCAATTTGTTTGGAAAGAATAATTATTCGAATTGTGGCTCTTTTGGGAAAAACCATTTTTCAGAGGGTAACTTTGTTCTGTGGATTTTGGAAATGATTATTATAGATTTCAACTATTTCTCAATGAGAATTTTCCAAAAAAATTCAACGATTCATCTTTTTTTTTCTTCTCACAAACAATTTTTATTTTAGAATCTTTTTTGAAACCCTGCCAACAACGACTTACAGTTGCACTTCCCAATACATGATCATGATTAGCAGCTGACAATTCGACAGCTTCTTTATATTCTTGTCCAGCAACCAGTGCCAAAAGACATGCGGCTAAAATGGAAAGCACGCTTGCCAGGTTCATTATCTGAAAAAAAATTTTGAAAAATGAAAATCTGTCAAGGGAAGAAAAAGAGAAGAAGCACAGATTGTAGGAGTAAAGAGAAAAAGAAAATCATTTGTTGACAAAAGTAGCCGAGAAGAAAGAAAAAAGGATTTGTTGTTTGCGTTCAATTCGCGATGGTTTCTTTTTCTAAAACATTTCGATCGATTTATAATTGGGTCCATTTCATCCCGAAACATGAAAAGATGAGACGAAGAAGAAGAAGAAGAAGGAAGAAGAAGCTGTTTGTATTGAAGACGAGAGAGAAGATGAACGCAGTAGAAGCGGCGAAGAGAATGACCCAAATTGAGGAGATATGGCGACAAAAAAGTTGAAAACACCCCGAGACTTTCGCTAACACACATCTTTTAATCAGTTCCCTCGAGGATGGAAAGACAAAAGAGAAGGTGATGATTTGATTCTCTGAATCCGAACGGAATAATCAAATATCGATAAAAAGTAGGTTGAAAACAAGTTTGTATCCATCATGGATCGGTTTCTTGTCTTATGAAAGGTTCAAATTAAAAAAAGTAAAATTAAACTTCTAATACAAGTGCACATACTGTGAAAGTATTTTCTATGTAATAACAAAAGCGTCAGGCCTGGAACAAAATCTTAAATTTCAACTATAAGACCCAGGGCTCCCAGAAGAATAATCACGGCTGTTAGCAACAGATCCTTATATTTCGAACTTATTCAGACAAAACATTGATGGAAACTCTAATTTTAGAATCCCTGGTCGTAACCCCACTACCAGAAATTCCTAATTCTGGAGAATTCAAGAATACTCTACATAATTGTCACCAAAAAAAAATTGCTTCGAATATCATTAATTTCAACAGAAGCATTTGTTAGATCTACCACAAGTTTTTCGAATGAGTTGAACAATTCATTATTACAGTATACGTTCCTGGAAGACTAGTAGGTTGATATTTGACTTTCTATCCTCTGGTTCCTGACATAAATTATTTTGAACAATCCAAGAAAGACCAAATTAAAACCAAACTCCGTTAAAACTATTCAGAAAAAAAACCCAGTAGACTTCCTCAAAAAATCATTGGTCTTCATTCTACAGCCTTTTTTATTATTCATGAGAGATGAACTAATGCTTATTTATTGCTCTCTGTGCAAACAAAAAGTATGGATTCACACTAAAGGATATAAAGGGAGAGGGAGTTCCACGTATTGGGTTTAGGATAGGTGGGAAGAAGGAAGGAGAAGGTCAGTCGGAAAGGAAGAAAAAAGGAGGGAAACAGAGAGAGAGAAAAAGGGACAAGTGGCCGGTTGTTTCCTCTCTTTCCTCTGACTCAAAAGTACTGTATATTGATCGGAGAGATGAGAGAGAGACAGAAAGAGGTACTAAGAGAAGTAGTAATACGCAGAGGGACATATTGCAAAGCGAATCGAGATTAGTGACGGCGATATATTTAGGTTGTGAGACGATCGACGGATGATCGTACAAAATGAAAAATGAGGAATAAGAAGTTGAAGAAGTCCATTGATGACGTCAATCACAAAGGTATCGTTAGGTTTTATTAGTTGGAAAAAAATGAATAGTCATCCTCCCAATTTATTTTTTATTTTATTTTCAAACTTTTTTTTAGCTAGAAAATCTTATTGATGAAGAAAGGTGGTATTTAGAATGATTAAAATGAAATACATTTCATAAAAAACCAAACTTTTTTGAATCAAAGCTCAACTCCGGACAAATAAAAAACAAATGTCGAGTGGGACCCAACAGAAAACTCTCTCTAGACGATCAGTGATTCACATGATTTATGAGTGAGAGAAAAGTTCGGAAACTCAGACGTCTGCTCATCTAATTCTTTCAAAAATTCACATTCAGAGTAAAAATCTGATTGAACGAATTAGAAAAAAGGATCTTCTAATAAAGAGACAAAGAAGAAATCACAAATAAAAATTATGATTTTCACTTCATGAATCATGACTCATGAATAGTGTCGAGAAACTTTTTTTTCACTACATCCTAAAAATCTCTGACAAACCCATTTTTATCGCGAAACCATGTACCAGGAAAACGGAAACTTTAGCTCATCAACTACTTAAAAATAAGTTCAAAATACTGAATTTTTGATAATCAGAGGAGACCGAGAAACCTTCTTTCTGATTTGTTTTTCAGTGAAAAGTAAGTGAAAACGGAAAGAAAAGTGACCAAATGAAATGAAATAACCGGTTTGGAATGAAGTGAAGAAGTACCTGAAGAAAGATCTTAATTGATGATACTTCTGGAAGATTCGATGTGTTTCTTCTTTACTTCTTCCCTGCTGTTTCTTCTGCTGAAAAAAGGAATATGGACTGGTCGAACTATTATTGAAGGAGGAGAAAAGCGGTGGATAGTTTTGCCTATCTTGTGATAGTTTCCTTATGTGTTTCTGAAGATTGAAGGGAGGGAAATAAAACAAAAAGTGTCGAAATGTTATTGTTCCATGAAAACATAAAAAGATGAGAGATCATACATAAGGAAGTAAAGCAAAAAGATGGATTCTGGAGCATTAGAAGATTTCCAAATAGCAAGAGCAGACTATAAATTTGTAAAAATCATAAAAATAGAGCAAAACGGAGGAAAGCAAAATACACGGAGAATTGGAAAACGATGCTAAATAGTCTTTTTAGTTAACTAGAAGTTATTTGTTTCGAAGAAATTTTGGAGGACAGGTTTTACACATGAACATTGATTTGTTTCTTGAAAACTTAGGAATATGGATTCCAAGAAAAGAATGTGGAAGTCACATACATCGATAGATTGTTTTCCTTCTTGAAAGACGTTGGAAGAATCTTATTGTGCCCCAGATTTCAGTTCTCCTCTATCTTAGCCTTTCAATGTTCCAACTTTCGATTGGGAGTTCGCAAATTTGTTCATTTCAACGGAGAAGTTTTCTCAGAATGAAATTGAGAGTTCAGATTTTTGAAACGACAATAATTCTGCTAATTCTGGTTGTAATCATTTACAAGCTGATGGAGATATACAGAACAGAACTGGAGCTTCATGATGTTTTCATTGCCTTTTTACGAAAAGATCATCAGGATGTTTAGGTAGTGAAGTATCCACGAATTTTTATTGTCTTTCCTTGAACTCCATTATTCCTGACTTGTTTTCTTTGTTTCCATAATTATCATCATCATCATTTATCATTTTAATTCTCCCGTTCCCAAATGGAATGGCGCCAATTTGATGATTCGGGAGAGGGAGTTATCACCGTCCGAAAGACGTTGCGCAAATATTTGGAAGGGGTTCGTTTTGTGGCTCTCTTTCTCTTTTTGTCGCCTCCATTGGGATGGCCACATCGTTTGACAGCACCGCCAGAATAAAGGGAAATAGAGTGATGATAAATGAGAGAGGGAAGACAGTTTTATATGGAATAGAAATGTATGGATGGAGGTAGTGGGGAAAGAAAAGAAAGGTGACACCGAATATTCCATTTGAGAAGAGAGAGAAGAAGAGCTCTCATTCGGTTTCAAACTTTCAAATTTTGGAAATATTGGGTTCAACTATGTTTCTACATTATGCCGAGTTCATTCTTATTTTCTACTAGGCTTTCGGTAAATAGATTAAAATGATATTCAATGAGTTTTGTTGTTCTCATCTTGGTTTCACTACATTTTCCTAGACATTACTGGTTCTAGGGGTTTAGAAGTCTAATGACAAAATGGAAAATATCTCAGCAGACGAAGGTGTGGGAGAACAATTCCTTTGGGTCTCTTTTTTTTCTATTATCACTCATTTTATATTTTCTTTCGTTAAACTCCGTTATCAAGGTACGAAACTCGGATGGTCGAGAATTGAATTTCTGTTCCATTTCTTAAACCCCTAGAACAATTTTTTGGTATTTCAGTTCAAATCTATTTCAAACTTTTTGAACCTTTGAAATATAATATAACTGGGAGAGAGCCCTCAAAATATACGATCAAGACTCTTCAAGTCTTCAATTGACATACTTATAGACCTGTGACGTAATTGAAAAATATGACCTCGTTGTTCTCTCCCTGATCATAAGCAAAATACAATATTTTTTAAAAAACTAGTCCTAGTAATCTAGATTTTAGTTACAAACTTTTTCCAGATTAAACAGAAAAATAAATAAAATCTTTACTTAATTCTATTCCCCTGGTTCTCATTTCTGTAGCTCCATATTCCAAAACTCTAAGTACATCTATCAAGCGTAATGTATCTCATAATGGATTTTAATAGACCCATGTCCTACATTTAGAAACCATTCCCATTACATGACTCTCTCTAATCTCTCTTCCTCATCATAATCTTTTCTTCTATTCATCATGCTCAAAAGGTGAATCCTTCCTCCCGAAATAATAACCCAAAATGCACCTGTCCGAACCTTTCCATCTCTCAAATATCCTATTCTCTCTCTCCTCTTTCCCATCTATTGTTAATTAACCTTCGTTTCCGTCAAAGGGTGGCACATGGCATATTCCATCCCCCGTTGCCTAGAGAGACCGCCTCCGTTTCCTTGGAAACCCCTTCTTCTTCTTCTTTCCGATCTCCCCTATTTTCACTTTACTATACCCCTTCTTCCCGTTAGGTCCCCCACTTCAGTCTACCTCTCATTCCTTCTGTCTTTTTTATTCCATATTTTCTAGGAAGTGAGTTTGAACCAAGGTTGCAATGTGTTCAGTCAGCCGAATTAATCAGAGGGGCGGGGCTTAATGACGTGGGTTTAGGGATTTTGGAAGCAAAACAGAGCTGGATGAGACTGGTCTTTTGAATCACGGAGAGCGAAAAAAAACATAAAAATAGGGAAAAAAAAAGAGAAAAAACGCATAAAACAGAACACAAAATTGGTGTATTCATGTTGTCAGGCGACCAGTCAAAACGTAGAAACGGGAATGAAAAAGAGAGGATGCTCTTATGAGATTTCAACGATTTGAAATATATTGACAGACGAAATGAGACATTTCGAAATTCTAAGAAGTTATTGAATTAGTTACCCGAAATAGGCGATTCCTTGAAAAAGATATGAAAGAAATTTGAACATTCTTCGAAATATATATGCACTCACTGAAAGTGAATAATTTTATAAGAAATTTTGAACAATTTGTATGAGATCAAGTACAGAACAACTTGATATGTAAACATGACTCTCAAAAAATAAACATGAAATGGAATAGATTATTCTAATATAATGGCATCTTTTAGCTTGGTCAGATTTGGAATGAGACATATACAGATTATTGCTTGTATTGTCTCAAAAAGAGACCTTGAAACAAAACGAAGAATAAGAACTGTTAGAGCTAAATGAAAAGCTCGGTTTCAGGTCATACTGTTCTATTTTTGATAATGAATGTATTCCGAAAAATAAAAAATCCGAAAAATAGATTTATCAACGTCCTCTTGAGCTTTTCTTCTCCTAAAAATGACATACTTTTCTTCCCATTTTCTTCAATTTTTCGCCTTCTGTCGGGTCCTTTTTCTTCTCTTTTTTCTTCCCTTTCTACTCATTAATTTAGCGTCGTGCGCATCTTCAGAGGACCCCTTTCCGCATCTTCCCTTCTTGCTTCTTCTTCGACATTTTGTCACCTTTTATAGCTTTTTCTTCCAATCGTTTTCAAAGAAAACTATATAATCAATCAATCAATAAAAGTTATTTTTCGTTTCTCTCTCTTCCACAAAAAGTATCCACTATTTCCTTATCAGTGACGTGGAAAGCAGCACAAACACAACAGAGAGACCTCTCTCTCTCTCTCTCTCTTCTCTATCACATGCACAACGACACTTTCTCTTCTTTTTTTAGTCTCTCTTCCCTTTTCGCCTCAAACACATTAGAATATGAATCGACCGATAAAAAGAGAGAGAGAGAGGGCTCCGCCCCCTTTCCTCGCTTTTCGCTTTTGCCGCGTTGGCGGCCCTCCCGAACTGTACACGTCGATTAAACGATTATTGTGCTGTTGGATGCGATGGAGGAGGAGAAGAAGAAGTCGAAACTATTTATTTTTCGTTTTCTTTTTTCTGGTATTCCCTTATTCAGATCATCCAATGGGAAGGCACCACTCGGAAAAACTGAGTTTATTTGAGTACTTAGACGGCCATTAGAGCAACGATCTAGCACCATATAAATTCAGTATTTTCGTGGATGAGAGCCTATTCTTTCAATTTCTTTTCTTTCTAAAATGTTTTAGAAATAATGGTGAGAGTGTGGCCTAGAATGGAGCAATAACGATTCCACGTGATTCCACGTGGCATGGAAGAAGTTAAGTTCTTTCTGGAGCAGGTCTTGATCGGAAGAGATATCCAGAAGATGATAACAACTCTGGAGGCTATGAAGTTTAGGATTTTCACTGAGCTGTTTGAATTTCCGCCTCTCTAAGCAGATTCTACCGAAAGCGACATGGACAAATAGCACGTGGAACTGATGATGCTTAGTCGGTTACTGAGAGCACGGTAGTGGAATTTCCGAAAACTTTCCAAAGGAGTCTTCAAGGATTCGTCAACCAACAACATCAAAACACCTGCAAACATAACTCGACGTGGCGTACACATGACTTTCCCACGTGTTCCTTCTCTTTGCAGAGTGGTTTTCCCGTTCAAGCCTCTTTTGGAATGCATAATCTGCTTTCCGAATCTTCTTCATCCCATTTCTAAATGCACTTGATGACGTGGCAAACGATCTACTTTTGCGGATGAGATGGATGAGACGACGTTTAGTTCTGTGGGCGTCATTCTGGAAAATAAAAGATTCTAAAGAGAGGGAATCAATGGAAATGATTTTCAGATCGAACTGTTTAGAAGAATGACGCGTATTGAGGCTGTTTTGATATCGACATTTAGGTCATAGAGGCAAGTATAACTACGTAAGAAGAATTTCTTTAACAATGGGAATTTGAAAGATGATGGAATCGTCTTTTCAGAGGCTTGGAACTCAAAATTCATCGATTCAGATGTAGAGAAGGAACTGCTCAAAAATGCTTAAAATATAGAGGCCAATCGTTCATGTTTTGGTTTTGAGGTCAAATTTCCAAATACTTTTCTCTTTTTCTTTTTTTTCAAATTTCGAGGTCCGAATTTTAGATTTCGTTCCTCAAAATGTACAAAGAGTATTTCTTCTTTTTTTTTCTTCCTTTTTTCGTCTTTTTTTTTCACCACTAATTAGTTTAGTTTTTCCGGGAGAAAAGAAAAAAGAAAGACACTTTTTCTTCTCACTTCTTTCTCTTTTTTCGCTTCTTCCGAATATTGAATAAGTTGAAAAAAGTGTAGTTCTTATGAAAAAGTTGATTTTTTCTTTTTTTTTTTTCCTCCCTCTGATTACACTCTTTAGGAGGAAAAGGGAAAGACTGGATCTCTTCTCTTCAAGAAAAAAAAAGAATTCGTATCACGTGTGGATGCTCCATTTCAGAGGAAAAACGGAGCAGGAAATGAAGGTTTTTGGAATAGAAGAGCATGCAAAAAAGAGGGCAGGAATCGAAGGAAATGAAGTCGGAGATGGAGGATATATTCATGATTTTGAGATGTTGGTATGCATAAATTCAGTGGAAATGAGAAAATATTGATCAAGATGTCGGAAATTGATAGGCTGAAATGATTTATTATTGTAGCAGTTTTTTAACAAAACAAAGAACTTTTTATATAACTAAAAACAATATTAAAAACCTCTGTAGTTTGCAGGAACAATGATGATTTCATTTGAGATCTGTCTACAATAAGTCGGAAAATCTTTGTTTCATCCTTCTTTTTCATTTCGAATTATTACAATCATGATACTTATCCATATCCGAGCTGGACCAAAATGGTATTTTTCACAGGCCCGGCACGGTGGGCCCGGGGTCATTGTAATAAAATTGTTTTCAAGCCGGGCCTGATTTGGACAAGTATGATAATCTCAAGTTTAAAAAAAGATACATTTTTAAAATAACATTTTGTAAAAAAAAATGAACTTATGAGCTGATAACTCATCAAAACTTCAAATCACTGTGAAGTTTTGTAGGATTACCGTAAGTAAGAGGTTCAAAGTTTTATGTTACATCTTTTGAAATCCCGTTCTTTCGATAATTCCCCGATGCTCAGCGTCATCAAAACTTCTAAGCTTTGAAGCATATGTGTATTTTGGATCACAAAACTCCTACGCACATCTTTGTTTTCGTATTGATAATTAGATATGTATGAAAGGTTTCAGTCAGAAGAACTTTTCGAAAAAACCTAAAATCACGAGATCACCAGTTTTCGAGAAACTGATGAGTAACCGAGAATGGAGAGAAAGAGCTGAAAAACACGAGTCTTTAACCTATAATTTGAGATATGGCATATGAATGGAAACCATCCTTCTATCTCAGGTTGTCTTATGTATTCCAACATCTCATTAGACATGGATCTTGCAGATTTGGTACAACTACTTCTGCACAAACCCTCCGAAATCTTCAGAATTTCTGCAGGATCTCTTCAATTTCCGGTTTTCCTCCAATCCCTTCTGAACCTTTTTTATCCCAACTGAACCCCTTATGTCATTTCCCATTCCCCCTGAGGACTTTTCCGTCTTCGTTTCTTTTTTAGTTTCAGCGGATAGAGTTGCACAACCGTCCCCCTTCTAAAAAAGAGCAAAAAATGTTTGTGTTCTTCTTTTTCTCATGAGCAAATGCACTTTTGTCTGGGCGTCCAAAAGAAATCGACTAATGGATGTGCTTGGCCGCCCTCACTTCTTCAGCTCTTTTTTTAGTGGGCGTGTCCTATCCGTTTGAGCTTCTTCATCTTCTTTTCTTATACTTTTCCTTCTCTTCTTCTTTTTGTTCGTTTCGGGTCCATCTTTCGATAATCCCCTCCTGCTGACAAACTGATAACGAATTGTTGATGGAATTGGAGGAGGGGGGTAAAAAAGAAGAGGAAAAGAGAAGAAGAAGCACCGAAAAAAAAGTTCCGAGAGAAAGATAAAGCGGCCAGTTAATAGCAGGGTCATCCAATAATATTTATTGCAACAATTTCTCAAAAACCGATGACATTTTTATTGCATAAATGTTTCAGCAAGCTGGGAGAGGGAATCAAAAAAAGAGAACATGAAAAGTGAAACGTCACGTGGAAATGACCCGAATGTCATGAGTTAGAAGTTTTTCGAGCGGAAGATGGAGACGAAGAGGAACATGTAATCTTATTTGTTAGGTGTCAATGTAGACTGAAACTTCCGTGTAAAAAGAAAGAGAAGAAGAAAATGACTGGAAATTGTATTTTCAGGGATTTTTATAATCCGATAAAGGAATCTCACTGGAAAACGGAAGTGGAAATGGAAGAAGGAAACTAAACAGAGGACGGATAATCTGAAAAGACTTAAATTTAGAGAACTATGCTGCTGGAGTTGAATCCAGTTCCCGATTTTTTTTTGGTGAGCAAAGTGGAAGTGGAAGTTCTTAGGCGAACTCTTAATTCAGATCTGGGCTATTCAATGTTTTATTTCAACATCTCATAATTTTTCTTAAGATTTCGAAAACATGTTTTTTTCAAGAAATTTTTGTCTTTCAGACTCAGCGAGATTTCACCATTTTACTGTTTTTCACCATCTCTTTTTTTACGACTCGGCTCCCACTGTTCGAAAAACATACGAAAATTTCAAAGATACGATTTTCAAAGAATCTCACGAGAATAAAAATTCCAATTTTCACAGTTTTATTTTCTTTAGTTTCCCACCATCATATCAATTTCTCGCTTCTTTTATTTTTCCAAATGGCCATTCATCTTTTATTCGGGGGGTTGATAAGCAACCGAGAAACATGACCATTCTCGCAAGACGAGGTTATCATTAAAAAAGGGGGCGTCACATGACTGATTTATTGTTTTTTATGCGAAAAAAACGGAGGCGGAGTTACTCTCTCGGAAAGGAAATTTGAAGAATGAATGAATCATTTGGAGAAGTTTCGAGTATTTGAAAATAATCATCACCGGTCTAGAAGAATTGATCTGGAAAGGGCAAGGAATTCAGAACGATTCAGTGAAACTAGAATGTTCCTAATATTGAAAGTGAAGATGAGGAAAGTAAGCTCCAGCGATAATAGAGAATTCTTCAATAGAGCGCGATTGGAAAAAGTTTAGGCGGCCCTTTTCAAAATGTCTTGGTAAACAGTTTTCAGTTAGAAAATTTTTGAGTTAGCGTCATTTCATCACCAAAGGAACCGAACTTTTCCCCTATCTCATCAAGCAAAAAACCATTTTCTCACTCGACCACCCTGATATTTCCTACCTCCCCTTCACATAGTATACACTTGAATAAACAAACTCTTGGTACCTCTTCCTCTAATACCTACCTGATCCTAAAATCCTTGACTTATTCAAAAACTTCCGAAAATCCCAAGAAATCTACGTGTCATTCTTGATCTTTTCAAAGTGCTTCATAATCTCCGAAAGAAGTATTATCTTCTGAAACAAGGTCTGTCTGAAAAATCACGTACACCTCAGCGTTCCACTCACAATTTGGGCACTTATTCACAAAAACCCTGAATAGGTTCTCTGAAATACACCTAATCAGTTGTTATCAGTTCTGTTCATTGTGCTTCTGAATGAATTCCACACTCCTTCACATTGATGAAAACTCATTGGAAAGAATCTGCGAGTTGAGAACAATGGACTCTCTCTCTCTCGTACTAGTTCTCGGAAGCTCCGCCCATTTGTTTGTTCAATGAATAGATATATCAAGAAGCATAACCTAATAAATGTTTCATGCGACCCAATTTCCCTTTTCCTTCGGGGTTTCCGTTAATATTCTCTTGCATTTTTCCCAAAATATTTCATGAGTGCTCATTCAAATATCTAGTTCAACATACTTCATGGGTCACGAAATGAGAGCATCTTCTTTTGAAAAAAAAGAAGTTTTTAAGAGTATCTCCATATTCATCCATCTCCAACATTCGAGTCTCGACTTCTTCCTGAGCCGGAGGAGGCCCCTTTGGATGTCTTTTTTTGCGCCGCCTGCTACTGCTGCGTCGTCTTGGCTGGTGGGCACGGCACACCCTCCCCGCCCTCTCCCTCCTCCTCCTATACCACTCGACGTTCAAGAAACAACGGGGCAAACATAGAGGACGGAGAGTGTGAGATAGTGTATTATTTGAGGAGAGTTTAACGACATAGAACGCGACGGAGATGTGGGCGGGGCTTATGTGTAGACTCCGCCCATCGGTGGTTTGGAGAGAATTGATCGAGGCCGAGACGGAGGGCACGCTGTTGGGAGAGAACACACAGAGAGACACACACATACCCGGCCCGTTTCCATGTTTTGGGCTATTTTCAGAAAATGCCCGGAGTCCGTATCTGAACATTCAAAAAGGGGCGTGGCTTCGAATTTGTAACAGATTTGTTTGTTTTCGGCCGAATTTTTTTGATTTTTTAGAGTTTCGAACTAGGTTCCATCTGATCACAAGCTCTAATTCATGGTTACAGTATACTAATATGAGCCTATGAGCTCAAAAATGCTTTTCTACTCGAATTCATCCAATATGAGCTATTTACATTGTGTTTTTCTCTGTATCCAGTGTTCTTCATTCAAGATATCTTTGTTAGACTCCGAGAAGCTCCTCCGAGAAAAATAGGAATTACTCATGAAGGGAGCGAATATTTTTTCCGGATATTCCAAATATAATTTTTGTAGTTTCTTGTTTGCTAGTTTTGGTTTTCACCGAATCTGATTAGGATCTGTGTTTTTGAAAATAGGAATACCTTTACTCGGTTGGTTGTCATAGAATTTGTATCTCCTTTTTAGTTTAATTTTTGGTCTTAAATTCCAGAATGTTGTCTGACTTCTTCTGACATATTACTAATACTGAAAATAACTGAAAAATGAAAAATTCTAGTTACCGTACTTCTAATAACTGAATTTACGGAAAAAATAGGAAATTCAGTAGTCCGATTTCAAATATTTCAAAGAAAATCCGAGAATTAATCGTGAGAAACATGTTTTGCTATTTTTTCGGGCGGTCTAGGAAACTACCCAGGTGGCCGTCCTTTCCCACGCTTTGTTATCTAAGTCTCTCCGATCCGTACACTCTCTCACACCCAATTGCTTTTCAGTGGCGCGAAAGGGAAAACATTTGAAACTGAATTTTTTTTAGAAAAAGGATAAATGGCAAAATCACTCCTCGAATATTATGTTAACATGCTAAAAGATTGCAAGGGACAGGTGAGCTTTCATAGAAAAAAACACAAAAAAAAAAGAATTTTCAGAAACCTGCAAATTTCGAAGACACATCACGAGGAGTTCTTCTGGCTCTCATTAAGGAGCGACCTACAATATGGAATTGTAGTGCGAAGTTGAATAAAGACGATGTTCTCGCATCCATTTATCAATGCTCAGCAGTGTTATCAAATATGGCCCCATGTTTTAATAGTGAGTTATTCTTTTTTGTTTATATTTTGATAGGTATAGGGGGGACACTCTTATAAACATATTTTTGTTATTTCAATGATGTATGATGTGTAGGTTCTGGTACGTTAGGTTGGGAAACTATTACGATCTCAAACTTTCTAAATTTTTTTTGAAGCCAAACCCGATGCGTCATCTTTTTGTCATCTTACTGTGATATAGGACACATTTTTTGTAAAACAAATACGAATTCGCTTCCGATCAGAATCATACTTGCAACGGGCCGGGCCGGGCCGGGCCGGGCCGAAGTCCCAATTTTCTCGGCCCGGCCAAGCCATGGCCCGGGTTACAGCAACATAATTTTTTTTTCAGTGTTAAGAGTGAGAGACCGAAAAATAAACATGTTTTTTTTTGGTATTTCCACCGTATCTTGCTTGATTATAATGCTCTGAAAGCCTTTCGAAAAATTTTCATTATTTTCGCTAAAAATTGTAGTGAAAAAGCTATTTTCAGCCAAAAAAATTTTGAAAAATTCGTTGTCAGTTGAAAAGCGGGTCGAGCGGGCCGGGCCGGGCCGGAGAAACCGTCGGCGCGGCCCGGCCCGTTTTGTCGTCAGCCCGGCCCGCACGGGCCGGGCCGGGCCGGGCCCCAATTTTGCAAGTATGATCAGAATAGGTGCCATTTAGAATGTTTTTTTGTAAATAGTTTTTTCTCGCAACTTCATTATCTCCAAAATCAAAGAAATTGACCTTCTTTTGTTCAATAAAATATCAACCGAAAATTCGAGATAATCCGAACAGCTTGACATTTTAGCTGTTGCCAAAAAGATTAATATTGTCTATGGATTATTAGAATTTGACACTTGAATCAGCCAACAAGAAACTAATCTCAATCGTTTCAGTATGGGCGGTAATCGAAAAATGGTGCTGGATCGTTGAAATTTATGTGAGATGCTCGATGATACAACCAGCACACGAATGGAGATATAATAACGCATTAGATTTTTTGAAGCCATTTGCCAATGCAAATTATCCGTATTTAGGGTGAGTTGTTTTTTCTTTTTCTCTAAAATCCAAAAATTTTGGAATACAATTTCTTAATATTGCAGTTGTATTTCAAAAAAGCGACGGAATGAGCTGACAAAATTGTTTGGTGATCCAGAGATAACGAGAGTGGAGGAATTAACGGATGAAATAGAATTTACGAATGGATTATTCCGAGAGGAATTACATTATCTTTCTGGCGATGAAAGTTTGATTCAATTTGATAATGACAATATTGCATTAGCAAGAACTGTTGGACAAGTTATGCATCAAAAGAGAAGAGGCAGACCCTCGAAAGCTGATAAGGTTAGTTAATCGGGATAAGCTGGTTTACTTTGAAGTTATACTAAAGGGTTCTCCAACTATCTTTTTTTTCTAAATAATTTTTTTTTTTTTTCTAAATAAAATTTTAAATAGGCAACATGACAGACTTTTTAGTTTTGAAGGTCGTGATTTGTTTCAGTTCAATAAACTTTTAGGTTAATTCATAAGCTTTTGAAAAGCAAGAGTAGTTTTGTCCATCACTTCCAATATATCTGTGCACAAAAAAGTCGGTGTTCCATAAATAAGAAGGAATAAAATTAAAAAAATCAAAACATTTCTGTGATTGAGAATAATTTCCTTGTTGTTTTTTCTCTAAGATAAGCCATTTGTTTTCAGAGATCCCCCAACGATCAATTCATAAATCTAACTCCTCAATCTGCTCAACTCCAAAAATTGTTTGAAAGCAATGGTGTCTCCTTCAGTACAGTTTCTTTTTCCGAAGCAGAGCAATTTGATGAGCTCGGATTCTCTCCATCAATGTATAACACACTAATCGAAATGATTCAAGAGAAACCGGGAGTATGGCAACAGGGTCATCCACAAAGAGGAGATTCAACATATCGAGAGCAAGTATACGATGAGATAGCTAAAGCTTTAGTTACAAAATACAAAGATGACGTGGATTTATTTCAACTGGAAAAGATGAACAGTACTTTTGTCCGAAAAGCATGGGAAAAGTTAAGAGATCAGTATAAACAAGAAGAAACTTCAGATACACCTTCAACATGGCCATATTTTCGGGTTAGTTTCATTTCAGAATTGGTTAATTGAATGAGTTTTCATAAATCCCATGGTCCAGTAGTTAAAAAAAAACCAACAATCTTTTGACGAAATGTCTCTTTCCCTTCCGCAGAACTATTAATCCACCGAGGTCATCATCAATGTCATTTTTGAAATATGTAACGGTGACGCGTTTTGTTTTTCGTTGTTTCGATAGAATTATATTTTCAACCGTAATCTCTAAAATCGTACTATCCACGTTTCCACACTTTTTCGGGTCACCGTGACCACTTTTCTGTGCAATCGGCACTCGACAGCTGGCCCACAGCTGTCGAATCAGCGACGCTAGCGCCCTTTCTCTTTCGAATTTTTTTTGTTCCGATGATTTTTTCATCTTCCAGTGAAAATCGGAGTTCGAGAAACGAAAAACAAAAAGAAAAATTTGAGAGAGAGAGGTCTAATTAGGTACCACCCTCTTGAAAAAAGGGAATGATCCCATTTATTATTCTCAAAGCAGCTGATGATGGGGCGGGTGGAACATGATGAACACGGTCCGAAATAGGCCAAGTAAACGGGCGAAAATAGGTCGATTGTCGACGCGGCGACTGGGTGACCCGAATGCAGAGGGCTCGAATGAGGTCATACCTCGACGGAAACGGGGGGTGGCAGAGGATGGCCTTCTTGGTTATACTTTATGACTTGAAGGCCATTTACTTCCTACCATTTTCACGCTCTTCCTTTACTTTGATTCGAATTTTCAAATAATACTCAACAGATTTTATTTGAATTGTTGTTCAGAAGTCATGAATCAGTTTTTTTTTTCCAAATTCGCAGTTCTGACGAATTTTCTTCGTTTGTTTGTATAGTTTGAAAATTTTGGCATGAAGGAATTTCGAACAATGGGAAGCCCAGAGATTTTTTGTTTTCACTTTTTACAAAAAAAAGATTGCTCAAACTCGAACTTTGGTTAATCGAAAACCCTTATTTTCTATGATAAAATCGCAAAGATCTAAAATTCAAGTTTCACGTGAAAATTTATATTCAGGCAGAGATGGACCCGGGTCAAAATAAATAATTTCTAAAAAATCTCAAAAACTGTCGCGTGAACTTGAGAACCAAGGCAAGATAATCATAACACGGAGACCGTTCTCAAAACCTGATCCGGCCGGGATTTCTGAAACCGTACCTGGGCTGCCACGTGTACATGGCTTCTCAGTTCCCCTCTCCTAAAAAAGATTTCAATCTTCTCAAAAGTTTTCAACGCTTTCTACATTCCAGCCTCTTCAATTCTTGTCATCTTCATCACGGTTAATGCCCGCCTTATTCTTCGAGAACGGCTTCATCAAAAGTGAAGGTAAGCGAGTGAATTATTACAGTCTTCCGAACAATTCGTGAACTTTCTTTGTCTACTTTCATGTTTCACCTCTTCAAATTCAATCAGTTCAATCATCTTTCTCATTTTCTTCCACTTCTGTGGTTTTGGCCCCATGTTTGTTGTCTTCTCCTTCCGACTCGGCCTGCTTCTTCGTGGGAATGATCGTGGGAAGACGCTCCGGGGGCCTTCTTCAACACATATACTCCGTAGCTTCCCAGGAGTAGAAGGAGAAAGACCTTCTTATTCTGGTCGAATGGGACATTATGTCCTCCCACTATCTTTTCCCCCTCATTTTCGGGTTTTCTTCATTCACCCACACTCCTCCTACTTTTTTGTGTCCCTTCTCATCATGAGTAAGAGATTCGCGCATGGGAAACGATGTGTGAGTGTGTAGAGCACGACACTTTGCACCGGAATAGATTTATTTGAGAAAATAGAGCCATGAAAAGAAGACGATGCACTTCCGTTTTATTTCACATTCACATGTTCATTCCCCAATACTTTTTTCTCAGAATCTAGATTCTTTAAACCTCTAGGGCATCTCATTTTATTATACCTTCAAAATATTATTCTGGCAATAAGTGGGCGGAGTCCTCTAGAGAAAAGAGATAATAGGGTTTTGGTTGAAGGGATAACTGGAGATAACTAATAACATTCTCAAAAACATTTTTTTCTTATAACCCGATCATTAGTATTGTTTTAGACCATAGTTAAGAGATGTTCAGTTCCAAAAATTAGAGTTCTGAGAACATTTTCGATAAACATGTAGGAAAGTTCTGATAAGTGCATTTTAAAATATCTTGTTCTAAAGTTTTTCTCTTATTCTGATAGCCTAAAACCCATAATTAGAGCTCACTTCTATCCGTTTTCTGTCAACTTAAAAGGTACTGATTTCCTTCAAAAACTCATCCATCACTTTTCTCGTCTCCTGCCATATTATTATTATTTTTTTCATATTTTTTCCTGCTTTTCTTCCCTTCCCATCCATTTCCTTGGTGTCGTCGAGCTCATCGTCCTCGTCGTCCCACCGACCGACGTCGTTGCTCCTCTGCTCGTGTCTTCTATATGGGGAGTCTCGCGTCGCCCTCCTGCTCCATCCGTCCCTGTCCGTCCGCATTTCCATTTTCCCACCACATTGTGTCTGTTGTCTCTGTGAGCCGTATGCTCTCTTCTCACACCGTTCCCACAATATTCGAGTCCTGTGGGCATGGGCAGTCTCATCGTTTTGAAAAAAGAAATCGAAAAACGATGAAGACCAGGCACGTATAATATTTCGTGGTTAAAATCTAGTAATGGTACTGTTAGGGTACTGTATATTTCCATATGTTCTGAGAACATCAGGTTTTTAATCTCTCGAGAATTAGGTCAAAAGGCCGTTTGAGTGATCCCTCCCAAAATGTCAATTGGGTGACCTTTATGTTTTTCGAATACTCTCTCGATGTACAGAATGAACTTTGCAATTTTATACGTTCCCATTTTGTGCAAAATGGTGAGTAATATGTTTATGCGCCTACGGTGCATTTGCATTGCTACCGAAAGCATTTTTGTGAGTGGTAACTCTTGACATAGCTATAGGCAAACCATTTCAGCAGGAAATTCGAATTGGTCGACCAACTCACTTTCCTTTTTCTGATCTAAATAAATAACGTGTAACTCTGAATGGGTGGGAACCTCTCTTTTCGAAAACAGTCTCTCTCTCTCTCGCTCTCTTTGCATACAAAAAGATACCGTGTGAACGTTTTCAACCCACCCCTTCTTCTCTTTCTCTTCAACAACATTTCACACACACCGTCCATAAAAACCCGGAGAAGGAAAAGGTTGACGAGCCGATACTTCATGTTGAAAGTAACATGTATACTTTTCTTCGCTTGTGATCTTTCCCGTACCTCTCTTTTTGATAATGCCGACACCCACACCCTACTTGACCGGAGAGCAGTGAGACATTTGATGAATGCGCTGCTCCCTTTTTAGACTCCGCCCACTTTACTCACTCATCTCCTCTCCTACCAATTGTATTCATTTGATGAATAACAATTCACTCTTTTTCATTAATTTCTCTCATTTTTCAGATCCATCTACCTCAACTGGATTCTCTTTAAACGTGGCTTCACCGGCTGGATCATCGCAAAGTGACGATTCAAGAATGGCTGCTTCATCGCCTGCTGCTACCTTATCCGTTGTTTCAAATGGAAATAAATCCATTAAAACAGTGTTGGATAACTTGGTGGCTGCTCGAACCAAAAAGGAAGAATTTGGGAATAATCTCGATCAAGGAATCTTCCAACCACAGGAATTCAATGAAATTCGACAGCTTCTTCAGGCTAAATTACCGTTAGTTGAAAAGAAATTTCTGGAACTCGGTAACAAGAATTCCCAGTTTTTTCAGAAAATTGGAGGCTGAAAATGGTGCTCCACCACTGAAACGGGCTAAACAGGAAGCTGGTTCACCGACTGGAACTTCCAGAATGGTCGTTTATAACAATGATGTGAGGCAAGCAGCACAGGTGCCTATTTCCACGTGGGTTCCACCAAGAGAGGACTTGACAACGAAAGTGAAAGATGAGGGAATACCAACACCTCCACAGAAAAGAGCTCAAGCGACAGCAGTTATCAAACCTGGAATCCCTTTGGAAAAGACGTTGAAAAAGGTGAGAAATAGTTTTATAAAATCAATCCTAATTTGATATTTTAGCTGTTCCCGGCCAACTTGGTCCCGGCTGGAATCTCTGGAGCACAGATTCAGCAAAGAAACGGTCTCATTGGATTGAATCCATTGAATCTTCAGAATATTCAAAGTCTTCCAAATTCTGCTCTTCAACAACAATTGTTGTTCAAAAAGTTCGAGCAACATCCATCAACAACAATCGCCGCTTCGATGCCATCTGTATCAGTGTCACAGATTCAACAGCAATCTCAACCACAGTCATCATCCCAATCAACACATCAACAAGTGAATGGAAATGTGCCAGTGGCCGCTGCTCCGGCACTTCCAGAACCAGATGAGAAATGGAAGATTCTTGGTTAGTTTTGCAGTACTTCTAAACACCTTTCTGGCGCTTCTTTCTTGAACTGAGCCTTGAACATACGAATCAGAACTGAGCGAGTTATTCGTTATATGTCTTCAGTTTTCCCGCCCGGTGTATGCACGTAGAAACATTCGAGAATTGTGGCCGCAGACTTCGTAGTTCTGCCTTAAGAAGTTGAAGGGCGGAGCCTGAAAGCCCTTCTTTGTTCATACACTAGGGTAAAACAAAAGAGATAATATTTACATGCTAAATCATGTGTTCTCTCTTACGATCATAATTGAAGACTTACAACGTTTCATAGTGACTTTTTGGTCTTACAGCTTAATCCAGGCGTTATTATTGACGTAGATCAAAACGTCATTGTTTTTCACACTTCCATATAAATAGTCATTCATTTCAGGTCGACTGATCACTGTACAAGCTCGTGAAATTGAAGGACGTGATCCGAAATTGGCTGCTGACTGTATGCATGCTCTCACTAATTGTATTCACGAATTCTATACAAGGTCTTTATCAAATGATTCAAAAGATCGAAAAGATTCATCTGAGACGAAAGAATCGAAAGAACGAAGGGAATCAGAAGAGAATGAGGAGACGAAAAGCAACGATTCTCAATAATTTTTCTTTGTTTTTTGAAAACAATTTCTTTCCAAAAGTGACTTCCATCTTCTCAAATCCTCCTGTTACGTGTATATTTCTCCCGCTCTCCGAAAATCCCAATTTTCTTCAAAAACCATTTCTAACAGTTTTCTTCTTTTAGTTTTCTAATAATAACTCCTACCGCCCGTTCCGCTCCCGAACCTCTTTTTTTCAACCAATTGCATTTTTCTACTGATTCTCATAAAATGGTTTCATCATGACTGTTTTTGTGTGCGTGCTCTGAATCCTCCTACAAAAATGGGCGTAAAAACAATTTTTCAGGAAAAGTAGAGCCAATTTCAGTAAATTCTTGGTATTTAAAGAGTACAAACTTCATATTCCCTTCCAATTCATTCACTTCTTTTTTATACAAATGTTTTGTGTATATATTCACTTGATCATCACACTATGTGATCTTAAACGGATTTCGGACGACAAATGATACGGTCATAAAGTTTGGCATTTGAGGTGAAAAGGAATTGGATAAAGAAATGAAGTTTGATGGAAAAGAAGAAGAAGATTAAGAAGCTTATTTCCTTAGTTGATGAGAGAATCCTTCTTCTGGAAATCAATTCATTTCTTCTTTGAACTGTTATCAGAGATTACTCTGTTCTCGAAAGGGTACGGTGAGACTGCGGTAGGTTTCAAAATACGAATTATCGATGGAAGCGGATTTCCAGAGATTTCCGTCATCAGGAAGTGGCGATTTTCAGGATAAAAACCGAAATGTATCTAGGGTTACGGTATCCAGTAATGTTGATTCCCTAAAGTAATCCAAAGGTGCAATAATCAAATTCCAATATCAGAACCATTAGAGTGGAGAGAGTCTGTTCGAGAAAAGAATAGAAGTTTCTAGGCTAGGACTACGGTAGATCAGTCCAACAGTCAAAGTTACCAAAAACATCCACGAAACTTTTGAGATTCTGATCCTTACGAATATCATGTTGAAGTAACGTTGATACTAAAGTAACTATATTCTCTCCGTAACAAGTTGCAAAGACGTTTTTTTCGGTTCCCGGTATTCCAATAATTACCTTCATTTCTCTTTTCTAAATGACCTAACATTCCATTCTATGACATGAGGTTAATGGAAGTACAAGAATAACGAATCACATTCCAATCGTTTTTCATTCTTCCTTTTGCTCCCATTTTAACTTTATTTTCTCATAACAGACATCCCGATCAGGCTCATTTCTTCCATTTTGTCATTTTGATTTTAAATGAGTTTTCGTTCAAAATTCACGTCATCTGAATTGAATCCGAGAGCCAACGTCTCCTGGACAACATCATCCGAAGGAGAGTGAGAAACGCCCTTTCGTATAGTGTCATACCTGTTTGACTATTCGTTCGGCCATAGTCGATTAGCATTTAAATGAGTTTTAAATGTCCCCTCCTCCTCTTCTTTTTAAGTTGATTTGATTATGATATATATAAAATGGGCGGTTTATACTCTTCGGACGACGGATTTATCCATATTAGTTGATTCTGAATGACCTCTGATCCACATGATGTACTCTTTGGTTTTAGTTTTAGAATTTCTGGAATCTACTGGAGTTATTAAAAAACAAGTGCTATATTTCTAACGTGAGTTAGTATTGGAATGGTTTCATGTCCAATCGAATTCATCCCTTTTTTTCCAAAAGGCCCTTTGGGACTCTTCTGTTTTCAAAAAATATGTTTGACCTCCTGAGAGAGGAGTCTCTCTTCTCCAGATGTGCAGGTGTCAGTACTCGTATGCAAACACTGCACAGTACAGAACTCAGATTCTAACATTTGGATCGATCAATTTTAGGCCTTAGGATGTTCTGTGTCCTTGCCAACGGGTCATTTTATACTTTCCCTACCTTTAGAAAGTTTAGAATCAAAACATCTCTAATGATCTAAAAGTTTTGAACCACTGTATCCTTCCCACCGAACCTTACTCTGCAAAAAGATCTGCAGAAACATTCTTTCATTCCCTTCTTCTTTCCATGTTTCTCCTCCCCTTGTTTCATTTTTCTTTACACTTTCGAATCACAAAAATTGTGCAACATTTTTTGCTGGCAAGTGACTCACTCTCACACCTCATTCATCCAATTCATTCCTCCTCTATCATGCTTCTCAAACCTCAATTTATCATATGACGTGGCAAAAGAAAAGAGGAACGGATGAAAACAGTTGTCACTTTTTGAGAAGAAGAGTGATACGAGCATCATGAAGAAGAAGGTTTCATGAGGTATCTCTCTGGATACTCGTGTTTCTTTTTTCTGATGATGCTTCTTCTTTGAGTTTTTTTTCCTGTTCCCGACTTTTTAGGATCAAGTTACCTTTCAGTTCGTACTTTTGCAAAACTATAGGATCATTCGTTAGAACGAATTCCTTCAGAAACTAGGCATTCTCTGAAAACCAGGGTATTTCCAATTTTGGTTTATTGTAGTTTTGGTGAGAGTGTTCCGTTATTCAAATCAATCCTGTTATTGAATAACAACGACAATTCTTGCAGATCACTATAATTTTTGGTTGGAACTGCTGGAAACCATAAATATCTCTAAAATGACTCATTCAAATCATCTTGATTCTTGCAAAAATCTGTAAACAAGTTTATGAATTTCTGTGAATTTCTTTCTATAGCTTTTGATCTCTAGAGCACTGTATGACATTTTCTTCTTTCCAAAATTCGTTCTCTTTAGCTGTTAGTATAAAAGTACAACAACCCTTCCACTTCGCCCTTTCTCCTACTTTTTTCCCATTTTCTCCACCTGCTGCTCGATGACATTTACAGTGTCGATCCCCTCTCTTTCAACTAAAAATGAGTCATTGCACTTTCTCATTTCTCTAGTTTTTTCATTCATTCCTACAAACTTTTTTGCTCCGGATTTGCACAAAAAGTTGCACGTTATCGATAGTGCATTTTGAAAAATAATCTAAACAATTGGGATTGTTTATGCGGTTGGAGGATGCTTCTTCTTCTTCTTCGTTGCACCCAAATGGTTATGGCTCTCTCTTTGCACTCTATCCCTTCTTCTTTCTTCTTTCGACCTATCGTTTGAGGTTATGACTCTTGTTTTCTTT
>GL379878.1:501317-515239 GCA_000143925.2 Caenorhabditis brenneri | reverse complement strand
GGTACAGTAGTTTGTTCACTTTCACTCTCTCTCTCTCAAACATCCATTCATCTCTCCTCTCTATGACTCATAAAAGTAATATGCTCTGGTCATTCATCCTCTCTCCTCCGTAGTTTTCATTTATCCTCTGGTTACTCACTGATGACATACAGTCTTTTCATTTCATATTCCAATTTCCATTCTCTATGACTCATTCGGCAACATTCATATCCTCGTTTCCTCATTTCTTCCGTACAGATTTCTTCATTTCCTCTCTTCTTTTCCCCTCCGTAACTCGGTCATGTAATGAGCTTGCACACAAAAAAAGCGTCACTTTGTGTCCTTGACATCCAAAATGAAACTGTTATGCAACTTGGCGCCCTTTTCCGTATCCATTCCATTCCCTCCCTTCTTTTGTCTATTCTCTTCTCTTCTTTTCTTTCGCTACAGCTCATGTAAGGCAAACAATACTACGGGAGAATGGATGTGTTGAACGAAGAGAAGAAGGTCGTCTTCAAATGGAACGATGACTATTTTTTGAAGGATTGACTCTCTCTTCTTCTTTCTTTTTGTTTTCTAAACTAGGTGGTAAAATTGATTAAAAAGTTCTAATTTTGGAAAAAAGAAGAGTCACGTCATTCTTTTTCCAAGACCTCCATAACAATATCTCTTTGAAGAAGCCTTTCGAAGGAACTTCTTCGGAACTATGACTACCATCAGAGTGCTTACCGAGCGTCCTTCTATCAAAATGTGTCTTTTTCCAGAATAGTTTTTATGAAAACTGCTAGATATTTGAGGTGAGATCCAAGAAAAGTAGATGTGCTCTTCTATTAAAGGATCTTCAACTTTCGAAAACTTTGACTCCTGGTCTTCAATTAACCAATTAGATTTTGTGCTCCTGAGTGCTCTTCTGACACTTCCGTGTGCAATTTTTACAAGAAATGTTGATTTAGCAATCAGATAAAGTTTAACAATATGTGCCACTCTATCAGGGGTAATGCAGTTTTAGAAGCTTTGAAACAGACGGAAACCCAGGGGACCATTAGCTAAGAACTTCTTTAAAAGCCTAAAAACGTTTCCCATTTCTGAGGAAACTAGAAGCGCTTTTCCAATTGTATTTCCATGAATGATGATTCTCTAAAAACAGCAATGACCCAGTTCCTTCCCCTCTCTTCATTCCAGATCATGACCTATATCCCAATTATCTCTCGAATAAACTTTCCATTTGAGCTACTATTTCATTTCGCTCTCTTCCTTTCTCTATTCCCATTTGACTTGTTTTTGTTTAATTCTTCTTTCATTTTTCTGTGCCGCCATTCGACGAGTCGATGACATCTTTATAAACTGACTCTAAATTTATATAATTGACTGAAAAGATCCATTCTAAGGGAGAAAAAAGAACTTTTTCTATATTTCCATTTCGAAAGAAACAACGATCATTCGCCAACTGTTCTTCTCTATTAATTTGCAAAGAAAACGGGTAGAAGCACTTCCTGTTTTCATCTGACGTGTTGCTTTTCTTTTGTGGAGTTTGATGCTACAATCGTTTGGAGTAAATTGACTTGGAAGTAATATGTGGGGGAGTAGACGGGTTGGTTTGGAGCTCTGAGTTCTATTTTTGGAGTCACTATAAAAATGGGAACTGTCTGGAAATGATTCAGAACCCATTTCTGTCTCGAATATATTCTGAAAACGCCAAAAATCTAGTTCTGCACCAATTGATAGGTGAACTTTGAACATGTTCTTGGAGATTTATTTCCAGAATCAAGTAGGATAAATGGGTTACCCGGAATCTAGACAAATGTTGGAATAACTTGATTTTTTCTTTTAATACATTTCTTGTTATTTTTGGGTTCACAGAACTATTTAGTCATCAAGGTTCCAATAGCAGATCACTGTGGCGCTCGGAAAAATCGAATGCGCCTTTAAAATTGAATTTCAAAATGTTTCAAACAAACAATTCTTGTGTAGTCTCTTGAATCTTCAGCATGAAACAAAACAAAAACTGAAATGAAGAATTAGTCATTTTTCAACGAAAACAATCCCACAAACTTTCCAGATTTCGATGATTCATTGTAGAACTTTCCAGACTTTTCGAATCTTTTCGAAATAAATCATTGTTTTGATAAAAGTATTCATTCTGCAATGCGATGGTGCTCTAGAACAGTTCTTTAAACCTTCCCAAAGAATTCCAATCTGAATTCTCCATAGCTTGAATCTCACACCTCTGCAACATTCCCGATCGAAGACTCTCTGAAAGTGTTCCAAGAATCCTTTCACCTGACTTTTCACCCAGTTTCCCCCGTATTCCAAGAAACTTCTTCCTCCCTCTTCCCAACCTTTTCTTCAACCTCCGTTCTTTTATTCTGATTTGTCATTTCTCAATCACCACCACCATCTTCCTTCCTTCCATTCTTCTATACATATATTCTCATCTCCAATGCCATTTAGATCCCTTCGAACGGTTTGTTTGCTGACATTATGTTGCCAAATATTGCTGTTTTTTTGTTTGTCGGAACCCCCTTTGAAATTACTTTTCCTTGTCCTTTTTTGTTTTTTCGAAAGTAAGTTGGTCATTCTTTAAGGGGATACAGAATAGACAATTGATGTCTGAAAGGGAATGACGTAAGAAGGAATAGAGAGTACAAAAACAATGAACATTCAATTGAGTCGAATTACGAGTTGAAATAGAAATAATCTTGAAATAATTGGAATCAAAATAATACAAAATCGGTGTTTTCGGTTATTTTCAAATTAAGAAAATCCAAATTTCATGATCTCTGAGTTGAGTGACGGAGAAAAAGAGTTACTCGGAATGTTTTGGACTCGTTTTCACTCAAAAATCATTTGGAACAATTAAAGAAAATGTTCCGAATCATGGAATAGACACTATGGTCAAGATCCATAAATAAACCAGCTGCGGTATGGTTTTTGAGATCAACAGCAGGTTCAAAAAACTACAGTAACCTTAACGTTTTGGAGCATCTCAGAAAATCTCTTGAGAGTTATACAAATAAAAACTCGGGTTTTAGTAATGGCTGAAGACTAAAATTCAAAAAGTCGTGCGGAATTTCTAATATCTGTTTTCTTTTACTATGTGGGTGTGTTTTGAACACTCTCTTCCGAATGTTCGTAAATAAGAAATTGTGTTTGAATTTAAACGACTAAAGGTTCGAAGAGTCCTCGAATCTTATGATCAAACGATTAAAAAATCCGATTGGTCTATGAATATTGAAATACATTTTTGCAATCGAGGCCACTAAAATCACGAGTTCAAATTATGTAAAATCATCATGAGACTTCTGTTATGACCCACTGACCTACACGACGTCAGATGATCCAGTGGGCAGTCGGATACAAAACCATGTTTTTGAGGGGGTTGTTGGCTCATTGGATTCTTTGCTGTCGATCAGAAATAGGTGGAAAGACGGGTTGAGTATTCTAGAAGCGTTGGAGAGTGTAGGAAAATGAGGATGAGCATTTTGAATTGTGTGTTCCACTGGTAGATCACGGTAACATCTCATGTCGCAATCATTTTAATCTTTCTTCTGCTTCTAACTGAAAGAAACACTTTTGTCACAAACTATTCCATGAGATGGTTTGTGTTCAATTTCCGATTTCATCACACATTTCCGGATCCTTGCTCTATCCCACAAGAATCTCAGTTCAAAACACCAAGAACAAGGAATGGATACGTGCCATTTCCAACATTTCCCACAGTTTCAAATAGACTGTTTCTCATGAATCCTTCCTGCTCTATCACGTCAGTTTTCAGTCGTTTCCCATGATTTGAACTATAAGTTCTCATTTCATTTCTCATGATCCTTTTTTAACTGCGTCAGCATTTAACAGAAAGTAGCAGTTAGCAGCTCTCCCTCCCTCTCTCGCTCTTTCTCGATTAAATCTAATTATAGGTAACCGAAGAATGGAAGAAGGTGTTGAGAACCTTGGAACGAGGGGGATCATCTGTTCCGCCTATTTCTACATTCATCGAGATTTCTTTTTGGGTTCCGAAAATGTTTATTTTGGAATTCTCTCTTCTTTCATTTCACGATTTCTTTGATACTACGGAAATAACACATTAGATGAGTTTTATGTGACCCAGTTATCTCTTTTTCCCTCTTGCTTCTTGCTTCTTCTGCCACGTCATCATCATCATCCGGCTGGAGCATTCGGGTCAGATCGGAAATGGGCGGAGCCAAATGGAATATGTGTTTGCTCCGCCCCGGTTCTTCTGCATCTATAGAGGAAGAAGAAGGAGCCGAATTTTATTTCATTTTTATTGTACGCTCCTCTTGTGGTCATCCTTTTTATTAGGAGATATGGAGGCGTTTTTAGTGGTGACCTTCATAAACAACTTCAGAATTTTGGATGAATTCTGGAGAAATGGAGGAAGAGGAGAAGGATGTTTTTGTTGTAGTTATCAGAAGACGTAGAAAACGTCTGGTTCTCCGGAAAAGATTAATTTTAGTTGAACTCTAGAATGATCTTGATTTCTGAACTTGCTAAATTTAGAATCATGATTTGGATTCTTGATTTGCAGAAATAAGGATAGAAGAGTTCTGAAGTCAGGGGGACTAATGCGGATTACTGTAGGCTTTGAAATCGTCTTTGAGTCGTTTTTCAGATGCTTAGTGATAGATATATCTTACTGAGGTTACTGTAAGACTACTGTAAGTAGAGGGAAGTGACTCACACACCTTTTGACAAGTAGTTAAAACTATCAAGGTGTTTAGAACCTGAAAATCCCGAGCTACTGATAATAGTCAAGAACTTAGCTCCCTTTTGAGACTGTTCCAATGAAGAATATCCCTCCAGGATCCTCTTCTTCCAGTTCCATCCTTTTCTCCCCATTTCTTGACCTCCATATCCATTCTTTCTCACTTTTACTCACCTTTCTCTTCTCTTTTCTTCCCTCTTTCTTATCCAATTAACGTTTATGACAAATAATAAAGGTCAGTTTGTTTTTTGGAATGATTCGGGTGTTCAATTAGTTTTACAACAACAACTACTACCTCTTCTTCTACTCTTTCCAATGCCACGTCATCTTTCATTCTTTTAAATGATGTTTTATGTAAAAAGGCACCTCTCTAAGACCACCGAGAAGCACGACGACTGAATATCTGATATCATTCATACCTAAATGAGAAGGAATTACTTCTCTTTTTTCTCTCTTTTTCATTTTGCATTCTCATGACCTTTCCTCCATTTATTCTCACCTCTTTTCTCTAATTATACGCTTTTAAATCTTGGATTTCTTCTTTTGGAAAAATGGAAATTTACAGGTAATCAACGTTCTCTTCAATTAAAAAGAATGCAACTCGCCGCCGTTTTCCTTCTTGTGGTTCTCTGCTTGGCCGCCGTTTTCGCCACTCCAATTAAAGATGGTAAGGGATTCAAATAGGAGATCTCTTATAGAGGGGCATCATAGGGATGAAAAGGATTCTGAGTGCAAGAGTAAACGCTCTTCCTTGGGGTTTTGGCTATAATTCTGGAACTGAATTCAATAACTTTCTTAGCTCAAGGTTTCATGAGCTCCCTAATTCCGGTGGGATCTCGAACAGTCTAATCAATACTGGGCTGGGAACTCTGAACTCACTCCTTTAATTTTGATTCAAAGCTTCTCTCTTCAGATTCCCCATTCTTGATCAAACAATCATTCTTTTTCAGCATCGCGTGCTCGCCGTGAAGTCGCATCGGAGAAGCGTCAAACGAAGTCTCGTTCGGGATACATTCGTTTCGGAAAACGACGAGTCGATCCAAATGCCGAACTTCTCTATCTCGACCAACTTCTTCTCTAAATCATCCGATGTCTTCTGAAGTCATTTCTTCCAAAAACCCGCCAACCAAATCCACGTCACCTGTTTCTTTCTTTTCTGTCTCTTCTAGTCTCATGCTCTCTCTCTCTCTCTCTCTCTCTCTTCATTACAGTAATCCATTTAAACTATTTCTTCATTTTCCCAGTCGACCCACCACAACCACAATTTTGTCATTCATTCTCTCGATCCATCGTCCGTTTTGAACAGAATTTATTCGTTTCATATTTCTAAACGAAGATTTGATCTCGAAGTGTGTATTTTATTTAAAGAAAAAAGACTTTTCGAAATCGAAATTGAATTGTCAATCTATTTAAAAAAAGATCATCACTTCATCGTCTTCTTTCTCTTCTTTTTCCATCGAATCATCCCACGCTTTTTCAGCTTTTTATTCGATTAAATTCGTCGCATTCCAATGTATTTTAAGACTGAAATACAGCGAATAAAACACCATTTTGTTGTCTTTTCTTTTCATTCAAAACATACATATTTTGAGAGTTTTACAGAATAATAAGAGATAGAAAACACTGGAACTTTGAGTGGATAATCAATGGAAAGAAAAAAGCAGGAATAACCTTCTGAATAGTTGATGCATCAGTGTCAAACTCTTACCTTTTCTTCTGAACTCCATACTTGCAACGGACCAATACTAACATTGGAAACTTTGGTACATTATAGAAATTTCAGAATTAGCAGAAGAGTTTTAATGGAAGTAGAAGTCGATAAAATCTTTGCCATTGCTCAACGATTTTAACAATTTTATTCTACCGTAATCTCGTTTTGATTTTTGACTCCCAGTCTCCTGACACAGTAGGCTGTTTTCAAAATGCTAACAGCTACGTTCTATCGGGAATATTTTGAACCGAATTTGAATATTTTAATTTTTAATGAGACGTTTCCAAGATTTCTGTTCGGAAAAGTGTGAATAATCATGAAGAAACAACAAACCAAAATGTCCAAGAATACATTTCCGCCGTTTCTCAACAGTTTCAGATCGATTTAAGCAGGAGATATAAATTAAGTTCTGTAATTTCCCCATTCGATTCCCTCCATGCTGTTCAAACTTCTCCATGGAAACATTGTAACGATTATTGACAATTTGGAGCCACATGTTTTTATTTCTGGATAATTGAATCAAAAGAGGGAAGGAGGGGATAAGCTGACGTGTAGGTGGTGGCAACATACTTCATTCAACCATTCGTCTATGATTCTATTTCAGATTATTTTCAGATCAAAAATGATTTTTGACGTCTTTTAAGTCACTTTTGATGACTTCTGTGAAATTGAGAAAAACCTTTCAAAAGCCAGTTTTCGTCGAGCAAGGGAATAGAACAAACACATCTGTAATGAGGAAAAACAGAAGACTATGAAGCAAAATGATGAAGAACGAAAGCCAGTGATGAAACATAACACATTTCCTTTTCAAATTTGAATTCGTAACAAAAAACATAAGCAGATTCTGTCCTGAGATCTCAGTTCTAGTCTTACCGTAATCTCAGTTACGGTAAGCCCGCAATTTAGTTGAATTCCTTCAAAACGGTACCAATCCTATAACTTCTTTCAATACGTGAGATTCTGTAGTTTTTGTAGTATACCCCAATCTCCGAATGCAACATATTAAATTAAGAAATAATACATTTTGAATATGTGTGGGACGTCAATCAAACTTCAATATTTCCTGATCTAGATCTCCTTTTTTCAGTCTAGACCCGTTGCAGATTTGGAAAACATTCTTGTTACTCAGAATTAAAACAGTAGGCTCCAAACTTCAATTGGTGATTAAAAAACTGTAGATATTCACTTCCGAAACATGGAAAAAGAACAAGTACCAATTCTGAACTTGTTTGCAAATGCTTTGCATCTACAGTTGTTGAATATTACTGTATTCATGGGCTCAAAGATGTTGGTTTTTGAGTATTTTGTGCTTTTTCCAAGTTTCGGTATTCCGAAACACTTCCAAATCCAAATCTCCTTTTTTTTTATTTTGCTATCTTTGTTTTGCTTAATCAATTACTCAATGTATTGACGGTGTTCTATACAAGCTCATAAATTGTCCCCTGTGCTTGATGTAGTCGAACTACACCATATTTCTGGCTATACACTGCTTTTTGTTGACTGAATAAACCTTTCAACCTTCAGTCTCTTTCACTAATATCCGAATCAAAGTTTCCATCCCAAAGTGTAGTCACACTCCGATTAGCCTACGATTAAATTGCTTCTATAAATTCTAGGAAATACTTATATGGAAGCAGAAAAGTTGCTAATAAAAAAAAGAATCAGGTGACCAATTTTATTTCGAGGGCAACCCCCTTTTGGAGGAACTGGACTATACCTGACCAGAGGAAGTCTAGTCAAGTCATGCAATTGTTTTTCTTTGTGTGTTCATGTAGGTCTGTGTGTTATGACTTTTGCTTCATTTCATCAGGTATTTTTTGTGTGATAATATTGGAAGGATGGAATAATGGTTGACTGGTTTCGAGGTTTAACAAATTGAGAAATTGTTCCGATGCTCTTGAATATTTGTAATCATTGAAGAGTTCAAATCATAATGGGAAGACTTTATTCAAGTTGTACTACTTTTAGGAACTAGGTTCAACTGGACAGAAGCCTAGATTTTACGATACTCAGGACCATACAATTTATCACTTCAGTTTATTTATTCTTGATGAATTAGAATCAAAAACACACTGTAAAAATCTCATGATCGGGTCCCATTTTATTATGAGTTGTAATGAAAAACTAGTCTCAAACCCCTAAAAACGTCAGTTTTCAGCACTTTTATCTTGTTTTCAGAGCTTTGTGTTTTTACGAAATTTATAGCAATTTATAAGGAATATTTTTCTCTTTAAGTTCGTTTCTCTATTTACCCTGACTTCTCAAAAACGTCTAAAAGCTGGCAGTACAGACAGTTACACTAGTCTACTCTGATTATATTCTTATTTACAGGGCTTTCGAGTTCACAGAAACATTAATTCGAGAATTCTGTTGCTATCTGCTCCTGTAAACCTTTCATCACTCTATAAGATCTGTCCCTCAAACTTCCATTTTTTCCTTCCAAAATACCTCGATTCCTGCAAAAATTGAACCTCATGTACTCATTTTTCTCACGGAATACACAGAATAATTCCTTGTTTTTCTGATGATGATTACGTAGAATTCTGATTTCATTTATTTTTTTTGTTTCTGAAATCCAGGATTCGATTTCAAAATATATAGAAATATTCCTAGAATATCCTTCATCCATTTCCTCCGGAAGTCGTCAATTTAATTATATTTTTTTCCTTCTCTAACACATGTTTCGAGTACTCTTTCTTATTGAATTTCATCTAGGTTGACACTCAACCTTTCTTCTGATTTTACTTTTGATTTTTAGTTTTATTTCTCTCTTTCCCCAGTTTCTCATTTTTCAGTTAAAACTTGATGAATGAATCGACATCAACAGCTTCTTCAAATGACGAGGTTCAATTGGAATTTGTGGGATTGGGTAAGCGAGGAATTCAATTCAAAAAAAATCAAAAATTCAATTTCAGATCCTATTGTTTTTCCTGTATATTCAAATGAAGAATATTGGGGTAGAGAAGTACCTTATGCAGTTTTCATTCTGATATTTTGTGTATTTTTTATCATTTTACAATTTTTAGTCATGAGAGTTATGATAACGGATAAAGATCTGAAGAAGCTGCCAGCATTCCAGGTAGAATTTGAAGTTTTTGACACTTACAGATTAAGAAAAAATGAGTTTTAGATCATGTTTATGATATCATTTTTTGATACAATTCAGTTGTTTGTTCACTTAACTGCAGTATTCTACATTCTGAATTCAAAACCACATTTCGACCTTCCTGATTATGTAATTTTCAATTCAGATCATCCATTTTCTAATTAATCTTTTTGCAGTTAATCGGTGCAGTAATGAATGCATCCTGGGTGTCAATGCTTATTCTCAGCATTTTTTTGAATGTCAATCGACTCATTTCCATAGTTTTCCATTTTCAATCCAGTAGAATATTCAGTCCGTTCAATATGAAAGTGAGTTTTCTCCTGTTTCATGCGAATGGCGTTGCTGATATATATGGAGATCTGCACATATTTCATTTGGAAATCATCTAATTCCAGATCTACTTCTCCATAATTCTAGTTATCTGGTGTATTGTATGCTTCCTGAATGCATCTGGTTTCAGTCGAATGGTCTATTTATTACCGGCGTACACGTGGCATTATGCCGTGAGTCGAATTGTGAGAAGTCCCCACCGATTTGTGTTCAACACAAAACCAACTGCAAACAATTAACTATTTGATTTTCAGGCGGCCAATCCATTGTCTGCAGTTGTTCGGTCAATTAGTGCTGATATCTCTTTACTTGATGTCCTTTTCTCATTATTCGCACATTTATCCATTTTCACTTGGATTTACTTTGTAAGATTTTTTGGGATAGAGTCTCGAATTTATCTCTATTTTCAGAAAGCAGCACTATTATCCAAAAAAGAGTTGATTCTAACGATTCAAGTGGTTTGTGTCTCAATATTTCATGTCATTGGGTATTTGACATGGGAATACTTTCCAATTCCATGGGATTTACCAATTGGAGTATTCATTGGACACGTTGTTTGGATGGTTTGGAATGCAATCAATCCAATGTTATATGTACTCATTAATCCGTAAGTTTCAATGGTTTTTCGAGTGACCTGAAACATTTTGAGAATTGTTACCAACAGAAAAAAGGGGTTATTTGAAATTGCTACAAGTTTCCTTCAAGATTGAGATTTCAGTTTTGAATACTTTTTCCCAAGCAAACCACCTTTTTATGTAAAACAAAATTTTAAAAACCTGCAACTTTCAGGCGAATTCGTAATCTGGTCCTAGCCTCAATTGGAAGACAAACCGAAAACAGCGGACGTACTTTATTCGTCGCATCCCATGCCTCCACAGTTCGTCAATCCGGGTCAAAACTCTAAACATCTCTCTTTCTCTCTCTCTTCATTTTCAAAATGCAATAAAAAGATGAAATAAACAATGAGAAAAGAAAGAAATCACTCCTTTCTTATCATTCAAAACGACGTCTATCAACTGTCAACTGTCTGTTTTGTTTCATAAACATAAAAATACATTTTCCTCTCTCTTCTTTATCTTATCAATAATTATCGAGAGCAACAATGTTCAATTTGTGTCGTCTTTCAAAGTCTATCAATTCTTCGTTTTTCAATGAAAAAGATGCCGATTTCTGGTTGTGTTTTGCAGTTTCCAAAGAGTTCATAAATTGACGATAGGAAATGGTTTTTGAATCACTTAAAAATGCATTTGCTTGAGGGGGAAACAAACCTCTCTTTTCCTGTCATTATCCTCACCTTTTTGTCTATTTTTGTTCTTGTTTTCTTTCGTTCTCCTTCCTTTTTTAGTTTCTTCTCTTGAAAGAAACTAAACAAATCTCTTTCTAAAAATTAAAATGTGGGAAATTGAGTTCTACAAGACCATCGACTTGATTCAGTATATCGACGAATTGTGTGAAATGGCCGACGGAAAATCACTTGGTGAGTAGCTCTCTAATAGAAGTGCATGTGCTAGAGAATTTCCCCAAGTGAGTTCTAAACCTAAAAAAACCTAAACCTATCGCAAAGTCTCCTCACATCAATAATCCAACATTGCAGCTATCATATCAGTTTCTGACAAGACTGGTCTAATTGCCCTTGCTGAGGGACTTGTATCTGCTGGTCTCATCCTTGTTGCTTCTGGAGGAACTGCAAAAGCAATCCGCGATCATGGAATCAATGTTCATGACGTGGCAGATATCACCAAGTTCCCTGAGATGCTCGGTGGACGAGTGAAGACTCTTCATCCAGCAGTTCATGGAGGAATACTTGCACGGGATACAGAAAGTGATCGAAAAGATTTGGAAGTGAGGAAAAAAGAAGGAAGAACTTCCGGAAAACGAATCTTTGTACTCGAATATCCACTACTTAGTTTAATCGAATTTCGAGAGAAAAGAGATAAAATAAAGGAAGAAAGGCGACAAAAAGTTGGTCGTTTCGGGACGAAAAGTGGGGATGAAGTAGAAGACGTTTTGGGCTTATCTCGTGCAAAAAGATGGAGACAAAAGAGAGTAGATTAAAATACTCTCTCTCTCTCTCGTGATGTCCATTTTCTTCACTTCAATTCTAACGTCAACGAGTTTTCGAATATTCAGAAAATGAACGGAGATTGTACGATTTTCTGTTACGGCTGACAGGGTTTAGTGAACACAAAATGTTTTGAAATTTGTAGAAATTTAGAGAGTTCATTAACCATCTATTAGTGCAATGTTTCTGACTTGTTTCGACTCCATCTCTTATAATATAACTCTAATAAAAGGGCTCTTATCAAAGATTGTCTTTTTTCATCGATATCTCAGTCGAAATAGTTCCAAATCGTATGCAACATAAGTTTTTTTTCCGAAAAATCAATCACAAGAGAAGTTTCATTAGTTAGGTTATGTTCAGTCAATCAGTTTTTTTAAAGGTTCGAGATTTTGATGGAAAAGTTTCCTGCTGTCTACGCTACATTTGATATTTGTTTTTAATTTTCAATTAGGTGCCCTTCTGCTTGAGGTGTTCTCTGAAGTGAATCCTGAAGTTTTGTGACGTTATGCTCTTCGAAACTGATCAAAAGGTGGTCGTGAAATGACTGTTATCATTTTCAAAACATGTCCACAAACCTTTCTGTAAACTTTGAACTTTCTCCTCCGATCTTCCCTTCCGAAAACAAAAAAAAAAAACAAAAAACATGTTCCTATATAATTTGCATGACGTCTTTCTTCTTTTTTTTTCCAAAACTTTCCGAACACTGATTGGAAAGAAAAGGAAGAAGGACCTCCAATTGCGTACGTGTGAGATTCCACACACCGCCCGAGTTTTCGATTCAATTACCTTCTTCCAACTCTCCCCAACAACATCTTCTTCTTTTCGAAAAGAATTCAATTTTGTATACAAAATATATTTCCTTTTTCCCTTTCCAGACACATAACATCTCATTCGTTTCGGTCGTCGTCTGCAATTTGTATCCATTCAAAAGAACAGTTCAATCTGTTGATTGCTCTGTTGAAGAAGCGATCGAGAACATTGACATTGGTGAGTAGCTGTTCAATCATCCATGAAATCCTTTTTTTGTTTTATGTTGCCATCCTTTTTTCTCTTCTTTTTTCCCTTTTGATTTTTCGATTTATTTATGCACTTGACTTGATTCTGCTCACTCTTCTCTCCTTGTGACTTCTTTCAGGACCAAACAACACGGAATCTTCTTTTTTTTAATGTTTTCTCAGATTAATAATCCAATTTAAACTGAGAAAAACGAGAAAGAAATTAGGAAGGAACCAACTGAGATGATATTTTTTTTGTGTATTTTAATGTGGGTGGAATGGGAATTTAAGAAGAGAAGAGAGTTTACTTAATCTGTGAAGTTTTGAAAAAAAAAACATCTGAATGTTTTTGAATTGAGCGAAATTCCGGGTCTATAAAATGAATTCTTTACTCTAGAAAGAAATAATTTTGATAGGCTTCTTCGCCACTCAGGGAATTTCTGGCAAAATGCCCGTGAATTTGTTGCCTATCAGAGTTGGTGGCATTAGAGTGGGTGTTCCAAGTCTAGGGAGCAGTATGTGTAAGAATTAAAATATTCCTCTAGGCAACTGACAAACATCTTCCATGAGGAGATACCAAGATATGACGATTTTCTTCCCATTTTCTAAAATGTCACATCTCGGTAGCTCAAGCTAGAGCATTTGGTCATCTGCCAAACGCTTTGCAAAATGTTTTGGTTCCTGTGACTCATCATCACCAAAAGCTAATTGGCTACTATGACTCATTTTCATCCCTATTGGAATTGTATCTCTGCATAAACTCATGTTTCTGCACAAAGCATGCCATCGAGTGGATTGACTAAATACTCTTGTTAAGGACAATACCAGAGAGTCACTAAGGATGATTGTCACATTTTTAGATACTGTGCTCCAACATCGATTTCTGTACTGCCAGGGAAAACCGTTCAGGGGAGTAAATAAAACTGGGATTGAGCATAAGCAAAATATAGATAAAACAAGTCCAAAATGAGGCAAAGAGCTTCATGCAACTGCTTTTTTTATATAAACCCAAAAAGGTA